>BQKN01000168.1:155887-206206 GCA_022839385.1 Asparagus kiusianus | reverse complement strand
TATATATATATATATATATATATATATATATATATATATATCTGTGTGTGTGTGTGTATGTACAAAGCAGACCCGACCCGAAAACAAACCAAACCCATCAGCTGTCGATCGGTCAATAGATCTTTAGGGTCAGTCGATCGATCCGTACACAAAAGCAGACTTAGTTTACATGTACATTCATACTTATACTTATATATATTCATATATGTATATAACCGATCTCAAATTAATTACAAACATACCCATTCATCCTATAATAATATCAACCATATTAAAACTCATTTATCGTTATTCACAATAATATTTTCAAATTTACGAGATTTTACAGATATATCATAAAGACTATTGGAGGTAGAGGAATAATGGAGCTCATAATGCATTTAATGGTATTTACTATGAGGTGATTGGTTGTTAGTTCACAGGCGGGGGCTTAAGCCTCGAGGTAGTCGTCGCCTTTCTATTTTTCTGGTAGAAGGTCGAGAAGTATCGCCTTTTGAGTCACCCTCACGAGATGTCGACAGAATTGTCAATCGAGTAGGTGTGTCAAGAGGTTACCCAGCCAGGGGTCGACGTGTTACGCCTTTTGAGTTATCCTTGCAAGATGTTGATGCATCAAATCACCCTAGTTGGGTCTTTGATTATCTTGAAGTGAAGAGTTAGCTTGATTACGCATAATACAATACACTTGTCTACTTTTGATAGGAGATTACTTTTTAGCACTAAAACAATATAACATTTAGCCCCTTTTACTTGGAGTTAGCCTAGGCTGGGTCAGAGTGAAATGAAACATGTCTTGCTGAGTCATGAGGAGCATTAATGAGGGGAATCTGAGAAGTTCTCCGCATGCCACATGGCTGACATCAACGAATACTTTTCAAACCACTGTCGCTTTTCATGTATGATTGCAGGCTATCCAAAGCAAGCATGTTTTGTCTTGATCTAGGAGAGGCCAATTCAAATTTTGAAATTAATGTAGGCCATCGGTTTTGATTAAGCTTGTGCATTATGATTTTGACAGCTAGCGGGCCAGCTATATATAAATAGGGCTATGATGGCAAGGGAACGGTAATTGCTTTTTGAAATTCTAAATCTGAATTTGCAAAGAATTCAAATGATCTTCTTCAGCGACAATCCAAAGTCGATGTCAATGGTGGCCCCTGCTCTCAATGCTAGATAGGAATTGTTGGCAGAGATCCATTCTAAGGTGACACTCCCTAGCTACGATCCCTTCACGAGAAATATGATATTCCCCGCAAGTAGAAGTTGACGGCACCAACGAGGTTGCATGCGGTTTATGATCATGATGATAGTCGAGCTCCCCTATACTTGAAACACATGAAGTTCGGCCTACGTCTGCCTCTACACTCCTTCCTCCATCATGTATTTACTATTTAGGGGTGTTGCTGATGCAAATGAAGTCAAATAACATTGCAATGCTGGTGGGGTTCATGGTGACTTGCAACTAACTGGGGAGCAAACCATCCTTGAACATGTTAGGTCACCTGATTGGTGTCAAAGTGTACCAGAAAGAAGCCCATTTTCACTTCTAGGTGGTGGGTAAATTCAAGATCGTCATCGACTCCAATAAAGATTGGAAGGAAAAGTTCATCTGGGTCTCGGGAGACGACTCAGACTTGTGCTGTTCTAATTGGCCAGAGATAGTGAGGGAGGTCCTGACGCCAGGGAACCTATCGAGTGCTTAGAGACAGGCTCTAGATCAGATTAGGGTGTACGCCGGCTCTCACAAGATGGAGCATTTACTTGAAAACTCTATCTTGTGAGTGGTCAGTATATCTGTCGAGCCTCCCATGGTCAAGGATTAGGAGAGGGCGGCCAGGTTAACCATCCCTCTAGAAGAAGCTGCTAAGACGTTGATAGCTATGCTCACTGATCCTTAAGAAAGGTCGTCGATGAGGCCGTTGAAGCACCTTCGCTAAGACTTGGCCCCTGGGAGGCTGCAGTGGCTCACACACAAGTGGCTGATATATCAGCCAGGTCCACGAGACTAGCGCCTTCGACCGCCCAAGCTGAGAGGGTGAAGAAGGTGCCTTGAAAGATCAGTGACCGAGGACCCAGAAGGGTAGCCAAGGCAGTGAGGCAAAAGCCATCCATGTAGATAAGGGGTCTTCTGATCGGGAAGAGGAGGAAGAGGCACATCATAAGGCCAGAGTCAAAACCAATGCCTATACAGAGGAGGAGGGGACCCGTGTTGACCCAACCGAGTTGACTTGTCACTGGGGAAAAGAGCCGGTCGAAGAGGAGACCTTTCCTATAGAGGGTTTCTAGTATTTATATTCCCATCGGATCAACGAGATCGAAACAGAAGCTTGGGAGAGGATGAGGATGCTGCTGATTGGGTCCTCAGGTACCGGCCCTCGATATACTAGGGAGCTATCTCCAGAGCATCACCACTAGCCTGCCTACCATTTTGATATGAGGGGGTCAGTCCTTGCGTCCCGAGTTGCTCAATTGAGAGCGGTGGAGTAGTTCTGGCTACCTCGTGATGTAGAGCTATTGGGAAAAGTTTTGAATGTCGGCCTCCAACAAAGCCTCCAGAGCTACTTGGTTCGCGGGGCTCTCATGGAACAAGAGATCTTCGAGCGAAGGGAGAGGATCTGAACTTTCTATCTTAAGCTCCAAGGGGAGTTGGAAGCTCGATAGGCTAATGAGGGGGCGACCTCAAGAAAGCTCTCAAGGAGCTATTGGCCAAGGAGCATGAGTTAGGCAACTAGCACCGAGAGATGGAGGTGCAGGAATAGGTGATCGAGGGTTTGAAAGCCTCAGATGCCCAGAAGTCCTCTGAGATCGATAGGCTCAAACACGAGCTTCAAGAGAGCAACAAGAAGGTGAGGTATTTATCTGAGAAAGTTTCGGGGGTGCTATAGGACAAGGACCGTGCTTTGGTGCAGGTTGAGGCTGAGTGCCAAATTGCTCGGCACGCCAGGGACCAGCTTGCGGAGGAGAAACTGCCCCAGATGAGGCTTTTAAAAGGAGAGTGCTCGTCGCGAGGTGTCACCTTTCTAGAATCTGAGGCCTATCAAGGCTTAACTCCTAACTGAGATAAGGAGCACATCCGATCGCTATCGCTCAGTCTGCTCTAGCTCCTAGACCGAGTGATTCTCTCCTAACTCCTACTCCCGACCGAGATGCGTCTCTCACAAGTCCTACTCCCTACCCGAGCCAAAACGCTTGAGAACTTGTATCTTCTCTTTTATATTTATATTCTCTCTCTCTCTCTCTCTCTCTCTCTCTATATATATATATATATATATATATATATATATATATATATATATATACAAATGTAAGTGACAATGTAAATATCTTGAAATAAGGAATAAAATTTGAGGCTTATTGGCCTTTCTAATTGTTGTGTGTATTTATTCCACTTGTTCAGATATTTTTTGTACATAGTTTTGCTCTATTTGTTGAGATGGATGGTTTGAGTTGAATTAGCTTTTTATGTTGAAGTGACTCGAGTGTGTGCCTTGGACTTAACGAGGGCGCCAAGGTCTTTTTGTCGAAGTCGACCGAATGGTTAGACTGCTTTAGTTTTACCCTGAAGAGGTACCAAGGTCTTGGTGTCAAAGCTAACTGAATGGTTGGGCTCCATGCTTTGGGTTTACTCACGATGACACCAAGGTCTTAGTATGTGCCTTGGACTTAATGAGGGTGCAAAAGTCTTTTATTGAGTGCCTTGGACTTAATGAGGGCACCAAAGTCTTTGGTTGAGTGCCTTGGACTTAATGAGGGTGCCAACGTCTTTAGTTGAAGACGACCGAATGGATGGGATGACTTAGTTTTACCCTGAAGAGGTACCAAGGTCATTGGTTAGATGCCTTTGACTTAATGAGAGGGCCAAGGTCTTTGGTTGAGTGCCTTAGACTTAATGAGGACGCCAAGTTCTTTTGTTGAGTGCCTTAGACTTAATGAGGGCGTTAAGATTTTTTATTGAGTGCCTTAGACTTAATGAGGGCGCCAAGGTCTTTTGTTGAGTGCCTTGGACTTAATGAGAGTGTCAAGGTGTAAAACCCCAAAAGTTTAAATAAATTATGATAAATAGTAATAAATATGCTATATGGTTATAAACAACATATTTTGATGTTTGAGTATGCTAGGGAATGAGTTGAGATCAATCCAATGTATATATGTGAGTACAGATGAGAAACATGCACGAAATCGTGCACAAACCTGAAACTGAGTTGTTAGTAGTCGACTACTACTCAGAGTACTCGACTAGTAAGGTTGTTAGTCAACTAATGAAGGCATTAGTCGACTAATCAGGCTGTTTCCATAATTCTATCAGGTTTTGGGTTGGTTTTGTTTTATTTTTTGAACTCAGTTGTTTATACCCCTATATATAACTCTTGTTCACGAATCTTCACATATTTTATCAGTACTTTAAAACCCTAGCAACCACCTCCTCCTCCTCATAAACCCTAGATCCAATCTAAGTGATTCCAAGAGCTTTGTGAAGCAAATTTCAACGTGAAGATGAGATTGTTTTGCTTGTAGCTAAGGGATCTGTTTTGGATTTCCGCTTTTAGGTTTTCAACAAGATCTTCAGGTAAGCTTCACCTCTGCTAACCCTACACCCATGTTTTAAACTGTTTTAATGAGATTTGATTTGGTGTTATTGAGCCTAAACCTTATTTTCATGCACAAAAATAGTTCTTATGTAATATATGAAATAAAGATCTGATCTTTTCGTATTTAAAAGGTTATGAGCAAATATCCAGAGGTAGATTAAGATCTGAAAATAATTAAATAAGGGGTTTAACTGAGTTTTGGTGGTTTACATGATGTTTTGATGCTTTTGTACATGTTTAGGGTTTACATATGAATTTTAATGTAAAAAATTTTTGTTCCATGTGTTAGATGAACATCAGTAGTAAACAAGTTCTTAAAACATTTTATCCATGTTTTACAGTAAGCTAATTGAGTTAGAATCACAAAACACATACACGAACACAACCTGCAGTAAGCATGCTTATAGCCTCTGGACGGTTGACCGGAGGTACGTGGCTGGTCGACTGACCAGTGTTTTTTTGTGCATGATGCATGTTTTGTGTAGTTGTTGTTTGATCGAGGGATTTTCTCGATCAACCCACATTGTATTATGATGTTTGTTATCTGTTTAACACCTGAGGTATTTGTGAATATAAGGTATAGATCCGCACATCAAGACATGTGCATGAACACTTGGATACATGTTCTTAATTGAGTATACATGAATAATTGAGATGCACGATGCATGTTTAAGTTGATAGTGTAGGAATAACACATGACAATGCATAATTCATCAGTTGTGGATGCTTAGTGATGAGTAGTTTTCCCGCTGTTTGTAGGAAAATTGCAGTAAAAGAAATGAAAGAAAAATTGATTCTGTATTCTCTCACAATCGATTACAATTTGGATCCCGATTACAAAAGAGAGGAGAACGAATTTGATTCTCCCCTTTGTTTAAAACTGGGTTCTTCTCGGTAGCGATGGAGTGCCTCCTTCGAATGCTTGCGTCGAATTCGCTCTCCGTTGACGATCTGACCGTACTTTTTACCTCGTGGGAACAATGAACTTCTGTGGAAAGTTTGATGAATAATTCTTAACAAGTTTAAGAACTCAGAACAAGTTAGAACTCTGTGGATAGAGTTGTTAGAACCGAAGATTCGGTTAATGACTCTGCAAATTTTCTGTTGTTGAAGAATCATCCCAGATTTGATTTTCTGGATCTAATTCAAATCTTCTATCTCTAAAGAATTCGCCTCTATTGCCTCTCTGCTTCTGATCCTCCGTTCCCAAAAAGGCCATCCTTTAACTCAGTTGAGTTTGTTGAGATTTTATAAGTGGATAAGAGGTTGTAACTGTCCTCTAAATCTGCTCCTAAGTGGGCGTGATTTCCTCAGATCGTGGGGAAAACAGTTCTGAAACCGTTCGACTCATATTTGAATGAGTCAAACGCCCAATTTGGCGTTCAGAACCCTAACCTCGCGTCTGGGAATTGAGACGTGAGGTTGGTTGTTGACTGGACATCAAAAACGCGAGGGCCGCTCGCGTTCGGCTTGTTGTAGCTTGGAAACGCGGGGGTCGCCTGCATCTCCAGAATTGTAATGCGGGGATGAATTCCGCATTTCAAAAGGGGTTAGTTAGTTGATTTGTAACCTCTCCTACAGAGCGTTGCGAGGACTGTTGTTCAGTAATCCTAGCTTTAGCTGTTGTGGGGTGTGCAAGTCGTCAGGTTGTAACTTTCACTGTAGGTTGTGAAGACTGCTGAATAGAGTTTTTATCAGTTGTCGGAAGTGTCGTCGAATTATAACTCTTCTCGCTTTGTGTGAAAAGTCCTCCATTTGCAGCTTTCGTCTATTGGCATGAAAGCTATCTAATTGTTGCTTTCATTGTTAGAGTTTGATGGGGATCAGCTATCCAGCTTATACGAATATTTGCCCACAGCTCTCTACCAAGCAACTCACCAACTAAGTCCAACCTTTTATTTCTGAAATCATTACACTGCTCATCAGCACCTCTAATAGTTTCTAATATAATATTAGTCATGTTGTTGTCACAGCCATCAAGATCAATCATCTCAAATATGAGGCTGTATTTGCAGCGATTGTAGGGTTGCAGATGCGGTGATTTGGAAATTGCTTGTATTTCGATTATAAGGACGAATTCTTCTTCTTGTTTTGAAGGAATCATTGCCTTGTAATCTCTTCTTGATCCATAGGGACACCCCTTGAAAGTCGTCTGATTGTAACTTTCATTGTTAGAATTTGATGGGGATCAGCTATCCATTGTGATTTTTAGACAGCCTACAGAACCCCCTCCAAAGTTTTCGAAAGTTCGCGGTTGACTGGGATGAATTTTCGGAATACTTTGGATTTCAAACGTTAGTGGATTGATTGTTCACTCTATCTGATTTGAAGACGTCGCGAACCTGGTTGTTGTAATGTTGAAATTGTGTTATCCCAAACCAAACGACGTAACTTTTGAGTCTTCAATGACAGTGAGCTTGGTCAAACAAACTAAATCCCAAGTCATTGTCAGACTCATCGACAGGCTCGTCCTTCTTCTCTACTTTCTTAGAGGCAGGAGCAGCGGCGTTCTTAGCAGAGACAACAGGAACAACAGGAATAGCAAGGACTTTCTTGTAGGTATTAATGAACATGTGATGCGCCGCTCCGGGCTTAAGACAGATCCATTATCATAGACAGAGAGAATCGTAAACCCATATGAGAATGGCTTCATCCTAAGTTTAGTCAGAAGGGCAGCCTCAGAGGAACCCATTTTATCTCCTTTCTTAATCAGCTCAATCGGGGTAATGATTTGTGCGCCGCTTCTGACTTCATTGATATTCGTTAGGATGTTAAGCCACTTAGAGGAACGAGTTGCGCGTCAAATCGTGTCTTCAATCTTGGTTGGGACGTGAAGCCCCTTAGAAGAATGAGTTATATGTCGGATCGAGCCAGATGATTTCAATGTTGTTAATTGTGATCTATCTATACTCATCCAATGGACTCCCCAGCGGAGTCGCCATCTTCTTCTCGGCTTTGGTCACCTGGATGATCACTGTTAGCTCTTCTTTTATTTATCTGGGGCTGTGCCGTAGCCTTGGTAGTCAAGAAGCTGCTAATATAGAGGTCCAAATGCGTAGATAACTTCTGCATTTAAGGATTGAAACGCGTGGGTGAAGCACGCGTTTGAGAATTTGAACGCGTGGGTCTACGCTTGAGAGTTTGAACGCGTGGGTGAGTCTCGCGTTTGGAATTTCAACCAACTCGAACGTTTGAATCGGGTTTGGGCGGGATTCTGGCCTAGAATCCCGTCTGTTTCGATTTGACAGCTCACAGCTGTCTATAAATAGACCGCTAGGGGTCAAATCAAGAGTCATTCGACTCTTCTTGAAACTTTAACGAAAATTTTCGTTCCCATCTCCGGCGAGCACTATTCATCTTCTTCTCCGACTAAAATCCATGGCACCCAAGAAGAAGACGGTCTCTCGTCCTTCCAAGTCCGGCGTCGCTGCGGTTCAGGGGTCGGCGCCATCTGTGTCGGCCGGTAGTGCTGCAGCTCAGGCAGGCGCGCCGCCCCAACTTCCTTTGATCGGCGGTGAGTACGACCTCCGTGGTCATTAAACTTGCTGCGGCAAGTTTTGATCTTTGGATCAACGAGGAAACTCGTTTTAATAACGCGGGGCTGGACTCTGTCGTTTAGTATTTTCGACGAAGGGTTTGACCTACGCATCTGAAATTTTTGACGCGAGGTTCGACCTACGCGTCTTAGATTTTTAACGCGAGGTTCGACCTATGCGTCTGAAATTTTTCAACGCGAGGCTCGAACTCTGCGTCTGAAATTTTTTATGCGAGGTTCGACCTACGTGTCTGGGATTTCCAACGTGAGGTTTGACCTCCGCGTTTAAGATTTGCCTTTGCGTTGTCTAACTTTTTTCTTTGTTTTGTAGTGCGTCATACTAGTGAGCCTCTCCCTTTTCGCCATCATTTTGGGCACGAAGGTAGTGTGGATATGAATATGACATTCAACCTGTGCTAAGAACTCCCAGTTTTTCGAATTACGGAGAAGAACCGTATGGAACTAATCACCCAGGCTTCTCCTGAAACTCTTAGGATATTGGTTACGGATGCTCGACTTGAGAACCTAAGCCGTAAACCGATAGTCAAACCTGGATTCATCTTCGGGGATTTTGTTAACTTCGAGGCAGGTGTTGCTTATGATGGGGACTATAAGTGGCTGCGGAAAGTTGGAGATCGCAACCTCTTCTTGCCTAATATGGAGAGGATGTTCCCCATATCGTACTTCCAGTGTGCTTCCATCCCCAGGCGCATGGATTGGAACCTTGTTAAGGATCAGGATGGAGTTGTTCTCGGAACCCTGACTTTTCAAGGGGTCCGCACAGTTGGTTACAACAGACAGGTGACGGCCTTACGGCCAGGCCTGTTCGCTAAGGAGTACCCTATCGGCGAAGTGGCCAGTCCGATGAATACCTTTGTCAAGAAATTTATGGCAAAGAAAGGAGAATTTCCCGTGCAAGGATTTAGAACTCCTGGCTGGGTTCATTCTCCGGTGACAGGGTGGTGGACCCGGATGACCAAGTTTGTTTTAGAGGAATTGGAAGTACTTCTTACTCGAGCTGACTTGAAGATTCCGGTACGGGCTACTAAATTCGGGATCGTTCAGAGCCATTTTCATTTCTTCTCCATATTAGAGAGATACAATCTCGAGACTTGTACTTTCTTCACTCCGGTGGGGGAGTTAGGCTTCGCTCTTCATGAGATGCACGAAGTCTCAGGTCTTCTTCTTGGGGATTTACCATACGAAGAATTTGTTCCGGGATCAGCGGAACTTAAAATTTTAAAGAAGACCAGCCCTGAAATTTATTCCACCCTCTGGGAGTCATGTGTCACTTCCATATTTGCATGCAGCAGACAGGGGCTCAAGGAAGTGGCATCAAACAGGTGTCTTGGGCGGAGTATTTATTCCAGAACCTGACTAATAAAGGAGCTTCGGTGACCAGATTGTCTGCAAGCACTCTGGAGGAGGTCCAAGCCCGAATTGATGATGCTACCTCCCATTGCACTAACGAGGCCAAGGAAGATGTTTTCCCGGCTTATACAGAATTTGAAAGCTTCCACTATCAAGCTATGATTCCAATTTCTGACACGGTGCTGTTGGCTGGATTCTTAATGCTGTGGCTCAAGCGTTGCGTCGTTCCCACCAGGCCAATTGATGCTCTTGATGTTGAGGTGATCTACCCAGCTGTTCTTTTGGCACATAGGAGGCCTGTGAGCCTCCTTACTGCTATGGTGGGTTGCTTGCAGAATGGGCTACGTGAGTTGGCTTTGGATTTCACTGATGTTACAGAGGTTGAATCTGGGGGTAACAAGGTTTTCAAAACTCCCAATCCCAGAGTGCCATTGCCTTATACCTATCTGATGGCTTGGTATGTGCTTCACTACCCTCCCGTAATGAGTGCAGCCTCTCCCCCAGGAGACTCATTTATCCCGTTTGTGCAGCGACTAGAATCTGCAAAATGGGAGGGAGGTTATATGGTTAGGATTCGCCAAATTCTGTCGCGAGACACCTGTTTGTTGGAAAATTGCAACGAAAAGAATAAAAGAAATTTGATTTTGATTCCTTTAAATCTCGATTACAACTTGATTACAAAAGAGAAGAGAACGAGTTTGATTCTCTCCTTTGTTTAAAACTAGGTTCTTCTCGGTAGCGATGGAATGCCTCCTTCGATTGCTCGCGTCAAATTTGCTCTCCGTTGACGATCCGACCGTCTCTTATCTCGTGGGAACGATGAACTTCTGTGGGAAGTTTTTATACGTAACTCTTTAATGAGTTTAAGAACTCTGAACGAGTTAGAACTCTGCAGATAGAGTTGTTAGAACCGAAAATTCGGTTAATGATCAAGCTGTTGTTCTGTTGTTGAAGAATTCTTTCGGATTTGATCTTCTGAGGTTGATTCAAAAATCCTATCTCCAAGGATTTCGCTGCTGCTGTTGAATCATCGAACCTGAGTGGTTCAGATCTTGAATCGCCTCCAAACCCGTGTCCTCCTTTACTCAGTTGAGTTTGTTGAGCTTTTATAGGGGGATAAGGGGTTGTAACTGACCCCTATATCCGCTCCTACATGGGCGAAAATCCCTCAGAACGTGGGATAAACGGTTCTGGAACCGTTCGACTTGTGTTTGAACAAGTCAAACGCCCAATCTGGCGTTCAGAACCTAACTTCGTGTCTTAGGATTGAGACGCGAGGTTGGGTGTTAGCTGAACATTGATGAACGCGAGGGTCGCTCGCGTTTTGGCTTGTTGCCTACTTGGTGACGCGGGGGTCGGTATTAGTTGAACCCTTATGAACGCGAGGGTCGCTCACGTTGAGTTGTGACTTGGAAACGCGAGGGTCGCCTGCACTTCCATATTTGTGACGCGAAGATGACTTCCGCGTTCTAGAAGGAGTTTGTTGACTTGTAACTTCTTCTGTAAGGTGTTGCAAAGACCGTTGTTCTGTAATCCTCGCTTTAACTGTTGTGGAGTGTGAAAGTCGTCAAATTGTAACCTTCACTGTAGTTTGTGAAGACTGCTGAATAGAATTTCCATCAGTTATCGGAAGTGTCATCGAATTGTAACTCTTCTCGATCTACGTGAAAAGGCCTCCATTCGTAGTTTCTTCGTTTATCGACCCGAAAACTATTTGATTGTAGCTTTCGTTGTAGGAGCTTAGACGGGAATCAACATCCATGGTGTCTTTTAGACGAATATTTGCCTACAACTCTCTACCAAGCAACTCACTAACTAAGTCCAACCTTTTATTTCTCAAATCATTACACTGCTCATCGGCATCTCTATTAGTCATGCTGTTGTCGCAGCCATCAAGATCAATCATCTCAGAAATGAGGATGTGTTTGCGGTGATTTGAAAGTCATTTGATGGTGACCTCCATCGTAGGGGCTTGTTTTAATCAGCTATCCATTGTAATTTTTAGACAGCCTACAACACCCACTATCATATCTTCCGTTATTTCCCTGATTTTGATGGCGGCGTCTATGGAGCAGAGTATCAGGACGTAGCAGGTCCTAACGGATTCACCCGGCTGAGCGGCGGTGTTTTCCATTGGCTTCTCTCTATCAGGCCAGGCTACCTGATCTTTAGGCAAGGTGATAAGTGTTTCCTCGAACCCTATCAACCTTATAGGTTTGCCCGCCAGTTTGGATATGATCATTTGTACGTTGGGAACCCTCGACCTCAGCTCTAAGTTGTGGGCAACTTATATGAAGGGGCCAGGGCTTGGTACTATTCTATGGCAGGTTGTACTAGAGAAATCTTCAGGCTTCCCCACAAAACACCCAACTCCTACACTTCCATGAGCTTCTGCAACTGGTATTTTGCCGCTTCCCAGACTCCCAATTACAACTTAAATATGTCTTGTCTAAAAGACATCAGGCATATGTATGCTTCGAGGAGGGGGTCAAAGATATCCCGCTTGAGAGGGATTGACGAGTTTCTATCCATTGAGAATCAGCCTGTTGGGCAGGAAGAGGAACAAGGAGCTGAGTCCGTTCCAGGGGAAGAACAACGAGTGGTTGATTCCCCACAACAAGAGCAGCTAGGAAGAGAAAACTCTCAGCGGATGAAGCTAGCCAATACGATAAGCAGACCCGTCAGAAGCTGATGGTTGGGTCTCCTCCTCCTAAAGGTCAGCAGAAAGCAAAGTTGATGGCTGACGCTATCAGAGCTGCTGAAGATGAAGAACAACATGAATCTTCAGTTGCAGGCCTGCCACACAGAACTAGACTCCGTTCTCATGGCCCGGCCTTGTCGAGCGAAGTTTCCTCCTACCATCCCTCCGATGATGAAGAGAATGAATTGATGACCACAGATGCAAAATCTGCTCTAGCAGTAGACCTTCCTAGGTCTCCAGTGTTAGACTCCCAAGGCCATGAAGAGAACCCATCCCCTCCTCTCTCAGCATTAATGCCATAGGCTGGCGGTTTAAGCCCTAGCCCAACGACAGGACTTATAATTAAATCGGCTGCTGGCGCAAGTCTTCCTGAGTCCTCAACTGCACGTGACGGTGAAGAGGAGGTGGATTATGAAGACTCTTCGATTGGCGAGGTAGCTGACGAAGAGAGAGGGACTGAGGAGGCTGAAGTTAGTAACTTGTCAGGCGATGACGCGGAGGATGAAGAGCATAATTCTATGGACGACATAACCATTTTTGATGATACTCCTAAGGACCCATCTGATAAAGCATCAAGTTACACTCCTTTTTATCCCACCGGTAAGCTTGGTTTGTTTCGAATTCTTCCACATGCTTTGTCCGCATTCCGACCTTTTTTTTTGCGCAGGTTCACCTACTCCCGGGACTACTACCACTGCTCCTTCTTCAAAACAAGAACTTGCACCGGCGTCGACTCCTCTACCAGAGCAGCATTTACCTGGCTCACCTACGGCAACTGCTTCACCTGCAGCATGGCCTGAGACTACTGCCGCGACTCCTCCTCCGGAACAGCAGCTCGTGCCGGTGTCAGCTCCTTTGCAGGAGCAAATTTTGCGTGACTCCTCTACGGTGGATACTTCACCGAAAGCATTAATAAAGATCTCACTCATACCAACAGAGGCTGAGCCAAGCTCATCTCAGGCGAAGGCATTGATGGCTTTGACCTCAAGTCCTTCGCAACTGAACATTTCAATTGCTTCTGCAGCTTCAGCACCTGGATTGCCTGCTAGTCATCATCTTGACGCACCAATCTCAGTGGCTAGAGGGGTGTCTCCGGCTACGGTTTCCAATCTCGCTGACACACCTGAATTCCTTCAAATCTCTCTGGTATATCTAAACAGCCTTACGAAGACGGTAGTTGAGTACATGGTGAATGGTCGGGGGACTTTGAACTCCTTCCGACCTCTTCTGGAGGCAGGCTTAAATGGAGTCAGGAGCGTGGGCAACACTCAGTGGTTCGAGCGCTGTTCAGAGGTTATTCTCCATTTGGAAGAGCAACAACAACGCTTCGAGGTATTAGGCCGTAAAGAACTTCAACAGCAAATTATGTCAACTCTGGCTAGCCTTCAGGTCGCAGAAGTGGCTCGCCGAGAAGCAATAGAGCGGGACTTAGCTAAAAGAGAGCGTCAGATCACGGAGCTTCGCGAGCGTAATATGCGGAAGCGAGAGGAGTTAGAACGCTCAACTGCTTCTATGAATTCGCTTCATGATAGACTTGTTGATGCTGAGGCCGAAGTTCTGCGATTAAAGGCTGAAGTTTCTCGTGAAGAAAACATTATCAATATCCTTAGCACCCAAAATGCAAATGGTACTTTGGAGTATCATACATAAGCCCAAGCCCTGGAACAAGTCAGGAAGGAAGCGGCAACCATCATCATACCAAGTGAGGATGAACTCCGGGCAAAGGCTGAAACTATGTTGCGAGCTAAACACGAGGAGGAATTAGCTGAAGTCAAGACTCAACTCATCTCTTTTGATTTGATTCGTGAGTGAATTTTGTCTTTGTAATGTTCTTTTGACAAGAACAAGTTTGTTTTGCATCACTTTCTTTTAGCTCTTGAATAAAAAAGTGATATTGGTCCCTCATTAATTCTTATATTTGTCATGTTTTGATTTTAAGTAATAAATCACGAGAAACGCCCGAGGTGTATTCATGACTTAGCATAGATTTCCACAATAGCTCTGATTTAGAAAATTCTCTATCGTTTAAGATAACTCTAGAAAATTTCAAACTGCTGGGGTAAATGTTTGATTATTCTCCCGGAACAGACCTAAGGAGTAGAATTCTTCCTGTGTTATTTTGGTTTTAAACACTGAAAGAAGTCTATGAGCGCCAGAGGTGTAATTTTAACTTGGCGTGGACTTTCTCATATAGTGAGATTCAAAACTTTTCCTTATTATCACTAGGGATAGTTCCGGAAAATGCTTGGTCCACTAGGGATTTTATGAGAACACTTCTTATAAAGCTGAATAAAAAGATTCAAATAAGGGGTTTGAAATGTTAGAGGTGTGAAGTTAACATAACAGGAAAAGACGTTGCGATTGGAGCAATTGTGAGGACTTATCGCTCTATTGAGGATAGTCGATAAGTTGATTTTGTCAGAGGTATAATTTTAACGTGACATGAGAAATATTACGATCAGGGCAATTTTGAGGACTTATCGCTCTATTGAGGAGAGTCAATAAGTTGGTTTTTGTTAGAGGTGTAATTTTAATGTGACAGGAGAAATATTACGATCAGGGTAATTTTGAGGACTTATCGCTCCATTGAGGAGAGTCGATAAGTTGGTTTTTGTCAGAGGTGTAATTTTAACGTGACATCTGTGGGGAAAAATATTTTTGTGTCTCGCTGGAGAAAATTGCTGAGTATTTTGTCATCAGAGCGATGAATTGTGATACTTGTGATTTGAACAAGATTTTGGGGAATTTTGTTACCCCACTGAAAGGAATCGATAAATTGGCTATTTATTACTCTGCTGAGGAGAGCTAATAAATTAACAATAATCTGAGTGATCTTGGAGACTTATCGTTCTATTAATGAGAATCAATAAGTGAATTCTGACAGAGGAGTTATAGTCGTACTGGTATTAATGCCAGCTAAACTTAAACTCTGTGGTGATGACAATCGTTTGTGGTGCAGTATTAACCCGATGATAATTTAGATTCGGCTGAGGAGATACAGAGGTTTTGATTAACACACCATTAAGAGGACTCATGACTTTGAGGAATAAGTGACATGTTTGAAGACACGAGTGTAGATTCTTCACTTGGAAGAATTGCAACGCTAAGATAACCTTCACGTCTGAGATTTGAAACGTGAGGTTATAGGCCTTCGTAACGATGGCTTGAGCCTCGCGCTTGGGAATTTGAACGCGATTATGAACTTCGCGTTTCGAAAATGGTTGGGATTCTCTCCTAGAATCTCGTGCCATCTTAACAGCTTGACGGTTGTTATAAATAGACCTGAGTGGTCACATCAAGAGTCATTTGACTCTTTCCATTTTTGGCTATTTGCAAGAACGAGAACTCTCGTTTGATTTCGGCAAGATCCCCGACGAACTTCGTCTCCCTTGATCAACAACGCATCCTCTGACTGATTGCATCGATGGCGCCGCGAAGAGTGGGTTTTAGCTCCAAGAAAGTCGCCGGAGCGCCTTCCGAAACGCCATCGGCTGAGGGCGCCGGTGGTGTTCTTGTTCCCGCAGGAACGTTACTATCACCGTCGCCGTCGCAGGGACCTCCCTGTCAAGGTAAGTGTTGATTGAAATAATTTGCCTTGGCAAGTTCTCTGAAAACCCTAGATGGGTTCTTGGTAACGAGGAAGATGACTCGTTTTTGCTCAATGAAAACGCGGAGTTGGGATTCCATGTGGGTCTCGACCATCATGTTTAAATTCTTCAACACGAGATTCAACTCTCGCGTTTGAGAATCTTAACATGAGGTTCAACCCCCGCGTTTAAGACTTCAGACGCGAGGCTCGACTCTTTGTATTTCAGAATCTATATTTATGTAAGTAGTTTATTTTCAGCTACTAATCTCTGCTTTTGATTGTGCAGTGCTCCTTCTAAATGTGTCGTTTTCACAAGAGCATCATTTTGGGTATATCGATGGATCTGACGTGAATGAAATCTTCGGTCTCCAGAATAGAATTCCGCTGTGTACTTTCCCTGACTCGGAGAGAACGGACATGATTAAATTTCCCTGATGTTCTACTCTCAGGATTCTGATCACTGACTTAGACATGGAAACTCCTATCGGTCGTGCTCAATTTTCCAAACCAGCGTTTGTATTTGGAGATCGTATACCAATTGACAACCACCTCATACGTGCAGAAGATTCGAAGCTGCTGCGGAGAGTTGATAATCGCTTCTTCTTCCTCCCGAACATGAAGAGGATGTACCCACTCTCCTATTTCTTGAATGCGAGCTGTCGCCGGGGTTTGACCTTTAACATAGTCAAGGAGAAAGAGAATGTGTCACTTGGACTTGGTCGACGAGCTCGTACACAAATCGGGGGAAAACTTAAGGGGATGAGACCCGGCTTATTTGAGAAGAAGGATCTAGTTCAGGAGACGTCACGTCCAGCGAACATCTTTATTCGCCAATTCATTGCAACTCAGGGCGAATTCTCCACCCAGATGTTCAGATCTCCAAGATGGGTTTGTTCTGGAGAGGGAGGTTGGTGGACCCGTATGGTTGACTTCGTTCTTGAGGAGCTTAAGGAAGTACTCGCTCAATCGGGTCTCCCGGTTCCCGTGTTAGCTACTCGACGGGGGGTCGTGCAGAGTTATCACAATTTCTTCGCTATGTTGGAGAAATATAACCCGGACAGCTGTACATTCTTCACACCTAGAGGGGAGTTAGGTTTCGCTCTCCATGAGATGCAAGCAGTCTCAGGGCTGCCATTTGGTAAAATGCCCTACGAGGAATTCATCCCTACCACAGAGGAGCTTTCCAGGTTGAGGGTGGCGCATCCAGAAGTTTATGCTACTTTCTAGGAGTTGATGTGTCACTTCCATATATACGCTCAAGTCTTTGGGATGCGTGGAGGGGGCATTATGCATATCACGTGGGCGGAATACCTTTTTCAGAACTTAAACCGGAAAGATGTAGCCATATCTCGTATTACAGCCATTTCTTCTAAGGATGCCAAAGCTCGAATTAAGGCTTCTAGTGCTACCTACAAGACAAAGCATACAGAGGATGATTTTGAGGCTGGTGTCGAATTTGAAAGTTTTTACCACCAAGCCACAGCTCCTATTTCTGACACGGTTCTTCTTGCGGGCTTCTTCATGATTTGGTTGAAGCGGTGTGTGGTACCGTCGAGGCCAATAGAGGCGATATTAGCTGAGGTTGTATACCCAGCTGTTTTATTAGCGCATGAGAGACCTATTAGTCTCCTTACTGCTATGGTTGGCTGCATACAAAACGGCCTAAGGATGTTGACTTCCGAGCTTCTCGGCGCCTCGGGAATTAAGGCTAATAGGAAGAAAGCCGGGAAAACTCCTCAGCTACATACACCAGTGCCGTATACGTATTTGGTGGCCTGGTTTGTACTGCATTGCCCCTCCTTGATGACGGGAGTATCTGAGGGTGCTGATGCTTATATTCCCTTCCTGCAGAGACTGGAGTTGTCCATATGGACTTGTGCTTACATAGTAAGGGCTCGACAGATTTTGTCTCGGGAAGATAATTACAGAATTTTCTATTGTACTCCTAATTTTGATGGAGCTGATGTGGAGAATGCCCGTTTTATGGACTTGCTTTTTGAGGGCTCATCTTCTTTGGAAGAGGGCACATTTAGATGGCTTCTTATGATCAGATTGGGCTATCTGGTCTATCGCTTGTGGGAAAAGTGCATCATGGAACCTTACACGCCTTCTAGATTTGCTAGATAGTTTGGATATGACCAGCTTTACGTTGGCAACCCCAACCCAGCGTTGGCTCAAATTAGGAATTTATATGAGGGGGCCCGCGCATGGTATTTCTTCTCCGCCGGGGGAACTCACGTGCATTTTACTTTACCCAATTCACCGCCTGGATGCTCCACCGTTGTCAATTTTTGCAACTGGTTTGATGAGGTTTCTCAAATCCCTGGATATGATATTTACACTTCATGTATACATGAGATTCGGGAATTGTATAGTTCGAGGGTCGGTTCTACAAGTACTCATCTACCGGGGATAGAAGAATATCTATCCTGTGAACAGGAAGCAACCGGAACCGTTGAAGCCCCTAGGGATTTGCCTACCATAGAACCTTCTGAGGAAGAGGTTCCTATGGGGACTGAAGGGGGAACACTAATTTCTGATCCCCCCGAAGACAAGGCGACTGAGGAGATGCCTACAGAAGCACCCGTTCCTGAACCTCGTTCATTGAGATTAGGTAAGAAGGCTCTTTCTGCTGCTGAGGAAGACGGGTATGACAGGAGAATTCGTAAACGAATACCTGTCATGGCTAAAAATTCAAAGAGGACCAAGTTAATGGGGGATGCGATGAAGTCTGCGCCCATCGCGCGTTTGACTGGTAGGGAGGACGATATGCTTCGATCGATCTCTCCTATTCCTGAGGAAGCTGAAGCCGAGGAGACACTGTCTGTTGAGGGTTCTAAATATACTTCTCCTCATCTTTCCCAAGATGAAAGTACGTACGAGGGTTCTACTTCTGACGTTGCTCTATCACCTGTTCAAGATGAACATACAGGTCCGATCTATCCAACCATTCCTCCTCCACGCTCGAGAGCTCTGAAGAAATTAATTGAGGAACTGTAACATTGGATACAGACGACTGTTAATATTGTCAGTGTTGGAGGGGCTTCTTTTGAAGATTGTGAACCTGTCCTGACCAAGTGTTTGGACAAAATCAAGGATAGAGGGGATGCATCATGGACTAGGCATTGTCAGTGGGGAATCACCCTCTTGAAGACAGAGTTAGCAACTTTCAGGGAGCTGCGACGCACCAATCTAGACTCTGAAGTGGAGCCGGCTCTTTCTTTAGCCATAATCTCAAATCTGCATCATCGAGAGATTCTTCGCAAGGACTTGTCTGATAAAAAGGCTCGCATATCCTTCTTACGGAAGCAGCATACTCAAGCATATACTGATACCAAGAGTGTTGTTTCTAAGATTCGTGACACCGAAGTAGCTATTGCCCAACTGGAAGCTGAGTTGGATCAGAAGAAAGCCCAGTTGGCTCGATATGAGGGTGCTAGAAGAGGGCTTGAGCTTTAAAGCGATCACATCTACACTGATTTTTGTTGTACGTTCCATGCGGCTGAGAGGATTCGAATGGACGTTGTTGCTGCTGCCCCCATTGAAGCAAAACTCAAGAGAGAGATTGAAGAACAAGTTAGGGCGGCTCATGAGAAGAAACTCTCCACCTTCAAGTCCAGGCTGAAATCTCTTAAGTTGATGAAGCCCGATGTTTAGGTTTTGTACCCTTTTTTTGCTAAGGAGTTTTGTATCGTTTTCATTTTGCTCATCGTCACTTTGTACTCAAGTTAAAAAAATGTTGAATGAAAACGATATCATTTTGCCTTTCATCATCTCTTTTGTCGAATTCTATTTTGGGACAATGAAAAGTAATGCGAATGTTGTAAGTGTAGTGTAAAATCGAAACTCTCTTTATTACTACTTAGAATAATTCTAGAAAATTTCAGTCGTCAGAGGTGTAATGTTAACATGACGACATACAAAACAGAAAAAACTAAACATTTATTCCCGAAATACACTACGAATCGACAACCCCCAGTTTGACTCGACTGGAATTTGCGAGAGAAAGAAGTGGGCTACATGATTCATGGAAAGTATCTCTTAATGAACTTCCCGTTAATTGGCATCATGAGCCTGTCTCCTTTTTGATTGATAAGGTGATAAGCTCCATTCGAATAAACTGATTCTATTACGAATGGCCCCTCCCATTTAGGATTAAACTTCCCTTTAGTTTTGTGTGTCATTACCATGGGTCGTCTGTTGGCCAAGACTAAGTCGCCTTTCTTGAAAATCTGCTCTTTAATCTTTTAGTTGTAGGCTTTGGAAATCCGAGCTTGATACAACTCAATCTGTTGTTGAGCTTGAAGTCGTTTGTCGTCTAAAGCTTCAAGTTCTTACAGACGTCGCTGATGTTTCTCTTCCTCTGTTAGTCCAGTTGTAATTGCGACTCTTAGGAAAGGGATTTGGATCTCTAGTGGGAGCACAGCTTCGCAGCCGTATACTAAAGAAAATGGTGTAGCTCTTGTAGAGGTCCTCACCGTTGTACGGTATGCCTACAAACATTCGCCGAGTCTTTCGTCCCAATCACGCCGGCTCTTAGAAACAAACTTTTTGAGGAGTTTCACGATGGTCTTGTTAAAGGCTTCTACGAGACTGTTTGCTGGCGGATAATATGCCGTAGAGGCAACGCTTTGGATTCTAAATTTATCACAAAATCTCTGAAACCCAAAACTGACGAATTGTGTCCCGTTGTCGTGAACTATCCGTCTCAGAACTCCAAAGCAGTAGACAACGTGATGTTTGATAAACTTAATTACATTTGAAGTCTTGACTTCTCTTAACGGGATTGCCTCTGCCCATTTAGAGAAGTAATCAGTTACGGCTAAAATGAACCGGTGTTCTTTGGAAGTCGGAGGAGAGATTGGCCCTATGATATTCATACCCCACATTTCGAATGGCCAAGATGCGGAAGTGGGGTGTAAGTTATTTGCCGCTTGGTGGATAAAGTCCCCATGAATCTGACACACGTGATAACGTTTAGCGTAATCAACTGCGTCTGAGAATATTTTTGGCCAATAATAGCCATTTCGTCGGAGGCGATCCCCCAATTTAACTTCGGGTTGATGAGCTCCGTACATTCCATCATGAGCCTCCTTGAGAGCCTCTTTTGCTTCTGTTCGAGAAAGACATCGAAGAAAAACTCCGTCATGTGATTTACGATACAGTGTTTGAGAGACTGCATTGTAATAGAATCGGAGGGCCTTTCGTTTGATAGCGGCTACTTCCTTAGGGTCTTCAGGCAAAATTCCATATATGGCATAGTCGATGTACGAAAATCGCCAATCTCTAGCCTCAAGCTCCATCGAGGTTGTGCAGACCTCTCCTGTCGGTGTCCTGTCCAAACCTTCCTCTACAGGAATCTTAGAATAGTATAACTCCCGTCCCGTAATAGGAATTGTAGTTTCGACCCCCGGAGGCAATGCTAATGAGGTTGCCAAAGAAGCTAAAGCATCCGCGTAAGCATTTTGAGCTCGTGGAATGTATTCGATAAAGAAACCTTCAAACTTCTGGGCTTGCTTTAGCACTGCTAAGTAATACGGGATCAGATCCTCATAACGTACTTCGTATTCTCCTCGGACTTGATTCATGATTAGCTGAGAATCACCGTAAGCTTCAAGATGTCGAATATTAAGCTCCTCAGCAAATTGCATTCCTAGTAGCAGAGCGTTATACTCGGCTACATTGTTAGTGCATGGTTCAATCAAGGAAAATCCTCTTGGGATTACATGACCATTCGGAGAAATGAACACCACTCCTACTCCTGCGGTAATCGTTCCATGAGGATTTGCTCTAGATGCACCGTCGAAAAATAATCTCCACACTTGCGTAGATTCTCGAGTAATACAAGCTTCGGCGACTTCATCGGGCAATTCTTCATACAACTTAGATGTCCCTGGCACCGGGTGATAGGCTAAGAAGTCTGCCAACGCTTGACCCTTGACCGATTTTTGGGGTATGAACTGCATATCATATTGCGACAAGAGGATTGCCCATTTTGCAAGTCGGTAATTTAGAGACGATGGTTTCGTCATCAGGACTCTTAAGGGATTAACCTTAGAGATGACATGAATTATTTGCCCAACTAGGTAATGTCTCATCTTTTGAACTGTGAATACCAAAGTGAGACATTCTTTTTCGACCGGGTTATACTAATGCTCGGCTCCCATCATGGTCCTGCTTAAGTAATAGATGGCTTGCTCTTGACCTTGATCGTCGTTCTGGGCCACTAACGCTCCTAGAGAATGATCCATCGCCCTTACATATAACAGGAACGGTTTTCCTGATATAGGGGCCACGAGTACTAGTGGTTGGGTGAGATATCCCTTAATCTCTTCAAATGCTTTTTGGCATTCTTCATCCCAAACAAAGGACACGTCTTTCTTCATCAGCTTCGAAAAAGGTTGGCAACGCCCCGAGAGATTAGATATAAACCTCCGAATATAAGCCAGTTTACCCTGTAGACCTGTGAGCTCTTTGAGATTCTTCGGGGGTAGCATGTCTTGGATGGCACGCACCTTCTCTAGATCAAGGGAAATTCCCTTGGATGTGACAATAAATCCTAGGAATTTTCCACTTGATACTCCGAGGAACGATTTTGTGGGGTTCATCTTTAGTTGATGTGCTCGCATGATATCGAACATTGTCTTCAAGTCTGTAAGATGATCACCCTTATGTTGGCTTTTTTACTGCTATATCATCAACGTAGCATTCGATCTTCTTACGCAGATGTTTGTGGAAGATGGTGTTCATTGCACGTTGATAAGTTGCTCCTGCGTTTTTCAGGCCGAAGGGCATCACTGTATAGCAATACACCCCCAGTGGAGTTCTGAACGCAGTATGCTTTTCGTCTTCAGGATACATCTTGATTTGATTGTACCCCGAAAATCCATCCATGAAAGACATCCTTTCATATCCGCAGGTATTGTCGATCATGACATCAGTGATAGGAAGAGGAAACTCGTCTTTCGGATATGCTGCGTTAAGGTCACGAAAGTCGATGCATATACGGACCTTACCATTTTTCTTGGGCACTGGAACAATGTTGGCCACCCAGTCCGGGTGTTGTTCCTCTCTGATAAAGCCTAAGTCTATAAGTTTTTTAACTTTAGACTCAATTGCTTCCATGATCTCTGGATGAAACCGGCGTTGCTGTTGTTTAACGGGTTTGGCATCCGGATCGATGTTGAGACGATGCATAGCCACTTTTGGATCAAGACCAGGCATATCTTCATAATTCCAAGCAAAGACGTCTATATACTCTCGAACGAGAGATATAAGGTCTTCTTTCTCGGATGATGATAAGCTTTTCGCTTATGAAGATTGGTTTAGGGTCAGATTCGTTCCCCATGTTGACCTGGATTACGTTATCTTCAGTAGGTGGTTTGCGTTGTTCGAAACGCATATCCCACAATATGTTAAGACGTTTGATCCACAGGTCATTGGTTGATTCAATTAACTCTTTGTCACCCCCTGCATCTTCATCTGGGTGACTAGTTAAAACCATGTTCACAGTCAAACTTTTAAAGAAAGGCCCGACACTGATGTCGGATTCACAGGAAGATGTTCCGGATGAATGATCCTATCGCAGATAATTACCGATTTCATTTTCTGAGACAGAGGGAGTTGTGACATAACCTACGCCTCTTCCGGTTTTTTGATAGTAATCCGGAGGTTTTCCTTCGGGGGTTAGAGATATTCGAATTGGTGTTCGCCTTCCTTTCCTGAAGTTTAGACCCTGTTTTTCGTTAAAGTTATACCCTATTCGTTTTATTAAATGAATAGAATTGGGTTCATGGTAATGGAATTGAGGACTTTCGTCATCTTCCTCTGAACTTCCTCGTTTGAGTTGTTCGGGTTTAACTTTACCGAAGTAGATCGGCCTCCGCCCTTTCCTTTTGGATGGGACTTTGAAGAAAGCCTTCTGTACATCTTCTACTTCTTCATCTGAAGTGAAGGAGGATTTAATTGGCAATATGAGGGATGCCTCTGCACACAATGTGTGCCACGGGTTGGCACCTGCATTATGATCATTCTCTATTTGTTTATTTTTAGAGGACACATCAGACAAGTACGCCAAAATAAAATCTTCATTAATGCACCATTCACCCTCGCTCAGTACATTATTATTACTCTCATCCTGACCCATTACATCTAGGTTCAATTCCCATGGACAATCTTTTTCAGGATCCGGTTCAATATCAGCTTCGTTGCCGCTGTCTACATCTTCTTTCTCTTGGGATTCCAGATAGAAGACGGAATCGGTGTGAAAGTTTTCCACTCCTCTGAAGGGATAATTCTCCGCAATTAGGGTTCGAACTTCTCCTTCATCATTAGCATATTTCATAACCTGATGTAGAGTAGATGGGATAATGCGATTTGTATGTATCCATGGTCGTCCTAGCAAAAGATTGTAGGACGTGTCCGCATCTATGATATAACAAGTCACTTCGGACTTAAGGTCTCCAATTTGACGCCTGAGTTTAATCTTCCCCAGGGGCCGAGTGCTATTTGCATTGAACCCAAAGATGGTAGTTTGAGTAGTGTTCAGTCGATGCATGGGAATCCCTAAGACCTGCATGACCCTGTAGGGCATGATGCTGAGCGCGGAACCCGGGTCAACTTGGACGCGACTGATTTCGGAGGATCCGATATATCCCGTGTAGTACAGTGGTCTGTCATGCTTGTGCTTGACCTGCATATCTTCTTGAGTAAAAGATATGCAGGGTAGACTTCTCGCTGCTTGCAGACATTGCAGGCAAGGTTGGTCTTCAGAAGCTTCAGGAATTGGAGCGACTTGTGTAATAAAGCTCTCTGTATTCTTAAATGCTTCAATTAGAGCTTCCTTAGTTGTTTTGGACAACCTTAGGAGCTCATAAAGAGTAATCCTGGCCGGTATGTTGACTAGCTGCGCCATGACATTGAATTGGAAGAGAGTGCTTGATTCCTCGGGTTCCTGGTGAAGATTTTTATTGAACCGAAGTTCTTTTTGTTTTCCTTTATCTACCAGCTTCTTTGGTACAGAACCCCCAACGTCTTGGGGCTGTTCTTCAGCTTCTTGAGCATTCTGGTGGTAGTCTCTCAAGTAAGCCTTTTCTGACCGCGTGCCAGGGTTGTCTCCTGGGTATGCCTCCAGGGCAATCCTTTCTTCCTCTGAATCAGTAATAGGTTTGAGATAGTCGTCATTCTCGGTAATGGAGGGGCTAATCATGTTGGAGGACTTAGCCTTTCCTCCCTTCTTCTTGGACGAGGTGTTCGTCCACTGTTGGTCTCCTACCAGATCAGGGTGGACCCACATGATCTCCCCTCTTGGGGTAGTGAGGGGTACCAACCTCCTGTCCTTCCGACTGTGCAAGTCAGTGTTTTTCATATGCATCTCTCCCTTATAGATGGGAATGACGCCATTTGCAGTTGCTACCGGTGGGAAATCACCAAATTAGACCGCTATTAAGTTGGTGGACACGGTCTTCTGCTCGGGCTTCAGGGTGAGCACGTTTGCATTTACCAGGTTTTGTAAAATGTCTTTCAAGACATAATATTTTCTGGTAGGGTGACCCAAGAACCTGTGATAACGGCAATAGTTGGGATCGTCAACTTTTCCTGTCTCATCCGGTTTCCTGATTTCGGGAAGCTGCAGTTTATTATTCTTCCGAAGTAATTGGAACAAGGTGTCCACATGCTCTTCTTTAAACGAATACTACTTGGGCGCTCTTGGCTGATTTGGTGCCTTGCCTTGCTTAGCGGGAGGTGGTACTCGTGTGTTGGCATCAGCCGCCAAAGTCTCCTTTCCTTTAGACCGCTGGACATTGTGCTGGTTACGTTGTTGTTGCGGTTTGGGTTGTGCGACTTCTTCAGCCTTAACGCGAGCAACTATCTCTTCAGCTTGTTCTCCCTGTGAAACCAGCTGTCTCCAGGAGCGACATTCTGCCACCCCCATCTGAGCGAGAAGTTGGGTCTACAAATTGTGCCTGCAAGTTTCAACCTAAGTTGATTGAGTCATACCTGACGGGCATCGCAGTGCCATGCTACGAAATCTCTCAACATATGCTTTGATGGACTCTCCTTTCCTTTATTTAGTGGCTAGAAGAGTCGGGACTGAGACCTCCGTATCATCCTCAAAGAACATGGCTAAGAATAGCTTTTCCAAATCTACCCATTCCTGAATAGATCCAGCAGGTAGTTTCATAAACCACTCAAAGGCGACACCCTTGAGGGTACCGATGAATAGCTGGGTCAGAATGGCGTCGTTCGCTATCATATCTCTAGTCTGTGACTTGAAGTAATAGATGTGCTGATTCGGTGATCCGGTGCCATCAAACGGTTGCAAGGTAGGTGCCTTAAACTTCGGTGGATAAGGGGCTATGTCCCACTCAGCAGGATAAGGCCGTACGACCCCTTCTTCGCAGAGCTCGCTTCTGTTGGCGATTGCATTGAGGCGAGCCTCCAGTTCATCCACTTTAGTAGACTGAGGATGCAGTTCCTTTTCTATCTCCTTCTCGTTTTCCGAAGAGTATTCCAAGTTGTGAGTTTCCCGATTCGAATGTTCAGTCGCTTTTTGCTTTCCCTTTGATGTGGTTCTTCGGGAAGATTCAGGTCTTTGGCCTTTTTCGGCAAGGAGCTGGGCTAACATATCCTTCATTTGCAGAAGTGTCTCTTGTTGTGCTTGGAGCATGACATGATGTTCGTCTACTCTCTTAGCTAAGTCTTCAGGATTTCCTGCCATGTAAACGGGAACTTCACGAGCCACAACAGAACTTGAAGATTGAGATTCGGCAATTGCCGAGTGTTCGTCGTCAGAAACGATCCCCTTGGCTAATCTTTGGTAGTTAACCGAGCGAATGGCTCATGTTTGAGTCTAAGTATGCCGATACACTCCCTCGAACTTGTCACAAATTTCCCGAACAGTCGGGGAATGACTTCTTTGTGATTCCTCAGAACTGGGATTTGAAGCCTTTCCTCTACCTATCACATTTATAGTGACTTCGGGGTATTCAGTCTCGGTTGTCTTCTTTTTGTATCGACGTCATCGTTTGGTAGGTCTAACGACGTTTCTTAACCTATCGAATACAGACTATCGATGTACGGATGCGCAACAATGGCATTCTGAAAGAACTGCAGAGATAAGCCTCTCACATTGGCATGAGTGAGCTGCTTGCTGCACTGGTTTTCCTCTTGACAATAATTCCCACAAATCAGGAACTTGGGAGGAAGCTTTCCCTGGGCGTGAAGGTGGAGATGGATCCCCCTGCCCTTGGGTGGGTAAAATCGGTTCTCGTCGAACGTGGATTTTAAACCCATGTGGACTATTTTGAACTTGACGGACCTCTTGATGATCGCGTCCTTGAAGAATAACACTAGGGTCGTGTTCTTGAAGAGAAACGCGAGGGTCGCATTTTGATTTGTAAACAGTAGGCTGAGGCCTATGTTTGAATGATGAAACAGACCCCTGAGGGTCATGTTTTGGTTGAACGCGACCACGAAGGTCGTGTTTGGGTGGTGAAACGGACTCTTGAGAGTCATGTTTCGTTTGAACGCGCACGTGAGGTGTGCGTTTATTTTCGGCAGCGCCCTTCTGAGGGCTGCGTTTTGAAGAAATAATGCGCCACTGAGGATCGCATTTCAGCCGTATCAGCCGAGGCTCGTAATTGGGCTCGTTACCACGAAGCACGCGTTCTTTAGTGGAAACGCTATGCTCGGGAAAAGCTTCAAGAACGCGATCCTCACGTTGGGTCAGCATTCGGCTTTCGCGCAGATGTGCCCGTCGTATGGATCTTCTCCGTCTTCAAGTGGCGTTCTTCTTGGCTTGTTTCAAAGCCTTGGCAGCAGCGTCGTTGGCGTTTATGGAGCTCGTTTCCTCTATAGGCCGTTTATGGCCTGAAACACGTCGTGTTGACGCGGACGTGGGATATTTAACTCGCTGGGCGAGTTTGGCAGAAGCTAAGCCGCTCCTGAAGTGAAAGGGCTGTTCAACGCATTTTGGCCAAAGGAGAGGACTTTCTTTGGCATTTCAGCAACAGATTTGATTTCCTTGAAGAACTTGCGGACATCGCGCATAGCCTTGGGGCTAAGCGATCCAGAGGATAAGGCTTCCTCGTATTTTGCTTGATCAAACTCCACAATGAGAGTTTCGACAGTCGTACCCATGAGGTGGACGTCAGATTGCGCCACCACTTCCTCATCAGAAAAGCTAGTCCCCAGCGGAGTCACCATCTTTTGTTTGTAGGAAAATTGCAGTAAAATAAATAAAAGAAAAATTGATTCTGTATTCTCTCACAATCGATTACAATTTAGATCCCGATTACAAAAGAGAGGAGAACAAATTTGATTCTCCCCTTTGTTTAAAACTGGGTTCTTCTCGGTAGCGATGGAGTGCCTCCTTCGAATGCTTGCGTCGAATTCGCTCTCCGTTGACGATCTGACCGTACTTTTTACCTCGTGGGAACAATGAACTTCTGTGGAAAGTTTGATGAATAACTCTTAACGAGTTTAAGAACTCAGAACGAGTTAGAACTCTGTGGATAGAGTTGTTAGAACCGAAGATTCGGTTAATGACTCTGCAAATTTTCTGTTGTTGAAGAATCCTCCCAGATTTGATTTTCTGGATCTAATTCAAATCTTCTATCTCCAAAGAATTCGCCTCTATTGCCTCTCTTCTTCTGATCCTCTGTTCCTAAAAAGGCCAGCCTTTAACTCAGTTGAGTTTGTTGAGATTTTATAGGTGGATAAGAGGTTGTAACTGCCCTCTAAATCCGCTCTTAAGTGGGCGTGATTTCCTCAGATCGTGGGGAAAACGGTTCTGAAACCGTTCGACTCATATTTGAATGAGTCAAACGCCTAATTTGGCGTTCAGAACCCTAACCTCGCGTCTTGGAATTGAGACACGAGGTTGGGTGTTGACTGAACATCAAAAACGCGAGGGCCGCTCGCGTTCGGCTTGTTGTAGCTTGGAAACACGGGGGTCACCTGCATCTCCAGAATTGTAAAGTGGGGATGAATTCCACGTTTCAAAAGGGGTTAGTTAGTTGATTTGTAATCTCTCCTACAGAATGTTGCAAGGACCATTGTTCAATAATCCTAGCTTTAGCTGTTGTGGGGTGTGCAAGTCGTCAGGTTGTAACTTTCACTGTAGGTTGTGAAGATTGCTGAATAAAGTTTTCATCAGTTGTCGGAAGTGTCGTCGAATTATAACTCTTCTCGCTTTGTGTGAAAAGTCCTCCATTTGCAGCTTTCGTTTGTTAGCAGGAAAGCTATCTAATTGTGGCTTTTATTGTTGAAGTTTGATGGGGATCAGCTATCCAGCTTATACGAATATTTGCCCACAGCTCTCTACCAAGCAACTCACCAACTAAGTCCGACCTTTTATTTCTGAAATCATTACACTGCTCATCAGCACCTCTAATAGTTACTAATATAATATTAGTCATGTTGTTATCACAGCCATCAAGATCAATCATCTCAAATATGAGGCTGTGTTTGCAGCGATTGTAGAGTTGCAGATGCGGTAATTTGGAAATTGCTTGTATTTCGATTGTAAGGACAAATTCTTCTTCTTGATTTGAAGGAATCATTGCCTTGTAATCTCTTCTTGATCCATAGGGACACCCCTTGAAAGTCGTTTGATTGTAACTTTTATTATTGGAATTTGATGGGGATCAGCTATCCATTGTGATTTTTAGACAGCCTACACCCGCAATGAGACCACGGCTGTACCTCACTTAGAGTTGGTAGTTTTTTCCACAATGAGGCCACGGTTGTATCATACTCAAAGATGATCGGGGTTTCCGGATTGGGTTGATACGCCTACACTCCATTGTATGATCATCTGGATGCATCATCCAGAATAGGGTGATTTACTTATCTCCACGGAACGATTGAGTAATGATGTCGATTCCACATGATATTGTGATGTACCTTACAAAAGTATCATTATTTCAAGTAGAGGCATGTATATGTACACAGTTTGTGTTATTGATCCCATGTTAGATTACTCGAGAGTAGGGTACATTTCGGATGCTTGGCACGCATGGCATGTTCTATAGAGATGATTGCGTTGGATGAAATATTTCTTATGAATGCGCCAACTACTAGAGGGTAGTCTGAGATAATGACATTGGTTCATCATGGTTGAGGCTTGTAGTTGTAGTACTTATTTTATGTGTTGTTTTTCATTCATAGGATTGGAATTGGTATTTAGAGATTCATAATTTGAGACATGGTATATACATGAGGGTTTCCTTATCTGGATTATTTCGCTCGATGTACTAATTCTCGTATTGTGGATTTCTAAATTTCAACTTAGTGTATTATGAATGATTTTATACCTATATGTACTATCTGTATTTTCTTATACACTCCTACCACTTTCCCCTGGGACGGTAGAGATGATATCGCTAGCGCTTTAACGCTTGTTGTTTTCCCCCTTTTTAGGCAGCGAGTCAGGCCCACGAAGAGTCGTAGGATGTGTTGTAGCTTCCATCTAATTTACTATATTTTTAGATATTTTCAGAACTCCACAGTAAATGTTTATTTTTAGATATTGGAGTTGTGTTTTTATTTTGTTGAGGCTGAGTGCCTTAGTGAGATTTCATTTGACTCTTGTGTTGAGACATATTACATTTGTTCCAGATTCAGAGTTATTTTATTCTATTTCAATTGGGCCCTGATGATGGTTATTTATACACTCCTTTTGTGTACTACTTCATTATTCTTTACATGTTTTGTACCTACACCTGGTTGTTGATTCTACTAGAGAGATAGTAACTGTGATGGTGAAACATATTGTTACACGGTGTTGGTGCATGACAGGTTTGATATTCTTAGATTCACCTTGGACTGCAGCCTTGTGTAAACCCAGGGGCGTCACACAAATATTGAGGTGAGATAGGACTCGGCCTTAGGTTCCTATAAAGATAAAGTATTACGAGAGTATAGCATAAGAGTTAGAACTCAAAATTTTATATCATAGATGAGATTTATATTTACAATCATTGGAAGTATTTCTTGAGGTGCTCAATGTTCCAACGAGCTGCAAGATTCTTCCATCGGGGCTTCTTAGCCGGTAGGTGCCTAGGCGCAACTCCTCAAGAATTGTGTAGGGTCCTTCCCAATTGGGAGCCAACTTGCCGCGCTTGGTGTCCTTGTCGAAAGCTACCTTTCGAAGGGCGAGGTCACCGACATTGAACCGAACTTTGATGTTATAGTGTCAGGCGATGCGCTATTGATTGATCACTTAGGATTGAAGAGCCTATTCTCAGACTTTACTAATGAGGTCAAGTTTGATTCGAAGCCCTTCTATGTTCAAGTCTTCGTCAAAATGCTGCAGTCGGATTGTCGTCATGCTGACTTCAATTGGGGTGACTGCTTCAGCTCCATAAGTGAACTTGAACGGGGTTTCTCCTGTAGAGTTCTTTTTATTCATGTGGTAGGACCATAGAATCCTAGGCAACTCTTCAAACCAATTTCCCACCACCGTGTCCACCTTATTCTTTAGGGTTTGAAGGGTGCATTTGTTGGCGGCTTTGGCAAGTCCATTGCACTTAGGATGAGTGACTGAGGAGAACTTGAGGCGAATGTTCCACTCTTCACAAAAGATTTGAAAGCCCCCGCTATCAAACTGAGTGCTATTGTTTGTCACAAACGAGAGGGGTACACCAAAATAGTAGACATAGACCTCCACACAAAAATTATGACATTAGTCTCTCTAATTTTAGCTAACGGTTTGGCTTCAATCTACTTAGTAAAGTAGTCGATGGTGACAATTAAGAACTTCCACTGCCCAGAAGGGCCCAACAAATCCAACCCCCATTAGGTGAAAGGTACTGGGCTCATAATGGAGGTGAGCTCAGTGGCTGTTGCTTATGGAATGGCTGAGAAAAATTAGCACTTCTTGCACAAATAGACCAGCTTTTTGGACTCAACCAGTATGGTGGGCCAATAGTACCCATGGAGAATGATCTTCTGGGTGAGAGTTCTAGCTCAAGGATGATTTCCTCAAGTCCGTTCATGAATCTCTCGGAGAATATAACTAGCTTCAGCAAGCCGAAACACCAAATATAAGGCCCCATACCACTACTGGATTATGACAGCCGATAGAGTTGGCTATTGAGCATGAGATAGTGGTAAGCGTTCCTTTATAGACTCCTAGCTTCAACAGCATTCTCTGATAGGGTCCCCCGTGTTAGATACTGGATGATGGGATCGATTCAACACAGCTCAATGGGCATCTCAGCTTGCATGATAGCCTCTAATGCCTTGATGATGTTAGTGCGCTCGAGGGTATCAATGTACACTGGCCCCGATCTTCTTCCCGAACTAGTTGATTTGAGCTTGGATAAAGCATCCGCCCAAGTGTTGAGGGCGCGGGGGACTTAGGAGATTCTGAAATCAACAAAATTGACTAATAGATCTTTAGCCGCTTTCAAATATAGGACCATTTTAGAATCTTTGGTTGCATACTCTCCATTCACCTGATGGACAACAAGTAGGAAGTCGACCAAAATGTAATGGTGTTCAGCTTTTACTGCTAAGGCGGATCAAAGACCTGCCAGAATTGCTTCATATTTGGCCTCATTGTTAGAGGTTGAAAATGCAAAAGTTATGGAGTGTTTGTGCATCGATCTGTCAGGGCTGCACAAGACTACTCCTGCTCTGTTGTCAGCATCTCCAGAGAACCCGCCCACTTTTAGCAACCACCAAGAGGTGAATTCCAGGAAGCTGTATTCAAGCATGTAGCGTGTTCGAGGGGTAGGCGCCTTGGCTGCTTGAGATGTTGAAGGCTTCTGTTGTGTTGTTGATAAGGGTGCAACAGATTCATCATCCGATGGGGTCGACTCAATAAGGAAGTCAGCCAAAGCTTGTGTCTTGATTGTCATCCTTAGTTCAAACTGTACATCATGCTCACTGAGCTTGACCGAGCAGGCGACCATTCCTCCCAAAGTGGTGGAGCTTCCAAGTGCCTTCTTCAGAGGCAAACTAGTCCGCAAAATTACTGAATGTGCTTGAAAGTAGAGGCGGAGTCTCCTGGAGATGGTGAGGAGGATGAAGGAAGCCTTTTCTATGAGAGGGTAGTTGACCCACCTTCAATATTCGGTTAACATAGTAGAGTGACTTTTGGGTGTTCTCCTCTTCTCTAACCAAAAACAGAGTTGACAACTTCAGGAGAGACGGCCAAGTATAAATACAAGGTGTCTCCTTCCTTAGATTGACTTAGCAGTAGTTTAATGCTCAAGTATGTCTTGAGATCTCTAAAGGCTATGCTGCACTCGGCCATCCAACTCTCACTTTCCTTCAACCCCTTACTTTCTCTCAGAATCTTGAAAAATAGGAGGCTCCTCTTGGCTGATTTTGAGAGGAAACGACCTAGTGCAGCTATCTTCCCACTCAACCTCTGGATGTCCTTCAATGTGCGGGGCTCGGGTAGCTGCTCTATGGTGGCTATCTTCTCAGGGTTGATCTCAATACCTCTTTGGGTGATTATGAACCTAAGAAACTTTCTCGATTGCACACCGAAAGTGCATTTAGCTGGGTTGAACTTCATGTGGTAGAGCTGAAGGATGGAGAAGATTTCATCAAGGCCAGCTATGTAGATTGACGTTGCTTCGACTTCATCAGGATGACGTCCACATAGGCTTCTATGTTCTGGCCAATCTAGGGCTTGAAGATCTTATTGATGAGCCGCTGGTAGGTGGTGCCTACATTCTTAAGACCGAAGGGCATCACCTTATAGCAATAGGTTCCTTGGTCTGTAATGAATGAGTTCTTCTCTTGGTCATGCTCTTCCATACGGATTTGATTGTAGCTAGAGAACATGTCCACGAAGCTGAGTAATTCATGTCATGCACTTCTATCAACTAGCTGATCGATCCGAGGGAGGGGTAGCTATCTTTTGGACATATCTTGTTAAGATCAATGAAGTCTACACACATCCTCCACTTATTAAGAGCCTTCTTCACCAGCACTACATTAGATAGCCATTCGGGATATTATACCTCTCGAATGAATCCGTCTCTTAGGAATCAGTCGACTTTATCGGTGGCCGCCTTCTACCTCTCGGGGCTGAGATGTCGCTTCTTCTGTTGAACCGGCTTAGTGTGCCAATCGACTGTGGGCTTATGGCTCATCGCTTCGGGAGGAATCCCAGGAAATCATCTGGTCCCCAGGTGAACATGTTAGTGTTAACTAATAGGAACGCAATCATCTCCCCTCGTTGAGGCTCAACAAGGCCGGATCCGATCTTTACCTTCTTCAATTCTTCTTAGTCAATCGATATCTTCTGAAGCTCCTCACCTGGAGTCATCCTCTCTCGCTCCAATTTTTTCTCCATCTATAAGAAAGCTTTTTTGATGGGTAAGGTCTCTTACACTCTATTTTCCTTTGTCGATAGTAGATAGCAGGATCTAGCCTCTCGTGGGTTGATTCTAACCATGCTGACTCCTTTCAGGGTTGAAAACCTCATCATCTGATGATATATGGAGGGGACAGCTCATAAGAGGTGGAGGGCAGTCCTGTCTAATATGATATTGTGGGTTGACTTGATGTCCATCACCACAAACTAGACCTGAACAATAGACTGCAGAGGCTACTCGCGGACCGTTAGGGGAGTGTGATCATTCCCTCCGGTTGAAGTGTAGCCTCATAAAACCGATGAGCGGCCCAAACAAGGCTGCAATCAGGAATTGTCGATTCCTATCTGCTTGAAGGCATCAATATACATGATATTGACTAAGCTTCCCATATCAGCCATGATCTTCTTGACTTGGAAGCCGTTAATGTCAGCCGTAATAACAATAGGGTCACCATAAGGCGACTCAATGTCCTTCAAGTCTACATCACTGAAGGAAATGGGCTCTTCTACTCTTGGCCTCTTGTCACACATATTCACTCGCAATGCTCACTTAACATATCTCTTCTGAGCATTATTAGATGATCCTCTAACTACGGGACCCCTACTAATAGTATTAATGACCCCCTTGTGGTTGGGCTCTTGGGTCGAATAGTAGGCTGCTATTAAGGGCGAGGCGACCAGGAACGAGACCTCCTGTCGGTTTCTACTAGGGCAGCTTCCCTTCTATCTCTCTAGGAGACTAGTCTCCTGAGGTAACCTTTTTGTATTAGGTCATCAATATCCCTTTGGAGGATCCTGCAATCATTTATGAGATGACCATAATCTCTATGGCCAAGATCTTTGTGGCCGCATTCTTGTAGGCTCGAGCATCCTTCATGTTTATATATCCATGTGTCTTGATCATCAACTGCTCATATGTAGAGCATTGCTTCATAGTGAGTGAGTCGGCTAGCTCATTGTTCGATAGACCAGCCACAATGGTAGACATGGCGATCACGCTTACCGAATCATCAATCTCCAACTGCTTTGCTTGGAACCCCTTGAAATAGCTTCGGAGCTCTCTCCAGACTCCTGTTTCATCTGTATCAAGACATGAGTAGGCAACTTCTATTTGGTGTCATCCAAGAAGTGGTAGACAAACTTCAGGCTGAGTTGCTCGAAGCTACCAATGTACTTTTTCTCCATGTAGTTCCACCGGAGCTTGGCACTTCCCGATAAGGTGATAGGAAAGCACCTATAGATAATGACCTCGGGCGCCTACAACATGCTCATCATAGCACAATAGTTCTAGACATGCTCCGTAGGATCCCCTCACCCTTGTATTTATCTACTTGGGGCACTTTAAATTTCTCACAAGTAGCAGTAATGATGTCATCAGTGAGAGGAGTGTTCCCTCCAATGGCTTTAGCAATTGGTCGGTAAGTCTGATCATAGCCAGAGGTCATGTAGGTAAATGAGGAGCTTGGAGCAGTATGATAACGCTGAGGACCTAGCTAAGCTCTTATGGTAGTGTGCTCCCTATGATCATGACCAAGGTTAGGACTCTCATCAGTCACTTCCTCATACTAAGAGCCATATCGACGAGGATCTGTTTGGTGAATCAGTTGGTGTGGAGGAGGAGACGCGTCCTTGACTCGGCTCCTCTACTGGCTTGCATGAGCATCACACAGAGGTGGAGGAGCTTTAAGCTGGGCTTCTGGTGGAGGATGAGTTGCCGAAGGCTGGTCCTCTAATGATAAAGGAGCAATGGAGTAAGAGGTCTGAGAAGGATGAATCTGATGGAGGAGTTCGGTGGTGAAAGCAGCAAACTGCTACTGAAAAGCTTGAGTGATCTGTGGGGTGGACTCTTCAAGCTGGGTGACATAGACTGGATGCAATGCTCTGAGGATGAACTGATCAGACCTATGCTCAGAATCAGACATAATTGTTCGGAGAAGAGAGAAGGCCCTACGGTGGGCGTCAAACTGTTGATGGCTGATATCTAACAGTCAATGAGATCAAAATATTAGGTTGACGGAGGTCCTCTAACCCTCCGAATGTTCGGTTCTGAGATGTGTTGCTCTTCCCTCCATAGTTAGCAAATTGTAAGAGGGGGGTGTTGGTTTTCCCGGATGTTCCTCCGACGATCAAGTCAGTAATATGCTTGAGTGGAGAAGTAACTGAACTATAGTAGTTCTTAAGCACAGTGGGTAGAGATTAAGATCTTTTTTTATGTTAAAAATAGTACTCCTATTTCTAGTGTTAGTAGGGGGTAGGATGATAATTTTGACCCAACATGGCTAGTGGCCAAGTCAGCATCTGCTTTACAGGCGCCGGTCGACGAGTAGAGGAGAGGTCACTTCAGATATAATGCGAAGTGCTCGGTGGCATACGGTGCCGACGTGGTCTGATGTATCATAAAGACAATTGAAGGTAGAGGAATGATGGTGCCATAATATATTTAATGGTATTTATTACGAGGTGATTGGCTATTAGTGCGCTAGAGGGGGCTCAAGCCTCTAGGTCGTCATCACCTTTCTACTCGTCCGGTAGAAGGTTGAGAAATACCCTCACGAGATGTCGGCAAAATGGTCAATCGAGTAGGTTGGTCAAGAAGTCGACCCAACCATGGGTCAACGTGTAACGCCTTTTGAGTCGTCCTCGCGAGATGCTGGCGTGTTGAGTCATCCGAACTAGGTCTTTGGTTATCTTAAAGTGAAGAATTGGCTCGATTATGCATATTGTCGGATACTTGTCTGCTTCTGATTAGAGATTACTTTTTAGCACTAGGATGGCTATAGCATGATCTATCTAGATATTCATCATTTTCCTAAATAAAATCGAGCAAACCAATATTTTAAATTGTGTAGCGCTTGCTAAACAAACTTAACTGTCACATCAAAGCATACTAAATTATCAAATTGAAAATGATAATATCATCAAGTCAAATGGACCATGTAACAATTTGACTTCTCTGTTTTTCAAGTGACTCATCCTAGAGAATCCAAATGCGGTCTAGTGCTACACATATCACAATACATGCTTATAACATACACACGGCGAATCTCCATTCCCTATGGCTGAGACCCACCACTACATCTCACTTGTCGGTGTCATGCATAATAACATGTTATAACAAAGTTATCATTTACTAATTATGGGTTAAGCACGATTTAAGAAATTTTTAAATTAGACCACATCTCAAAGCAAGTGACACATCAAAGTGAATGATCTAAAAAAATAATTTCTAGGGATATATAACGAGTATAGAAAACGATACTTAAATTATATATGCAACAATTAAATCTATTAATATTTTAAGAATATTACATAATTTATATTGGATGTTCAATGGCATATTATCACTACTCTAGCAAAATCAACATAAATGTTGATTTTTGCGTCGTTTCACCTCGTAACCCCCTTATACATATTTCCACCTGTACTATATCATCTCAAATAAATATCAGTACCAAACAAGAATTTGTTATTACTCAAATAAGAGCTATTATGCGGAGTTCGTCCTAACATTCCTAACTCTATAAGACCCTAACTACTCAAAATCAACTTTAACTCCATCATTGTTTCACGGTTTTGGAGCCACTTTACTGTATCAAAGCTAAAATTTTTGCGACTTAGCAGGTGTTTACGTTCTCTGCCTTGCTCAATAGCGGATCCAAATCTCATCTTATAGAGCGTAAAAGCTCACACATCGACCGGAAGAATTTAGACATCACTTCGTAAGTTACCAAATCAAATACGGTCAAACGATGTGGACCCATACCGCTTTAATCTCTGTCCATTTGTATAACCCAACAATAAATATCATCATGTCTATTGTTGCGTCTCCATTCCAACCATTTTGCTCTATCTTTCCGTCTCACTAAAATGAGTGCCTCCTCTTCTTCTTCTTCCCTTTTCCCTCTCTTCGCAATTATCATCACACTTTCCATTAATTTATACACAAGCACCAGCTGCTTCACTTCCATCATCAGCTTCGGCGACTCGCTGACCGACACCGGGAACTATCTCCTCTCTCAAGCCGAGCCCGACGGTGTTGTCGGTCACCTCCCTTACGGAGAGACCTACTTCCATCAACCCACCGGTCGATTTTCTGATGGCCGAATCATTCTCGACTTCATAGGTTAGTTACCTTACTCTCTTTTTATTATTATTAGCCCCCTTTATAAAGAGGGAATATATTTACTTGTTGGTCGTTTGATCAGCCGAGGCAATGGGATTGCCTCACGTGCGGCCGGTTCTTGGCGGATTACGGGACCGTGTGTTCCCGCACGGCGTGAATTTTGCGGTCGGAGGAGCGACTGCGATCGAGAGCGGCTTCTTTTCGGAGAGGGGAATCGAGGCCGGTGTCGATTTTTCGTTAGATGTTCAGATTGAATGGTTCAAACAGCTGTTGCCTTCTCTATGTTCCTTTCATTGTTCAGGTACATGACACAAAAACTGGCAATTATATGAAGCTTGAATTTGTATAAGCAATTAATGATGTGGGAGAGAATCCGTTGTGACAGACAGTAGTTGTGATTTAAGCAAGACACTTTTCTTTGTGGGGGAGATCGGAGGAAACGATTACAACGTCCCATTCTTTGAAGGGAAAAAATTAGATGAGATACTGACCTATGTGCCTCGAGTTATTGATGCCATAAGTTCAGCAATAGATGTAAGCCCTAACTATTTTAAAAAGAAAAATTCCTCAATGATCCAAAATATGGGACCAATAGGGGGGACAAGTGAGGTGTCCCCCTACTATTGGATAATGAGTTGGTCATCATTAATGATGACCAACTCATTATCCAACAGGAGGTGAACACCTCACTTTTCCCCCCTATTGGTCCTATATTTTGGGTCCCTGTAGCAAAGCTCTTTTAAAAATGATGCGTTAATTACAGAAAACATCCCATGAAGTTTTTGGGAGTTGCAGTAAACCGGTCCCAGTCAACTATTTTTATTACAGTAAACCCAGGAGAACTTTAGGAATTGTTATACATAACCCCTATGAATTGTTTTATTTCGCTAAATTGCACGTGAAAATTTCTCATTTAATCTCCAAATTAGCGCTGTTGATTCTAATATCTCATGTGACTCATGTGAAAAAAGGTCAAAATATTTTTGTAGTCTCAGAAGTTACCTATTTTTCCTTTTTAATAAAGGTATTTCTTTGACATTAAGAAGAAATTTTGTCTTTCTTTTTTTGACATGTGCTTATCAGTGATATGTTAGAGTCGATCGTGGATAATGTGGTGATTGAAAGATAAATTTTTAGGTAAGATTTAGTGAAATAAAACAGTTCATAGGGGTTATGTGTAGTAACTCCTAAAGTTCAGGAGCGGTCTAGTCTAATAAAAATGTTTGTGGGGGGTTTACCTCAACTCCTCAAAAGTTCATGTTTTTTTTTTTAAATTAACCCAGAAACAATTCAGTTTGCGCTAATTAAATAATGATATCTTGATTCGATTGTTGTAGGAATTGATTGGCCAGGGAGCAAAAACACTGGTAGTTCCCAGCTACTTACCAGTTGGATGCCTCTCCGGATTCCTCACAATATACCCAGACTCTACAAAAGACCCGAAGTCTGGCTGCATCAAATGGCTAAATGAATTCGCAGAGTACCATGATCAGAAACTCTTACGAATGTTGGCCCGCAGCCGTCAACGCCATCCTTCGGCCACCATCATCTACGCTGACTACTACAACGCCACCATGAACCTCTTCACCAATCCACACCATTTTGGTCAGTTTGTGTGTTTAGTTTTGACTAGTTAGTTACCGTTAACTGGCTTGTCGTGTGCTGATTTTATTTTTTGTGATTATCACAGGGTTTGGCGAGGGGTATTTATCTGCGTGCTGCGGTGGTGGGGGGCCGTATAACTATAATAGTAGCGCAGAGTGCGGCACCGACAAGGCTGGGGTGTGTAGTGATCCGTCGAGGTTTATTTGCTGGGATGGGAGGCATCTCACTGAAGCGGCTTATGGAGCCATCGCTAGGCAATTGATTCGTGGACCTTTGGCTATACCCGCAATTAGAGATGCGTACGTGTTGTAAAGACCGCGCGCAGTGAATTGAATGAGCTGACCATTGTGCCGTTGTCGTCACAATATGTACCTGAATAATGCTCAAGAGGAAAGTTTATAGCAGAATAATTATGAGGATGTAGTCCTTTCCAGTTCGATCGAGACGATGAGGAGGCATAGGTCGCACAATCTTGTTGTGGCCTTGGCTTTGCTTAACGCTTGCTTGAGGGCGGTTGGAAAATAAGCTCTACTTTTCTCATTCATTGCCCACCTCTTTTTTTAAGAGGTGGGTGACTCCCCTGAATTCAAATAGAAATAAGCACAAAGTTCGATTTTTAAACATAACCATCAGAGACTATTTTAATTCATATGGAACAACAGTGACTATTATCTCAGGATAAATCACAGTTACGGCAATAACATTTGAACAGAAGGGATTTATTTAGAATATAACTATTTGTCATGAAATGGGGGAGCCATTAATTAGTGACACGGATTGGAAGGTCCAATATGAAAAATTCTTAGGTGTTCCATGAACGCTACACCATATCAATAGGAGAAGACCACGTGGAACAAACCACTTCCAAGTAAGACAATGATGGAATTAAATAATTTTTCTTCAGTTGCACACCCTCCTATTGCTATGGTTTAGTGCTCATGGAGCACCTATGGATTTTTCTTCCAATATGGCTCCCAAAGTCTTGGATTCAATCCCCATATAAAAAACATATCTATCATATGAATATGAATCAGCTATAATATTTTATCATATATGCATATGTTTTTACTAATCTTGAATATGGATAAAAGTATAAAAATAATTAGTAATAAAAACCTATAGTTCATATCCAACAAATTCGAAATATGGGTATGAATCAATAAGCGGAAGGCTAATATGAGAACATACTACATCAAAATAATAATAATAGTAATAGTAGTAGTAGTAGTAGTAGTAATAATAATAATAGCAATAACAACAACAACAACAATAATAATAATAATAATAAATCATGTGATAAAAATATGTTTAATGAAAAGAAAAAAAACTCAAATAAGAGTATCAATTTATTCATCACATCTAAAAAAGCAAGATTAAATTTCACATGGAGGGGCCTGATTTTTTTTTTTTTTTTTGTATACTTGATCTCTTTTGTTGTCAATGAGTGTCTTTTTTTGGTTATGTTCAAGCTTCTAAACTGAATTGTACTGATTTTTTTAAAATACAATTAACTAGGAAGAGAAAAGTAAGTTAGCCCCTAAATCTTGAGTAAAGTTAAGGTAAGTGGTTAAGTTGAGGGAATAAAATAATTTGGGGGACAAATTTACATTTATCATGATTTGGGAGGCAAATTTCAGTATGCTTATAATTTGGAAGGAATTTCACTAAACCCTTAATAAGTTCAGGTATTTGGAACTAAACACCTAATATCTTTAAAAATCTCACTAAGCCCTAATAACTTTTGGCAGAAAAATCTCAAAATTAACATTGTTCATTCAGGTATAATCAAAATGATGAAAATACCCTTAATAATTTTGGCAGAAAATTTCTCTTAGGTGTTACATTTTATCACCTAACCCTAAATAAATTTTAGCAAGAAATCCACAATAACAAATATTTATAATTTTAATTTCTTAGAGGTTTATTTGTAACTGTTTTGCATTTTTCTAGAGGTTGTTCTTAATTTTTGAATTTTAAAGGGGTTGTTTGTAATTTCATTTTTTATCGGGTCATTTGTAATTTTTGGGTTGCATTTGTAATTGTTTGGAGGTTTAATGTTATTTTTAAATTTAAGGATTTGTTTGTAATTTTTAATTTTTATATAGGAGCTTTGATTGCAATTTTAGAATTTTAATGGTGCTTTTTATAAATTTTTTATTTTTATGGTCTTTTTTATAATTTTCATATTTTTCAGATGTTTATTTAAAATTTTTAATTTTTTAGTGGTTTGTTTTAATTTTCACACTTTAAAAGGATTTGTTTATAGTTTTTAGATTTGTCATGGAGTTGTTTATAAATTTTGGGATTTGCAAGTGGTCAATAATTTTAGAAAATTTAGGGTCTTTTTTCTAATTTTTAGATTTTTAGAGTTTGTTAATTTTAGATTTTTTTGGGGGGTTATATGCACTTTTTAAGTTCTAAGAATTTGTTTGTATTTTTTTTAAATTTTTAGGTGGTTGTCTATAATTTTAGAAATCTAAAGAGGGTTGTTTATAATTTTTAATTTTTTTCTACGAGTTGTTTATAATTTTAGATTTATTGGGGGCTAATTATAATATTTATAGTTTTCATTGTTGTTTATAAATTTATGGGCTAACTTGTGAATATTTCAATGATTTTTAAGGTTTATATTAGCCTTGAGGGTTAATTTTTCATCCTTGTAAAATCATGGATTTTTTTTTTGAGGGTTTTCTAAAATTCTCAAAAAAATTTTAGGGGGGAGGGGGTTGGGGTTAGCAAGAATTGTAAAATTCTTAAGGGTTTAATGCTAAATGGCTAAATTTACTTGCAGGTTTAGTAAAATATACTATTTAAAAATTAAGAAAAATCACCTAACAATTTTTCAGATGTAAGACGAATAAAGAACAAAACAAAAGATAAAAGGTGGAGGAAATAAAAGGAAAAAGGAAATAAAATATTAATTATTAGTTTTATTTGAATTATGAATAGTTGTAATTTGATTACAATTAACAAATTTATGGATATTAATAGTTTAATTTTATAAGGATTTTTAGGTAAATATAGAATTTGTTGTATGCATGTCAACATTGGCGACGGATTGTGTCCGTTGCCAATAAGTATTGGCGACGGAACATGTCCGTCGCCAATAAGTATTGGCGACGGACACGACCCGTTGCTTGTATCTATTGGCAACGGAAACGATCCGTCGCCAATGTTTTCCGTCGCCAATGGTCATTGGCGACAAAAAAACATTGGTGACGGACAAAATCTGTCGCCAATACAAACATTGACGACAGGGTATTGGAGACGGGTTTATTTCTGTCGCCAATATTTGTATTGGAGACGGATTTCGAATGCGTCGCCAATACCCTGTCGCCAATGCTCTATTTTCTACTAGTGTTTTTTTTTTAGATTTAACGCATGTTAAACATTTTGGTCATGTGGGGCTTTTTGATGCCTTAACACACACATACATAGTAGAGGATTTCAATGGTATGCTTGATCTAGATACCCAAATACTATTGTTTTATCATAACTACTAATATTCCAGTGCACTCGATGCGTGAATGACACAAAATATAAATGAGTGTTGAATTGTTAAGTTTTAAGAGAGAAAAATGATTTATAAATTTTTTTTATTTTTCTGAGTCTAAGTGCATTTTCATTTTTTTTCCTAAGTATGAGAGCATTTCCATATTTTCCTCCCCAAGTGAGGTATTTACTTAATTTTTTCAAGTATAAGGGCATTTTATGCATTCTAAAATTGTGGCTCACACAATCATAGGGGGAACTTCTCAGAATATAAAGTATAGATGTTCGCATATGTATCTGGAAAAAAAGCTAAAAGGGATCAAAAACATGTGTCTATATTCTATGTAAATATATTAATGGATACCCATATGGTCTTGCATCTCTTTTTTCCTATTCTATTAAATTTTCTTATGTTTGGGGTTGTTGTGTTCGCTTTTTAACTCCATGGAAAAGTTTTACACCGCCTCAACATAGGACTTTTCGTGGCCACGTTGGATATAAGTTTCCGTCGATTTTTTCCCCTCTTTGGTTCGCTAGGGTTGAAGAAGGAAAAAGAGGAAAAAATTGCCGCCACATTAGTTTTTCTTCTCTCCCTCAATTCCTTTCTTAACCTCGTGAAATGGACGAAAATTGCAACAACGTCGGCTTTTTGCTTTCCTCGTTGATTTTTTCGGTGAGCTATACTTACCTACTCGCTCTCATCCCGCCAGAAACTCCTGCGACCTTCTTTGTCCCTGTATTTGAAGAAAATTAGGGGAGTGGGGGTCTGATCTTTGCCGATAATATTCAAATCTGATCTTTGCCGATGTTATTGCTTCATAAATCAAGGTAAAAAATATGATTTTTTTTTTAAATTTTCTTATTATTAGTTTAATTTACAGTAATTATTTAAGAATATGGGGGAGGGGGTCTGATCTTTTGTTGATAGAATTTTTCTGATTTTTGAAGCAATTTTTCTGATTTTCTTATTTTTTTGAGATTTCACAGATAAGAAAAGATTATTAAAAACCTTCAAATATCCAATCATGGAGAAAATTTTGAAATTTTGTAAAATTTCTATGATTTTAGAATTTGTTTTTTATTGTTTTAACATTATTTTGATGGGTTTTGAGAAATTTTTGATGCGTTGTTTGTATGTCTTTGTCCATGAAAACTACAGTGACGACTAGATGACATTTTGATATATTTATCATGCTTGAATAATAAAACTCTGATCTGTTACAAAATCGATCTTTATCTAGGGCTTTCTTTAATACTTAACCATGTTAATTTTTTCATAACGCAAAAGGGGCTAGCTCTGACCAAAGAATGTGTAGATATACTAATAATTTCTTAACCTCACATGAGAATTAGGAAGGTTCTCCAATGAAATGTACATGGTCTGCTCCTAAGATTTCCTGACTATTCGTGTGAAAAGTTTTGAAATTAAGTGATTCTTGTTCTTGAATTAGTATATAGTATCTATATTGCAATTTTAACCAGTGCCAGCGCGTTGTTAATGTAATTTGTCATTGTTTGGAACTTTCAACATTTAGAAAAGTGAAGAACTTAGACTAAAATAGTGGGTTTTATAGCTAAGAAACCAAATTTTTATATGGAACTTTCAAATGACACATTGAAGATCAATTTGTGGTTTTTTTTAATTATATGATTATTAGATAGTATGAAAATGTTACCCTGTTGTGAGCCTGATTGTGGGAACATGTTACCTTTATATGTTGGTTGCCTGGTTGTGTTGTTGGCTGGTTGGATGGTTGGTTGGTTGATGTTGTTGGTTGGCCTGGTTGTGAGCCTGGTTCTGTTTTGTGCATCCTCCTTTGTGCAGTCTTTGTGTTCAGGTTTTCTAAGATGAGCCCGGTTCTGTTTTGTGCAGTCTCATTTGTTGACTTTTTACTTTTGGCTACGATGATTGTCAAAATTTCTAAGATTAGCCACCTATAGTATCGTTTGATATTGCAATTGAGGCTAACAATAATGATATTGATCCAGTTCTGAGCCCTCATCCATAATCAATAACCAGCTGCTGATTACTTGATGTTGTTGGCTGGTACTTGATGTTGTTGGTGTGCACATATTGGTTATATATGTTGGTTGGCTGGTATTTTGTGATCGACTTTTTGTGTGCACATGTTGGTTCTATATGCTTTTTTTGGGTATTTTGTGCTCGGTTTTTTGGTGCATATGTTGGTTCTATATGTTGGTTGGCAAGCTCTCTATGGCTATGATGCATCAAAGACAAAAAAGCCCCCAACAAGGACTTGTAATTGTTGGCCAAAGTGGTGTTGTTACTGTTGCAGTGCGCTGAGTCTCTTTGTTCCATGGATATGAGGACAAGACAGACTAGGGTAAAGAGGTTAGTTATTTTATCCTTTACATGTACCTGCTGAGATTATTATTTCTCTGTAGCTTGAAAGTTCCAAGATACAAACATACCAATTTTGTTCCTTCATTATGTTAAATTCTCATATAGTATTCTTGTCCACGGCAGGTAGTTACCTGGATCGTTGTTGCCTTATCGCTGCCTTATTGATAATCATCAATGCATACCTTTTACTGGATTTCTTCTCTACTGAAGTGCAAAGACAATTTCTTCTCAATTTGGGCAACACAGATTGGTTATCTTACTCATCAATTTCTTCTAGTAATATTTTGGCAAGTCCTAGATCAAAAAATTTCAGTCGTCAATATGTATTTTTAATTAGTTATCTCATACATCTGTTTGGCTTGGAATCTGGAAGTGTTACTACACAGTTGCTGGTTTAAAGGTTGCATACATGGTTTCATTTTCATTCAATTTAACATATTATACCACCATTATCCTACAATTTAACATATTCTAGTTCTTTTGCTGCAGTGTGCTGAGTCTCTTTGTTCCATGGTTATTTTTGGAGAAACCAAAAATTGATTCAGGTGGGACCTGGAACTTCCCTCCATGGATATTGCTTCTGAACTGCCTCTGTACTTTTGTGCTCAATATTTCAGTCTTCCTTGTAATCTCATGAACAAGGGCACTGACTATTCATGTTACTGTAGTTGTGAGGTATTGGGTAGTAGTTTTACTTTCAGCTGTAATATTCTACGATACAAGGTGACAACAATAAACCTCATTGGTTATGGCATTTCAGGCACAAGAGGCACACTGATAACTATATTCCTTCTGCAACTGACATTATTTTTTCCTTCAAGCTTCAAATGTGTTGTCTCTTCCCCTACTTTCATACTAGCGATAGGAGGTACTTCAATTACACTAGCATGTACCAGGCTGTGGGGTAGTGTTTGTTCAGGATTTTGTTATAGCTAATAATTAAGCAATGAAAATGAGTTCTCTTTTTGTGATATTCTCTCTTGATATTTCTCCTTTTTATGATGTCATGATGCTTTGTCCTAGCTTCAAGTTAAGATTAGAAATTCAGTAAATTTGTAAATTTATCAACTTGCTATTACCTGAACTTGCTACAGCTACATTATTATTTGTTCATGTTACATTCGAACTTTTATATGATTAATATTACCTTATATAACAAGCACAAATAAATTTGTATATAGTGGGGGTGATTTTACCATGGTGACCATAAAACACTTTTCCCTACAAATTTCAAAACTAACCAAACACAAGAAAAGTAAGAAATATCAAACCAACAAAAGTTTTCCTTTTTTTTCCATGTGAACCAAACAAAAGAAAAGTAAATACATTGATTTCCCATTATTTTTATGTGTGAACCAAACCGAAATAATTTATTTCTTGAAAAAGTTTGGAAAACTCAAAACTTGTGTTTTTTACATGGAATTGTATTTCTCTATATCTAGAAAACGAACCAAGCAACCCCTTAATACAAATTATCCCACTAAGGAAAAAATTCAAGTAAAATAAAAGGAAAAAATGTGTCTAGGCCCCTAAAAAATAAAGGGGATGTGACCCAGTCCCCCATAGTTTTTTTCTTGTGTTTCAGCCCCCTTACACTCCCCTAGGAACAACTTTTCGAAATTACTCCTTTCCTTTTTCTCCTCCTCCTCTCCCCTCTCTCTTCTCTCCTCCTCTTCTTCTTCTCCAGACCCTGGCTCGCACCCCCCACCCGTCCTCCCCCACCCCCTCCCAGGGCCCGTCCCCGACCTACTCCGTCAATATCCCTCTGCTTAATCAATTTGGGAAGACCTTTGATTGGTCTTTGAAGCGCAAACTGATGGGGATTGCTTGCACACAAGCTACAGTCTTTATTAATTGAGCTTAAGTTGGAGTTTTTAAATTTGATTGAGTTTTTAGGTTCATTGTATTGGATTTTGGGCTTCCATGTTCGTTTTGTGATTAAATTAGGTGTTTTGATGTTGAATTATATCAATGTGTTGAGGATTTGATGTGGATCTGTTTTTTACCTTGATTTCTTGCAAGCAGATGTCTAGTGAGATTTCTTGTACACAAGGTGTTTGATATAATGCATTGGTGAGAAGAAATGGTTTTATTAGAGAATGAATCAATCTCAGGCGTGTGTTATAATTTGATGGAATTAAGCAAGATTTGAGACTGATGAAAAAATTTATGCAGGTGAAAACCCAGAGATGATTAGTTATTTAGAATAATGGTTTTGTTTATCTTAATGGGTGCATTCTGTGGTGAGAGTAATGGACAGTTGAAGTTTTTGATAAGAGAATGCTCTTTGAAGGAGCGCCTGAAGATAGAATGGTGAAGCTTCTTCAGATTGCATTGAAGTGCATATATAAATCTACTGATGCTCAACCAACTATGAGCTAAGTTGCCAAGATGATACATTCATTGAAGGAAGAAGAGGATAGGTCTGTTGTGTCTAAAATTGATTCAAGAGATACTTAAACTGGGTAGTCTGTTTTCATAATGTCCTAGAATTTATGTATAAGTTCCATTTGACTATTATTATTTACTAGTGTATATGTGTTGGTCATATATAAGGAGGTGGAAAAACATTTTTTATTTGTTACACTGATGACATAGGTGGTATTAGTACAAATGGTGCTTTCAAACTCAAATTTAATAAATAAGGATGTCTATTTCTTGTTGATTTCTTGTTTCATAGTCTCCTTGACATTAGAAATTAAATAGATTCTTATCACGTATTTTCGTTAATGGACTATGGTAGAGGCACTAATTGCATTATTTCAAATAATGATGAGTCATCCCTGTGTTGCGAGTCCAAATGACACTTTCAAGTTAAAACTTGACAAAACCTAGAACTGGTTTGCATGAAGCGTGTACTCATAACATGTTAACTTTCAACTAAACATGTTAACATTCATCATAACATGCTAATTTTTAGCTAAGCATGTTAACTTTCATCATAATATGTTAACATTCACTATTACATGTTAACTTTCATCATAATGTATTAAATTGAAGCTATAATAGTTACATGTTAAGATTATTGATTTCTTGTATATATTTAGCAGAAAAACTAGCAGAAAAATAAAAGGAAAAAATAAAAACAAGAGAAAGAAAGGGGAAAATGTTAACTATAATAGTTATATGTTGACTTTTAGCAGAACATGTTAACTTTCATCCTAGTATGTTAACTTTTCATATTGAATGTTAACTTTCGTTACTTTATGTTAACTTTTATCCAAACCTGTTAATTTTCACTACTTTATTTTCGTAGAAGTGTTTAAAAAAAGCTATGAATGTAATTGGTGATTGGTGTGAATTTCTTATTAGTACAATACTTTTTTGTAGAGCAATGTAGATTGTCAAGACTTTTACAGCACATTGTATTATATTTTTATAATATCTAAGATTGTAAGTCTAATCATATCATTTATTCAAGCAATATCAGTTGTAAGAATGTAAAAAATTTATTATGGTGAACGTTAACATGTTTAGTTGAAAGTTAACATGTTATGATGAATGTTACATGTTCAGTTAAAAGTTAACATATTATGGTGAAAGTTAAGATGTAATAGTGAATGTTAACATATTATGATGAAATTTGACATGTTCAGCTAATATTTAACATGTTATGAAGAAAGTTAACATATTATTATGAAAGTTAGCATATAAATCTAAACGTTAACATATACACCTGAAAGTTAACATATACAGATGAGAGTTAACATGCTCACGTGAAAAGTTAACACGTTTAGGTTAAAGGCAACATTTTAACTTAAATTTTATTTTAGTTGTATTTTGTACGCTGGAGCATATTTCAGAATAAAAAGATAATTACGACATGATTTAACTTACAATCTTAGAACTTTCTGATTTTCCACATGTTAACATTTCAGTTAGAACTTTTAGTCTATCAAACACATCGAATTTTAGTTCAAAAAACTTGTTATGAAGAAAGTTAACATGATTTATGAAGAAAGTTAACATATAACAGTGAAAGTTAACATATTATGCTGAAATTTAACATGTTCAGCTGAAAGTTAACATGTTACGAGGAGAGTTAACATATAATGATAAAAGTTAACATGATTTATTAAGAAAGTTAACATGTTATTATGAAAGTTAACGTATAACAATAAAAGTTAACATACTATGATGAACGTTAACATGTTCAGCTAAAAGTTAACATGTTACGAGGAGAGTTAATATATAATGATGAAAGTTAACATAATTTATGTAGAAAGTTAACATATAATGAGATTTAATAGTGTATCATAACTTGAAGATTTTGTATATGATTTGTATATATTATGTACACAATAACCTCAAGATTATGTACATATTATGTACCATAATATTCAAGTTTTTATACACATAATTTATATATAATCTTCAGTTTATTATGCACATCAACTTCTATTTGAATAAAGTTGTACATATTCACATGACAGCCACAATACATTTCACATACAATCGTAATAAATTATACCAAAATTGATCACTAAATAGACAAAATACATTTTATTAAAATTTGATCTAAGTACAACCTGAAAGTACCCTTATGCCACTAGGAAGGAACCCTAGAGGGGGGTGAATAGGGTTTATGCTAATCTAATCCGATTTATGC
>BQKN01000168.1:144398-155877 GCA_022839385.1 Asparagus kiusianus | reverse complement strand
ATAATGTGTGTGTATAATATTGAGCTTAAGGTACTTAACACACATAACATAAATCCTAAACTAGATTACCCAAGCTGATCTTGATCTTCAATAAGCTTGACTTGGTACACGTTGTGGATGAAGCTTGAACTTGATCTTTAACTGAATGCAATGCTTCACCGACATTCCGCCAACCTCCATTGGATATCATCATTATGGCGCAATTCCATCCATCCTCCAACACATTGTTTGTCTAGAATACCTAATAAGAAACATAAACACTAGACAAACAATATTAGGAATTGTTTGTAATCATCAAAACAAGATTAGAAGACCTAACATAACCAAACCACAAGAAAACATAGTATAATCAACTAAACAATAAAACATAACACGTTACAAGTAATTCTGGATGCAACATAACGATCATCAATACAACAATCTTAGAATTGAGTAGTAGTCACTAGAGGATGATTCGACATTCCTCAACCATAAAAATTATAACCCACATCTAAGATTGAGTCATTCTTTCCAATAAAACCATTTCTTCTCACCGAGACATTATATCAAACACCTTGTGTGCAAGCAACCCCCATCAGTTTGGGCTTCAAAGACCAATCAAAGGTATTCCCAAATCGAGCCAATATCCCTCTGCATCTCAAATCATCTCATATTCACAAATCCTCGTCATCATTCTCTTTAGATGAAACTACCAAGTTCCTTCCAATCGATCTGATAGAATTCATGTATTCGCTCAACTAGTTCCAACATTCAAAACCATTTGTTAGCCAAATGATGAGCAAAACAAGAACTCAACTGGAAGAATGTTAGATATGCTAAAAGGCAGACCCTTACATGTCCAACAGGAACTACTCCTTTGATGCACAAAAAAATGTGAGTAAGAACAGTATATTCTCATGGCCCAACAAGGCAATCCTACATCTAAACAATACACAACCAAGATGCATATTAATCAGAATCTATTCTTTCATATATTTTAATCTGAGAGTCCTATGGTCATAAATCATCTTTATTAATTTAATTCTTTGCACGTAAAGGATCATTCTAGGGCGGGTTATAACTTAAAAGGCCTTGTATTAGATGGTAAATCATTTCTCTCTTTTCACTCATCAATTAGCCTCAACAAGAATGGAAAAATAAAACAAATGTACAACAAAAGAGTGAACAACTACTCTCTCTACCGCGCCTTCTTCCTTAATTTGAATGAGAACCCACTGGGAGGTGAAGGGGAGAACTCAATTGGAAGATAAGGAGGATCAGATTGACCAGTGAGCATCCTAATGATCTCCTTAATGGATGGACAGCGAGCTGGAGACCTTTGGATGCAAATAAGAGCAACTGTAATGCAAAAGAGAGCATGCTCTTTGTCAATCCGCTTAATACTCGGGTCGACAAGGTCCAAAAGCCTTCCCAAATGAGCAAGATGCCTTGCCCATAAAATGAGATTCACACTCTCAAACTTCGATATAGGTGAAGCTGTCACTTGGAGTGAGAGCTCTAGTGGCCGGCCCAGTCGAAGACCTTGAAACGGAGGAAGCAGAGGAGGTCAGGGATGGGACTCGAGGAGGGGGGAGGAAGGAGGGGTGGGGGTGTGGGCAAGGGTCTAGAGAAGAAGAAGAGGAGGAGAGAAGGGAGAAGGGAGAGGAACGGTTAGGGGAGAGGAGGAGAGAAGAGAGAGGGGAGAGGAGGAGAAGGAGGAGGAGGAGAAGAAGAAGAAGAAGAAGAAAAGGAGAAGGATAAATTCGAAAAGTTTTTTTTGGGAGAGTGGGAAAGGGGGTAGAACACATTTTGGGGAGCTAAAACACAAGGAAAAAACTATGGGGGGCTGGGCCACTTCCCCTTTATTTTTGGAGGGCCTAGATACATTTTTCCCAAAATAAAAAGATCTTTGCTTCATTGCTCCGAAATTCAATTATTATTTCTTTTTTCTTAAAAAGGTAATGTTAGAAAACCACAAAATTTGTGTCTCCTATTTCAATCACTTTCCCAACTAACCCAACCAGCTGCCGTTCACCCCCATAATAATTAATCAATCCAAAAGCATGTGAAAGATGTGATTGATGAGCGGACTTCAAAACTGAATGAAAATTGAAATTTAAGATTTTTACCGATAGAAGAACATCTACCAATGATGGCGCCTTTGTTGGCAATGAAACCGAGTCGCGAACTAGATAGAGAAGGCTATAAAGAATACTTAATTTAATTACCAAATATCCCTAAAGTTTGCATTATCATTAGGATTCTGATTATACCAGCCACATCCTTTTACACATGAACCCCACAGTAAATCAAATCATGAAAGAAATAAGTGGAATGTGGGATTAATAATTAGATCAATTGACGAAATAACAGTTAAATACCCAACGATTTAGAATAATAACCTTGTATTAAAAATGGAACAGGAGCAAAAAAAATGGATTTTTTTCAATGTATCTGGGCGGGCCGTTCGTTCGCGATGAAGCGGCTTCAAGAACAGAATCAAGACGGAGGGGAAGAAGACGATACATTAACGAAGAATTTCAAAAAAAGATTATTTTTTTAAATAATAATTTAAACTGATCTTTCTATGAAAATATTAGTGTAAAATATTGACTTTAAGATATATGACTAGTAATCTTGTGTAATTAGTGGTCGCTACTTACTTAATCTAAAATTGTCTGTCTTGTGAACTTAGTGCATAAATGCTTAAGCTTTAATTAGCAAGAACTAAATACACAAGATTACTAGTTTCGTATATTTTAAAGTTAAATTTTTGTAAAGTCGGTGTCATTTTAAAAAAGAGGTCGATCTTTCTAATAATTTAATAAAACAATTAATTTTGCTAATTATTTTTTTAAAAAATATCTTTAAAAAAATCTCCTAAATCATCCTGGATTAACTTTTGTCCCTAAACCCTAAACTTATAGTTACTAAAGTCACAGTGGATCCACTCTAATTATAGTTACATGAGATTATTTTGTAACTGAGAAAGCTAAAATTAAGGAACTTATGTTAGAAATTATGGTTAAATCTGGAATTAAACTGAGAAAACAGATGTACTGTAATTTTTAATTTTTTAGTTCACTGCTGTGCGTTATAGAAACGCTGTGCTTAAAGCAATATTTGGCCTACTCCGGTGCAAGGATCCCAAGGCCAAACTGCTTCCAGGAACAACAGTACAGTACTCTGGTGTGCACCAATCCAGTACTGTCAAGATCTCCTTGATATATGAGACCTTTCAGTCAAGGCAAAAGATCTCCTCGATCTCAGAACCTTACAGTTTAAAACCTTTCGGTTTAAGACAAGTTCATGTGGGCACAAGTTCCTACAGCAACAGCACAACAGCAACAACATCGGGATCGACGTTCGTTTTCCAGCACGCGACGTTCGTGTTCCACGCACGCGATAGAATTTATAGCAATGACCAAGAGCTACCTAAGGGCGCTATTTATAAGACTCTAAGGCCAGCTCAAGAGTCACAAGCAATTAATGTGACTGTTAAAATTCTCAATGGTAATTAAGAATGTAACATTAATGCATTAAATTGCTCTTAATGCTATTGTAACTGCTGCATGCATTAACTCCTGAATACGAGGCAATCAATGGACACATTGCTATGAAACGCGAGGATCATGACTTAGTAGATCAGATGAACTTCGTTTGACAAACAAACATCGTCAAATAGGTAAACCTCGTATGACAGACGAACCTCGTCGAATGAGCGAACATAGTCAAACAGGCGAACCTCATATGACATACGAACCTCGTCGATCGAGCGAACCTCATCAAACAGGCAAACCTCGTATAACAGACAAACCTCGTCGAACAAGTGAACCTCGTATGACAGACGAACTTCGTCAAATGAACGAACATCGTCAAACAGGCAAACCTCCTATGACAGATGAACTTCGTCGAACGATCAAACCTTGTCAAACTACGAGAACGCTAGGGTCATCCTCATGTGAATACGCAGCTCGTCCGCATGCTGTGAAGAAGCCTGCGAGGCAACCAACGTGGCGCTACCTCGCCCGATGCCTCCTGTTCGCGGGAAAATTTGTTGCTTTCTTCATTACTGATTCCATTGTACACACTTGGTAATTGTTTATCGATTACAAAGATCCGGTCTTTTTATAAGATCCGGTTACAATGAAAAATCAAAATGAAATGAAAAATTACAACTTTCTTTCCTTATTTGTCGAACGAATCGCGAGCTCCTGTTTTGCGGTCACTCGCTTTGTGTGGGTTCTTTGCCTGCGTCGGGGTTGTTTGCCGTGGACCACCGCGTGATCTCGATCCGATCGGATCTACACGATATGACGGGTATTATCTCACGAAGGAGATAATAGCCGGGTGGGGTACTAATTCACCAAGGAAATAGTAGCCCAAGTGTTGAAATCGACCAAGCGAATTCGAGACTCTTCTCGGGATCTAAGAACCAAGCTTAGATCCGGAGGAAAATCGTGTAGATCTCAGATCCGGTCCCTCTCGAACTCTTGCCTTGTTTGGCATGGATGATCGCCGAGCACCGGATCTCAAAGTCCAAGTCTTCAATCTTCTAAAGCTCCAATCTTTTTTTAGATCTCAGATTCCAATCCGGCAGAGCTTCGACCCTCCAAAATCCAACCTCCGAAATGAACCATGCCCTGGCCTATTTATAGGCACTCAGAACTGTGCGTTTGCACAGTTCTGAGCCTAGCCACCTGTGGGTGGCTCGGCTCTTGGCCGAGCCACCCTGAGGTGGCTCGGCCTTGGCCGAGCCACCCTAGGGTGGCTCGGCTTTGGCCGAGTCCCCGGGTTTCCGTCGTTTTGTCGTTTCCCGTTGTTTCCGGTTCCGACGTATTTCAGTTTTGTGGTTGAGTTGATCTGGAATCGACTTGTTGACTTGATTCCAAATATGGCAGTTAATCCGCTTCTGAGTTCGAGTCCGAAATCGATCTTGATTCGATCGTTATATCACCGAGTTCGCTCTTGTTTAGATGACTCGGTGATTCCCCGAAACGTTGGTTTGATTCCGCGTGCGAGTGGATGCATTCCAATGCTTGGGTGCGATTTGTTGGCTTCGTCGCCTTGTTAACCTGCTCCGTTGCGTATGGCTTGGCTTCGGCGTTGGCGGGATAACGGTCGTGTTTGGGTACGTCGCCCGATAGTTCGTTTGTTGAATCGGCGTCGTTGAGCTGTATTGTGGGACCTATAGGCAATTTTATACGCCTACACCTCCGTGCAAAGTGCAAAGTGCACCTAACAAAGCGCCACTTAGCGCCTCAACCTGATTAGCCCCGATCCCCGGCCTATTAGCCCACGGCCCATGGCCTACCGCCCACGGCCCACGGCCCACGACCCACTAGAACTTATAAGGGATTAATTCAAATAAAACACTTCTCGGCTTGCCGTTGGCAAGCCTCGAACAAAGGACCTTTTAAAATAATAAAATATTAACTTTCCACTAGGCTACTAGGCATTTATGAAAAGTACTTGTAATTAATATATATATAGTTTGAAAACTCATTTTGGAAAGCAGTTTTAACCAAAAAATCCAACAATCCCCCACAAGTTTTTAAACTAGTGTCGTGAAATGGTACCGTCGTTTCAATCGTTGTGCATAAGGTAGATGTCGTAAGGACTTGAATCCCCCTTAGACCTACTGAATAGAAGATAGATGCATGGTGTCGCAGAGACTTAAACAAGCACATGTCTAAAATCCAGTGATCACACAAGATCAAACTCATCTGTGGTAGTTTTCACTTTGAACCACACTTGCCTTTGCCTTTGCACATTTATGGCCATGTACAAGTCCTGATTTCTGCTAGGGCTCTAGGTATCTTTCCATAAGATACCATAGGAGATGGCCAAATCTCCACCTAGGCATAGGTGAGTTCTTTATGCATGTTTTCTATTAAACATCCCGCATCCAAAATGCTTTGAACTTATTAAGACTTAAGAGTCATCCTCTCTCATGATAGGATTTTAGTTAGTCCTTTAGGCGTGTTTCCTATCTAACACCTCGCATCCGAAATGCTTTGGACCCATTAAGGCTTAACAGCTAGTCCCTTTACATGATAGGATTATCGGTGAGTCCTTAAGGTATGTTACCTATCCAATATCCTGCATCCGAAATGCTTTGGGCCCATTAAGGCCTAAGAGCCAACCTCTTTACATGATAGGATTTCACTTGTAAATCTTACTTGACTTTTGAACCAATCATCTTGTCATTAGTAGCGTAAGCTTTGAACTATTAACTTGACGAAATTGTAAGTGTTTGTAAGACTCACCAATCTTTGTAAATCTTACTTGAATTTTGAACCAATCATCTTGTCATTAGTAGCATAAGCTTTGAACTAATAACTTGACGAAATGGTAAGTGTTTGTAAGACTCACAAAACTTTGAGACCCATTGCAGCAGACGTCCTTTTGACTATGTCCTTTTTCAGACCTTTAGTCAAAGGATCAGCCATACTCTCTGAAGTCCGAACGTCAATCATCAAGATGACTCCTTGGCAAATGAGTTCTCTCAAATAACCATGCTTCAGACGAATGGTCCGCTTCTTTCCATTGAATAATGAGTTCGCTGCCACAGCACCCGTTGCCTGATTATCACAACAGATTGTAATTGCGCCTTACAATTCTGTCAATGGAAGGTCTCAGAGAATACAACTGAGCCACTCAGCTTCATCTCCTGCAGCACAGAGTGTGAAGAACTCAGATTCCATCGATGACTATGCAATCATAGTTTGCTTCTTAGATTTCTACGAGATGGCAGCTCCGCCCATGGTGAAGACAAAACCTCTAGTAGATCTGTACTCATCTGGTTCTGAGCACCAGCTCGCATCTGAATAGCCTTCGATTACAGCCGGATATCCAATGTAGAATAGGCCCAGACCTGTAGTTCATTTCAAGTATCTCATCAATCTCTGGACAGCATCCCAATGAAGCTTTCCAGGATTACTTGTGAACCTACTAAGCATTCTTACAGCAAATGCTATATCCGGCCTTGTGTAGCTCATCGCGTACATAAGACTTCTAATTATCTTTGAGCACCTTAGCTGCTCTACTGGTCTTCCAGTGTTCGGTCGAAGCTTCTTGTTGTAATCATATGGTATTGACAGTTCTGGCAGGTCGTAGTAGTCATACTTCCTTAGCATGCTCTCGACATAATGAGATTGGGACAATCTAATACCGTCTTCAGAGTATATGATTTTGATTCTGAGAATCACATCCGCAGTTCCAAGGTCCTTCATGCTGAACTGAGCTGATAAAAATTTCTTGGTAGATGTTATTATCTCCAAATCACTCCCGACGATGAGCATATCATCCACATAGAGACAGATACCCACCATCTTCCCTTCAGCAACCTTGAAGTATAAATACTTGTTAGACTCACTGACTTGATACCCATTATTGTGAACAACCCCATCAAACTTCTCATGCCAGAGTTTCGGTGCCTGTTTAAGTACATATAGAGACTTAATAAGCTTACAAACTTTACCAGCTAGAGCATCAAGTCCTTCTGGTTTTTCCATGTAGATCTCTTCTATGAGATCTTCATTGAGAAAGGCAGTCTTCACATCCATCTGATGTATGACAATCTTTTTTATCGCCACTCATGCGATAAGCACTCTGATGGTAGTGATCCTACAAAGTGGTGCATAGATATCAAAGAAGTATATTCCTTCTCTCTGAGAGAATCCTTTCGCCACTAGTCTTTCTTTGTACTTCTCAATAGTACTATCAGGACGAAGCTTCTTTTTGAAGATCCACTTGTAACTGATAGGCCTAGCACCTTCAGGTACATCCACCAGCTCACATGTGTGATTTTAGATCAATGAATCCATCTCGTCATCTATAGCTTCTTTCCATAGTAGAACGTCTGTTGACTGCATTGCTTCTTGGAAAGTATGTAGATCTCCTTCCACATTATAAGTGATGAAATCATTTCCAAAATCTTTTTGTCTTCTGACACGCTTGGAAGATGGTTCATTAACTCCTTCATCACTGATACTTTCGGTTTCTCGCGAAACTGGGTCCTCTGGTGCATCTGACGTGCTAGCATTCTCTGCTATATCTTTGAGCAATAATCCTTTATCTTTGATAAACTTATCCTCAAAGAATTCTGCATCCCGAGCTTCAATGATGGAGTTAGTTTCAAGATCAAGGAACCTACAAGCATCACTATCTTCAACAAAGCCAAGAAACACACATTTGTTAGCCTTTGATCCAAGCTTGGGCCTTCTGATAACTGGAACTCGAACATATGCGAGACACCCCCACACTTTGAGACTATCCAAAGGATCTAGATATCCTAACCATAACTGATGAGGAGTACTATCAGTTTTGGAATAGGGTACTCTGTTAAGAATCCAGTTTGCCATCAGCAAAGCCTCTCCCCAATAGTATATAGGTAGACCGGATGTGATTAGCATCGAATTCACCATATCCGTCAATGTGCAATTCTTCCTTTCTGCAATTCCATTAGATTGTGGAGAATACGGAGCAGTAGTTTCAGCAATGATTCCTTGCTCCTTGAAGTATGCCTCCGACTCCTTAGATCGGTACTCTCCTCCTCTGTCACTCCTGAGTCTTTTCACCTGAAGTCCAAGCTGCTTCTCCACTCGAGTCCGAAACTCGAAAAGTTCATTTATAACTGAATTGGATACAATAGTACTGATCTTATACATGCCATCAGTACGATGTGTATTAACAAAATATATTTTCTTAAATGATAACACAACCTTTCCTCCTTGGAAATCCAGCCTCATACCGGCGTCACATAGCAGGCTTCCAGAGACTAAGTTTTTAGTAATTGAGGGGACATGTTTCACATCTTTCAATGTGAGAGTCTTCCCTGAAGAAAGAGTCAGCACCACAGTCCCAGTTCCAAGAACAGGAACCACAGAACGATCAGCCATTGATACATTCTCTTTAGCAGCAACATAGGAAGTGAACAAATCTCTGTTAGAACAGACATGACAGGTAGCACCTGTATCTAACCACCAACCAGAGACTTTGCTGGGAGTTATCGCCTGAAAGAGCATAGCCACACAATTATCAATTTGATTAACATTGTGTGTTGTTCCCTTCTTTGGTGCTTTGCAGTCCTTGGCAAAATGCCCTTGCTTCCCACAGTTGAAGCATTTGCCGCTCTTCTTGAAATCTTTCTTCTGTATATTCAAGTTCTTCGGATTATGATTCTTCTTTTTATTAAAAGATTTCTTTTTCTTAGAAGAATTGGTACCCTTCTCAGAGTTAGTTGCCACCATGTTAGCAGACGCCTTCTGCTTAGCTAGGAGCTCATTCTTTGTGCGAGTTCGAATCTCGTCCTCGATCCGAATAAACCTCTTCAAATCAGACAGAGTCACCTGTCTTTTCCCTCTTCGAATATCCATGGAGAACGACATCCAAGATGGAGGAAGCTTGTTGATAATTGCACCAGAAATGAAGGTTTGATAAATACTAATCTTTTCATCCTTCAGCTTCATAACAAGTTTTTCGAGTTCTTTGACTTGAGGCAAAACCTTAGTGTCATCTTCAAACTTAAAGTCCAGAAATTTGTCAATGAGGTGAGACTTAGAAAGCTTCTCCTCATCCTTATATTGCTCCTCTAGAGTATTCCAGATTTCCTTTGCAGACAGCTTGTTGGTGTAAGCATCTGCCAGATGATCAGCCAGGCAGTTAAGGAGATAACTCATGCAGAAATGATCATCTTTATCCTAAGAGGCTTTAGACTCTGAGTCTTCTTTAAAGTCGGGTTTCTCCTCAGAAACCACATAGTAAATTTTTAGAAGTTGCATCCCAAAAATCACTTTTCGACACCATGCGTTGAAATTAGATCCATCAAAGTTTTCTAACTTGAGACGGTCCACTCCAAGAGTCCTCGCAGGATCCATTAGTAGATCAGAAATATTACTTTAAGATTATTAGAAATTATGGTTAAATCTAGAATTAAACTGAGAAAATAGATGTACTGTAATTTTTAATTTTTTAGTTCACTGTTGTGCATTATTGAAACGTTGTGCTTAAAGCAATATTTGGCCTACTCCGGTGCAAGGATCTCAAGGCCAAACTACTTTCAGGAACAACAGTACAGTACTCTGGTGTGCACCAACACAGTACTGTTAAAATCTCCTCGATCTATAAGACCTTTCGGTAAGATCTCCTCGATCTCAGAACCTTATGGTTCAAAACCTTTCAGTTTAAGACAAGTTCCTACAATAGTAGCACAACAGCAACAACGTCGGGATCGACATTCGTTTTCTAGCACGCGACGTTCGTGTTCCACGCACGCGAGAGAATTTTTAGCAATGACCAAGAGCTGCCTAAGGGAGCTATTTATAGGCCTCTAAGGCCAGCTTAAGAGTCACAAGCAATTAATGTGACTGTTACAATTCTCAATGGTAATTAAGAATGTAACATTAATGCATTAAATTGCTTTTAATGCTATTGTAACTGCTGCATGCATTAACTCCTGAATACAAGACAATCAATGGATGCATTGCTACGAAACGCGAGGGTCACGACTTAGTAGATCAGACGAACCTCTCTGACAAACGAACATCATCAAACAGGTGAACCTCGTATGACAGACGAACCTCTTCGAATGAGCGAACATAATCAAACAGGCGAACCTCGTATGATATACGAACCTTGTCGATCGAGCGAACCTCGTCAAACAGGCAAGCTTCGTATGACAGACGAACCTCATCGAATAAGCGAACCTCGTATGACAGACTAACCTCGTCAAACGAACGAACATCGTCAAACAGGCGAACCTCGTATGACAGATGAACTTCGTCGAATGAGCGAACCTTGTCAAACTACGAGAATGTTAGAGTCACCCTCGTGCGAATACGTAGCTCGTCCGCATGTTGTGAGGCAGCCTGCGAGACAGCCTACGCCTCAGTCCGATTAGCCCCGATCCTCGGCCCATTGGCCACGGCCCATGGCCCACGGCCCACGATCCATGATCTACTAGAACTTATGAGGGATTAATTCAAATAAAACACTTCTCGGCTTTCCGTTAGTAAGCCTCGAACAAGGGGCCTTTTGAAACAACAAAATATTAACTTTCTACTAGGCTACTAAGCATTTATAAAAAGTACTTGTAGTTAATATATATATAGTTTGAAAACTCATTTTGGAAAGCAGTTTTGACCGAAAAAATCCAACAACTTACACTATTAGAAAAACCACCAATCTAGACGGAATAACCTAGACGGAAAAAAAATTCGTCTAGGTTGAGTCAAACTAGACGAAAATTTTCCGTCTAGGTTGCTCCGTCTAGTTTGGATCAAACTAGACAGAAAAGACAATCTAGACGGAATTTCGTCTAGATAGATAAGCAACCTAGACGGAATTCCATCTAGGTTGCTTTTCAATCTAGACGAAATTCCGTCTAGGTTGACAAGCAGCCTATACGGAATTCCTTCTAGGTTGCCTAGGGCATCCTAATCTCCCCCACACTGCCTCAATCTCCCACTCTCCTGTCTCCCTCTCCCTCTCCCTCTCC
>BQKN01000168.1:95269-120563 GCA_022839385.1 Asparagus kiusianus | reverse complement strand
CCCTACATTTCACAAATTTACCGTGTCCCGTACCCGTACCTCCACCCATATCAGTCCCGTACCTGTTTCCATGCAACTTAGGTGGGTAGTTAAGAGAGGTAGGAGGAAGGGATGAAGGGACTTAAATAAAAACTTGGAGTCAACACCTAATAGTTTAAGCTTGTGGGTTAATTTTGGTAAATTAAGTGCATTCTGCCTATTCGCAACAAAAACTGGCACACCATTTGATTTTTAAGAATCATATTTGACTAGATATATACAGTTACTAAAAACTAGTCATTAGCACTTGATATATATACTCCAGAAGTTTATAAGTTTTATATATTGATCCCTTTTGATTTTGATAGGGTTCACAGCTAGACGCTAGACCGCCCTTAAGGGCCTTAACCATGTATCCCGGTATTTTTTTACTGAGTTCTCTGGTGCGTTAGTCCTTAATTTGGCATCACGTGAATTGGGCAACCTACATTTACTATTTGTAAATTCTGAAATACCCAGACTTTTATGTTCATGAAGGTGGAATAATTAGTAGCCTGAGCTCATTTGGTTACTCTTTTCTGCGGTCAAGTATAGAACAAGAAGGGCATGTAGTTTACTTGTTCATTATTTTATTATTTATACAGAGAAACTAAATTTATTTTATCTTGGTACTATTGTTTGAGAAACTTTTATGAGTGAGAAGTTTGATGTTCTTCTCTCAATTTCTAATATGCCCAAATGTAATGCTTCTCTGATGTCTAGGGTCATTCTGCTGGAGACAGACTGCAAGCCTCCTACAGTCTTCTGAAGTAGAGGCCATTGAATGGACAGGTTCTGGTGATGGGCTAATTGCAGCTGGTACTGACGTGGTTGTTTGGAAAAGAAAGAATACATCATGGGAAATAGCATGGAAGTCAAAAGCTGATATTCCTCAAGCTCTGGTTTCTGCAACCTGGTATGCTGAAGGACTCATTGCAACAGCTGCAAACTTATCAGTTCGCTGTACTGATATAAATTCCAATTGTTCTTTTTTTAGAGAAGATTGTGCTCGTGTATCAGTTTATCATAGTGATGGAAGATCTGGGTCTGTGAAGGTTCTATTGTGCCATCCTCAGCCTGTTACCATGATTCAATGGAGGCCCTCCACCATAACACGGTCAAGTGAAGATTTTCCAGATTCATGGAGGGATGTGCTGTTAACATGTTGTTCAGATGGAACAGTAAGACTGTGGAGCGAAATTGACAATGGCAGAACTAGAAAATACAACAAGGGTACACATGAACACAAGAGTGCCAGATGTTCTTTCCACGTTGTTACTGTAATTGAAATGAACCAGAGCTTGGGCGGAACTCTTGGCAAGGACATATTCATAGAGTGGGTAATAGAACTTGGCAGTGTAATTTCTAAATTAGAAGGAGATAGTTACTGTCTATCATCAGCTAGTTTGGAACAGGATCAGATTGGCAAGTGTGAGTGGTTGATCGGTGTAGGACCCACACACACTCTTACTTTCTGGGCGATCCATTGCCTGGATGACATGAATCCATTACGATTTCCACGGGTGACTTTGTGGAAGAAACAAGATTTAAAGGATTTTAGGTCATACAACCTTTCCGATAGTGACTGCTCAAATGTCAAAGATCAATCTATCCTTATAAAAGCTGTTGCTTTGAGGAATCGGATGTTTGGCCCTCCGGTCGAATGCTCCTTTGTTCAGTTGTTACCCAATAATTCAGTAAGTTGGTCACAGTTATATAGCCCAACCAAGACTTCTGAGAACAGATCCTTGGGTCAAATCAGTAAGGAGAAAAGTCTATCACATTTTGCAGGTGGAGTTCTAAATCAAGACGGGCATGCAGGCATCATTCTGGAACTCTCTATTCATCCATACTGTGAAATTGAGCTTGCTGCATCATTGGATTCACACGGGGTTCTTCTCTTCTGGTCCCTTCCTACGATTTCCAATTGGACCTTGGGCATGCATATGCTTGGTCCTACGTGGAAACCGATAGGAAGAATCAGCTCACAAGATTTGTCCAATTGTGCCAAATATTCTAGTTTGAGGTGGGCACCTTCAGTTTTGGATGATAACTTGTTTCTACTTTTAGGATATATTGACGGAATTGATTGTTTTCTAATTAAACTTGTGGAAAAAGGAAAGAAGATCTTATGCAATAAAGTTTTCACGGTTCCATTTGCGAGTCATAGGCATGGGGAAGGTCCACCAGATCAACTTTCTGTTATACCTTTACCTTCCAGCTGTGGGCGATCATTTCTTTCTAATGGCTTCTTGCTGTTTGCGATATGGACAAAGAAATTACAGGCCTTATCATGGAAAGTCATATTGCACTGTGCAGATCCATCTGGAAGCAGTTGTGGATGTAGCTCTGTTCTGGGAAATATTGCTGTTTCTGGAAAGGACAGGTTGATAACTTCTGCGGGAAAATTCTATGCCACTGTTGATTTGGGTTCATCACTATTTCCAGATGAACACAATTTAGACCATATTATCAGTATTTCTGTAACTTCTCCAAATATGCTGTCTGTTCAACAGCGCATAGCATCCTATGATGTTCCATGCAGTAAGTATCATATGGCTACAGGCTGTTCTGATGGGACTGTAAAACTTTGGAAAATGGTTCATGCGGAATCGAGCAATTCTGAGCTCAAGTTCCTTCCTTGGGAGCTTGTGGGTATATTTGCTGCACATGAAGGCCCAGTTAGTGCAGTTTCTCTGTCGTGTTGTGGTGGTAAAGTTGCGACTGTCAGTATGAATGATAGAAACAGTACCACCAGTCTCCATATCTGGGAGCCAATATGCCTGATAAGTGGTGGGGATTTTCTCTTAGAAGATGCAATATCCTTGATTGGGCCTGTTACTGGTTTAAGCTGGTTATCCATAGGGAATGGCCATTTGCTGCTTGCTGTCTGTTTGCCAAATGAATTACGCCTGTATTCAGAGAAGAGAACCGATCTATTTCAGGAAAGATCAGGAAAGTCCAGAGAGATGCAAATTTGGTGCTGTATAGCACTATCCCATACTTATCCTGCTTCTCGTGACTTTTCATGGGGACCTAAGGTGACTCCTGTGCTTATTCATGACAAGTATTTTTCTCTCTTAAGTCAGTGGTTATTTATAGCAGAAAATGGAAATCTTCAAGAGGACAAGGGGAGATTTGTTGGTGCAATGGATCAAAGCATAAATTTTCCTATTTTTTCAGAAAGTGACATTTATGATACTAAAATATCATTGAAAAAGGGTAACAAGGAGAATGGCGTAGATATCAGCACTTTATTTCCGGAAAGGTTTCAAGCACACTCAAATTTTGGTTCTGCTTCAGGAATCAGGATACATAATCTGCTAGATTTAGCAGATAGATTGTGTGAAACATTGCCAATCCATCACCCCATGTCACTTCTTCAGCTTATGTATTCAGGTATTATTTGTTTCCAGATGATTATAGGCCTCATACACCTTGATTCATGGTTACCTTCGGTAACATGCTGTAACTTATTGTTCCTGGATTTGTGTTGGAAAGGTGAAAAGAAATTCCACCTTTTTGACTCTTGCGAATATGCTTTTGCTTTTTTTTAGAGGGGTTTAGTTGGCTACATGAAAATGGAGGTGAAAATTGAGCCACCACCAACCGATATCGAGGGATATCAAGGGCAGAAGGTGTTGAACAATATGAAACTGATAGTATGAAAGTAGCGCTGTCTAGAGGTCATGTAGGGAAAACTGGTAATCATATGAAAGTTGTAGAGGGAAAATTCATGGGTCCACATGGGGGACAACTTTTCTCCTGCGTCTTGAGAGTGAGTCACTTTCATTATTTCACCTCCATTCTCGAATTGCCGAGTACTAGATGAATAATTTGAATTTGTTTTATGCTTTTTTCTTTCCAACTAATCTGTTGTTATGGGTACACATGTAACTCACCAGTCTCGTCTGATCAGCATCTTATAGCCAAAAAAGTAAACTACTAAACTGAAAAGGTAAAGTGCACCAGCGAGCTATTGTGCAGTACATAGTAGAGCATTTTACAGTTAGCTTTTCAAGTCATGTTAATGATTCTTCCGACTCTGGCATAACGAGTTTTTGGCATGTACATACGTGATAATTTAAATAAAATTGCTTTGTTTTAGGCTAAATTGCATGGTTACTGGTACGGGTATGAGTACAGGACATGGCAAATTGGGAAAAGGTAGGGTACGGGGCCTCGTCTATAAATATGTATGCTATGCTATGTATATTTATATGTATTAATTAATAGTTTACGTAAGATCAATATTGTTTTTTTCATGTACATGAGATCAATAAATTAGAAATAGATGTGAAGTGTGTAATATACATCTAAGAAGTGTATGAGGAGTGTTTTAAATTAATCATGTAGTATGTAATTGAGTATACACTTGAAAAACGTATGGATATATTCAAGAAGTGTCCAAGAAGTTTGGGTATGGATATGGGTACGTGTCGGGTGGGGGTACAGCTTCCAAATAGAAGTACCTAGGTAACATAGGTTTTAGGTAAGTGAATCTCTTGCTTTTTTTCTTGTAGGAAAGGGGTTCCAATTCCCCCTCCTCTTTTCTCTTTTTCTTCATTCATGCTGAAGTTTATGCTAGAGTCGGTGCAGCATATATCAGATGACCCCTTAACTCTGTTATTTCATTCCCAACCTTTTTGTTTTACATCTAACGTTTAGCTTGTTTATACTTCTGAAATTAAAGTCCATTCTCTGCCATGCCCCCTGGCTAACCGTGAGAAGTTTTCCCCCATGTTTAAGTCTCTCTCTGATATGCTTAAACTGTATTTCATCATTTCTTCGTTACACTTTATTTTTACAAAACTATGACAAAAATGCTTCCTTGTAGTTGTGGATGCCATTTAAGTATTTATTCGTTAGTTGTTTGAAGTTCTAATTGTATTCATAATGAAGCATGATTAACCATTTGTAGGTAACTGGAAACGCGTATATGTTGTTCTGGAACATCTTGTTGATGCTATCAAAACTGCTGATGCTTCTGCAACATCTTCGGTTACCAGTAAATCTGGAGAACATTATTGTTATGTTCCACAGATTGATTTATCTAGGTATTTCAAAGAAATTGTCCCTACAGAGTTGTACAATAAGGGCTTACAGTGGGGCCAAGAGATCACTTCAGGAACATCTACTTTGTTTTTTCAAAATCAAGGTTTTCAGTTTGCTGATGATAGTTCGAGCAATAAAGCTTCTGCAAATTTTTCTTCTGCCACCTCACAAAAATATGAAATTGTGGATTTCATTGGAAGTATAGAGAAGTCCCCTGATATTAAGGCTTTAAGAAACATTGAGAGAACCCAGCTCCTTGCAATCGTTGATCTTCTTGGTGAACTCAAGGAATCAACCTTTTCTTCTGCATATGATAGTCTTGATAAACCTGGACGAAGGTAATACATAGTAATTTCTTGGCAATGTTTATTTTTGCATTTACTTTACGTTTTAAGTTTTTTATTCAGTAGTATTTTTATTTGAAAGTAAAGGTTCCACAGTTTGTCACTATCATCATCACTGTTGATTCTTGATAAATTATTGCGGTTATGATAGAGTTAATGATTTCATATTTTTTCTTTGATATGTCAAGTTCTGCATATGACATATAGAGATGTTGACTCCATTTTAAATGATGTCTTACAAAGTTACAAGGAAATTTCTTTCGTGTTAAGATATGAATTTAAGTGATCCTTGTCCATTAATGGAAACAATTTATGGATTGAAACATATTTTAATATTTCATATTTTAAAAAGTTTTGCTGTTTTCTTAAATTAAACATGTAATTTAACAACTACATGTTTCAGGAGAGGAGGTTTAATGTCCCAAGAAATCCATCAAATAGTAACCGAATAGAGGATTTTAGCAGGAAGATAGGAGGTTTTGGAGTTTCAGCAGATTGGGGCCTGGTCAAGCAAATCTATGGAGTTCTATAAAGCAAGTGAAACTTAGTTTGGATAGTTTTAATTGTCCTGGAGGGGAGTAGTGTATAAATTATTAAAATTTATCCCTAAGCAAGAAAAATGCAGTCAAGCGCATAGATTTCTAAGTGTAGAGTGAATCTGAAGACAAAATCATTGCTGTTCCCGAGAATTTTGGATAAAAGCTTTGTTGTTGTCGTAATCTCAAGACCAAATCATACTATGGTAAGATTCAATTGTTCGCTTTTATTTACCTAATGGCATCTTGTCAATGTGAAGCCCATTGGGTGTCTGTTGCTTCTGTTTAACTGTGCTGACTAGTGGTTGATATGGAAGTAAGTTCCCCTATCAAGCTTTACAAAGTAATATTATCGTTGGTATGCTCATATTCTAAAATAAAAATAAAATAATAAATAATAAATAAATAAAAAGAAAAATAAAAAGAAAGAAAAAAAAGTATGCTCGTGGACTCTTATCCAATCATTAGCTTTAGATCTCTAGTTCCATCAGTTGCAGGTATGTTATTGTTTTGTGAATTATGATGTTTGATTCACTAAGTTCTCATGGGAAGATATTGGTGAATTTTTCGCTCTTCGTATCTTCTAAGTCTTATACCAAATATTTGATCTTTCCTTGGCCATTGCATTTAAGATACCTTTCAATATTGGTCTTTTTCTTGCATTTGCTTCTAATAGGCCAACATGCTGATGAGTAATGACTCCAGTGAGAAGGCAAGAGGAGCTACAAATTTTTTTAAACCTATTTCCTATTAAGTTAGCCAGGATTTATTCAAAGCCTCATGTCTTTCTCATGTACACACCAAAGGATTCTGTGCGAAAGACATCTGACTGTTTATTATTGTTCTATTTTCCTACTACAGCTGACATAATTAGAACTTGGCTTTACCTGAATAAAAACTACTTTCCTTAATATGAAAATTTCAAAGTAATTGATATCTAGTAACTCAGACGCTGCTTATTGACAACATTCTCTATTGGACACTGTTAATGGCAACATTTTATTTTGTATCAAATGCTTCTACGAACTTCTAAATTTTTCTATTGGACAATGTTGTTACAATCTTCCGACTTTCTCACTTCTAGATTTTGACCTCTAGCGATAAGAAGGTTCATGCTTTGTTATTGCATATCATATGGTAGCATTTGTAAAATCTTGCTATACTTTCAAATTTATTTATTTATTGGTTTTTTTCTGAAATTTCCAGCTAACTTGCTGACCCCCCCCCCCCCCCCCCCCCAACCCACCCAAAAAAAACTCCTTCCCTCAATGGGTATGACATGCAATAATGCAACAATTGCTGCAGGAGGAACCAATACCTTCTCATTCTGTTACTCATTCTGTTAATGCAAATGCAATAATGAAGATGCAAATATTATAAATGCACGAATTAAATATCATCTTGTTACTTTTATTCTCTCAAGGTTCTGGGTTGCAGTGCGATTTCAGAGTCTGTATACTTTACGCAAGTTTGGAAGATTGTCTGCAGAAGAACCTGTCAGCTCTAGGTTGCTTGCATGGGCCTTGCAGTCTGATTGTCATGACAATCTTTTAGGCTCTCTTTTGTCTTCTAATCCATCTTGGCCTGAAATGCGGAGCCTGGGCGTTGGATTTTGGTTTACCAATGCATCTCAATTGCGGACAAGGGTAAATATTACTATTTTTTTCAGAAGTTGGCATCTTAAAGTTACAGTGAACTTTACTTACAGCCACAGTTTGGTAGATCATACGGTGGCATAGGATAAATAGTTCTTATAAATATATTAACATTTTGGTAGATCATACAGTGGCATAGTATAACTAGTTCTTATAAATATATTAAGTTTTTAGCATGAAGTTCTACAAGAACATAAAAACCTTATAGCTTTATTATGGGATTTTACTGCGATTTTATAATTCCTTTGTCTCTTGCACACTTTGTTTTACACAAGTAACCAGTTGTTTCTTATATAAATCGTCTAACAATTTCACTTATTCACTAAATTTTACCTGTCTTAGATAACTGCAGCTAATATTATTTACTAATTGGCATCAGATACAAACACTAACATAGCTTGCCAAATTGATCTAGTTTTGTAGTAAATATTGGTTTACTAATTGGCATCACATACAAACACTAGTGTAGCTTGCCAAATTTAAATATGTTAAAGAGGCAGGTTTCAGGAGTTCTATGTACATTGTACAATGAGTACATCCGGTGTTTTAAAAAGCTTCCGCTTAGGCCGCCTAGGCTTTTGCCTAGGCCTAGACGGTACCTAAGCCTCCTAGGCTTCGACCACTCAGGTCTTGAGAGCGCCTAGGGGACTGGAGACCGCTTACGCGGACTACACTGCTAGTGTATTGGTCATCATTTTCTCTGTTGCTGCCTCCATGCCCTCTAACCTCCTTTGAACTTCTTCAACCTCCTCCACCGACTACAAACACCTCCTCCACCGACTTTCAACAAACTTTCCTTTGCCACCACTTAAATAAAAATAGAAAATCGTCATAGGCCTAGCACCAAGGTGCTAGATTCCAGTTTGATAGCTGCCAGTTTGATAGCTAGTGATGCCTAGCACTTTCGATAACATTAATTGGAATTAAAAATATAAAATAGGAAAGCGCCTAGGCCATCGCCTAGGCTCTAGGTGCCGTTTTGACGCTTAGACCATCTAGCGCTTTCTTTAACCTTGGGTACCCCACTTGAATCCCTTATCTTCAATAAAAAAAAAAATTCATCCTGATGGTATAAATTGCAACTAAATAAAAAAATATTTAACCTTGTGGATTGTCTAGATCATCAAATATAATTTGCATCCTTTATTTGAACTATATATAAAGTCTTTCTATGATCAATTTGTTCTTGTTTGATTATCTTCTTGCAGTTATACTAGTCCTATACTTTTATCATGTTATGATGAAATATTTATATGCTGAGCTTGTAGATGGAAAAGCTCGCAAGATCTCAATATCTAACAAGAAAGGATCCCAAGGACTGTGCACTTCTATACTTGGCATTGAATAGACTTCAAGTTTTGACTGGCCTATTTAAAATCAGCAAAGATGAAAAGGACAAACCGCTAGTTGGATTTCTTTCACGCAATTTCCAGGTATTGCAATACATGCATTACTTTATTTTAATTTGTTTCCTGCTCGGATTCCGCACCCCCCATTATTCACTGCTCTAGTGACCTATTCTTGAAGAACAGGATCGAGGGGTTCCTTGGGACAATTTGGGGCCAAGTGGGACAACTATCTCAATGGGACAATTTTACTTCCTTGGAACAACGTGAATGGGATAAAGGAGGATATATTGGGATAATGAGATAATTTGGAACTTGATTGAGACAATTTAAGTGTGATAATTGATGACATGATGCCTTACTAAAATATGATATTTATTTATCAATTGAGTATAATTAACTTAACTAATTTGTTTTGTAAGTTATTTACTATAATATAATATATATTATATTTCAAGAAATGTATTAAAATAGAATATATTATATTATAATTAATATAATTTATATGAATATTTTTAGTAATATTAATTAATATAATATGTTTTTATTACAATAATATAGTTGTATATATTATATGATTGGTTTGTTTACATATATTGTTATTATATTATATGATATAACATCATATACAATAATATATTACATTAATATTATATTATAATAACCCTAATATACTATTAATATGTTTATTAATTAATATAATGTATTACATTAATTTAACATATTATATCATATTTTATTATATAATATTTTATTTTTATTTTTATTATTACAATAAAATATTATATAATATAATTATCATATTATTGACAATATATTTAATACTATTAATTAATATAATATAATAAATTATATCAATTTATAAAAACTATAGTATAATAGAAAATAGTAAATTATTATCTATTCTATACTATAAAAGTTGGGTGCTACAATAAAGTGTGTCCTACAAATTTTTCTTTATCCTCTTAACTCCATGTTATTCAAGACTTCTATCATGTTTGTCCTTATGCTCCCACTCCCCCTCTTATCTCGCTCCTCTCAAGTCATTTGACACATATGACCTCATGAAATTCAAGATTGCAAACAAAATAAAAAAGCACGCTTAAAATTAGTAAAATATGTTCTATAAAGAAACTTATAAAAAAATTCTGATAGCAAATCTTCTTAATTATATTTACTGACTACAAATGATTATTATTATGATTTGTTTGTAAAATAAGATTTACACCATTCACTATTGCATTCTGTTTGTGAATATCGAATCAAAATATTTGTCCAAACATAAAGCGAATTATGTTGTCTAGTAAGCAATTAAAACTTTAACCCTTTTTGCATTTAATTGTTAAGCCTAAAGGCTACAACAAAGAGTAGAAGGAAAGTATATTTGACATTTTCCTCCCTCTTTCTCCATGTATGCAGTATAAGATAAATAATTTTCATGTAGAGCCATTAAATCAAATTTTGCAGCACCACAAAAATAATAAATTGCAAGTATTAAAATATTAAACAGCTTGCAAGTATCAATAATTTCTAAATATTAACTTCGGAAATGTATTGTCAATAAATATATAAGAAAAGCTTGCTAATTTTTTGTTTAAAATAAAAAGAGTATTGTTCTTTTCTCTCTTTACAAAGAGAAATTGCACAATGAAAAAATTTATTAATTATTTTTCAAAAAAATACAAGATAATAAAAGCACTAAACATGCATATTTAATTGATATACTTTAGAATTTCTACATAAAAATATAATTAAGAAATGGAATATGTGAAAACATACTCACAAAATAAAATATTTTAATTCTATGTAATAACTTACTTAAAACAATAGAAAATGTAATTAAATTTGTCTTCTCACGGATGAAGTAAAAATATGGAAAAATGGAAGAGAAATACAAGATAATAATGAGTTTTTAGTTTTCAAAACCTAGATTAAATATGTATGTGCGTAATCAATATCTTATACTATATTTCTTAAAAAAATTAATATGAATTGTAAAAATCCTATTATATGCATTTATAATTCAAATATGTCTCTCTTGTTGAAATATGTATGTATGTGTGTGTGTGTGTGTACATGGAAGTGGAAATTCAAAAATGAGAAAGGATGAGGGTGAAAGAGACAAAGTGAGACTCATTGCTATGCTTTGGACTTCAATTTTTTCTTTGAATACTGTTTGTATCCAAAGATTTAAGTTCTTCAATTTGTCGTTGAAGATTTAGGATATTTGTATTTATATCCTCTATGGGGTATACCATATCAATTACAGAATTTAGCATCAAAGCCAAATCGTGGTTTGTTGGTGACTCAGTAGAGTCTTTTGGCAAATGAAGCAAGTGCTTGTAACTCTTTGGTTCAGCACTTAGCCGACAGGTTTATTGTATTAAACTAGACATATGAAAGATTTCTTTCTCCTATCACTATCTTTTCTTATGTTTTTTAATTTCTACTATATCTATTTGTTCTTTTACTTAGCAAGGATTCAACCCTTTTCTCTCCGGCTAAACACATGCCGCTTGAGGGTGGCTTTTTCTTCAGGCTACGGACTCGAAACTAGCAGCACCCATGCTGCTATACACAAACATTATCACAATCCTAGTATGTTGCTTCAGAGAGAGCACAATTTAGTTTCATTTCCTAACTCTAGGCGCAACCTGATAAGCAAAGCAAATATAAACAGAATAGCAAAATTAAACTACATAATGAAGACAGAGATTGGAGAAAGAAAGAAACTTAAAACCTCATATTATTAATAAGAAATAAAACTTACAGAGTTTATAATACAGGCCGGCAGACGACAGACACTGATGGTACACTCACAGAAACACACTCTTTTTACCAGAACACTCACAAGATGCTTCTCAAGACACTTTGCAATATTTCTCCGATTTTTTTGATGATCCTCACAAAACTTTGACCTCTCCTATATATAGACCCAAAACTGACTTAAGGAATCTTTACTTTTACAAAAGTAGCTTTACAAAGTATTTTTATTAAAGTAACTTTAATAAAGTAATTTTTGAAAGTAACTTTTAAAAAGTAACTTTAATGAAGAGACTTTAATAAAGTATCTTTATTTTGGAAGAGGGACGCTCTTTCTCGTGTCCTCCTGGCATGTCTGGTGCTCCTTCTAGCAAGGTTTTAAATATCGGATATCGGGGAAATATCGGATGGTCAAAATTCATATCGGATTGCGGATATCGGGGAAATATCGGGGATATATGGTAAATATCGGAATGCCATAATGAATATTTGCATACATAGTATAATGCATTAAAATGTAATCTCAATATATGTAATGAAATTTAAGCATACAAAATATGAATAATATATGTTTAGGATCACTAATCAACCTAAAACAAATAAAAGTGCAAAGCAACGTTGCAACATTCGATCTGGCTTTTTTAGGACAAAATATCATTTGATATAATGGAGAAATCTTGATATCTCACCTAAAAATTCCAAACACGATATATTATTTTGCAACAAGCTATATAAAAAGATATATTGGTCCACATATCGGCTAATATATCGGCCATAACGGGGATTTATCACTCAAAATAGCCAAAAAACGGTAAAGGATATTTAAAGACCATATCGGTTGCGGCAAGCCCTGTAAAAGGATATATCGGGGGATATATCGGGCCATGTCGGGGATATTTAAAACAATGCCTTCTAGGCTCGAGCTTGTCTCATCATGCTTCTCTGTCAGTCTCGGGAGCTGTATTCTGATTAAAAGAGCGTACCGGGGATGTTCTGCCTGTGCGTATGATTAATTCATACTGCTCCTTGGCTTAGTAGGCTACTGATCCTAAAACCATAGTTTCCTCGAATTCTTCTAGCAGTTCCTTTTCTTTGAAGAGTAGGTTAGGGAGATAAAGAATAATGTGGTCTTTTATTATCATCTTCTCATTATTATAGTGTAGTGCTTTAAAGAATTTGGTTGCTTTCATTTTCTTTTCTTTTTCAACATCATACTCCTTTTCGTTGAAAGGGATATGCATAAAATGAGGTTCTTCCCATATTGACCATATGGTGAACTTGATTCCATATGGTCACACAAATGGCCACACCTAATTCTTTTCCAAATTAATTTCGACAATTCATACTATGAATTCAACATGGCCACACAGAAATGGCATTAAAATTCTAACATCATATTTTCTCAATTCTTTAATTAAGAAAAATGTGCGCAATATTAGATGGTTTATGGAATTAGATAACTATATTTATACTGTTTGATATATTTTTGGATTCACTAATATTGGTGCTGATTTTCTTTCTAGGCAGGGCTAGCTCCTCATTAGGAAAACAGTCGGATAAAGGTAAAGCACCTATTCCCCTTAGAATGAAATAAATGAACAAGGTGCATCAAATATAAAATAGACCCTCACAATAAAGGAGGCAACCGATAGTGGCTTTGTAACCGTAAAAGGTAAAACAAAGCATAAAGAAGAAGAGAAAACCTCTCAAAATAAGAAGTCCAATGCTCACCAGGGATATTGGAAAAAGCATCTACAATTCAAAGATATGGTAGTCAAAAACTGGTATAACACCAGTTTACCAGAAGAAGACTACACATGTATTAACAATTGTTGAAAGAAACTTGAGGAAATGAGGATTTCTACTCCAGACACTAATGCATATCTATCGACATTAGAATAAGTCATCAAGGAAAAGAATCGAAAGATTCAAGACTTTAAAACAGATACCACAGATGCAGAGGTGTTATAGAAAATCTCATGAGTTAATCAATCTTGACTATGTCAACGACAATGAGGACTAAAAAAGAGTAACTGCGAAACTCTTTGGGCTCAAGCTCAAGGGACTTGAGAATAATCTTTAAGGAAATCGAGATCAAAGATTTAGCAGTAACTAATATTGATTCCTTTGTCGAACCAGTCAGTTATTTTAAGTTTGATATCTCAAAATATCAGACACAACGAAAACTAAAGGACATGTTCGATAGTCATCAGAGGAACCTGATCGATGATCAGGCAATGCTCGCCTCCTTCGAAAAACTAAAAGATGACGGGATAAACTTGTTCAAATCAGCTTCACATGTTATATTAAACTAATATGACTGACATTGGGTACTGGCTAGTTTTGAACTCATACTCGCACATAAAGAACATATTCAAAAGGGCTTAGTACATAAACTGTATCTTAATAAAACTAGACCCAAAGAATATAAGCCCTTCATTCCCGAAATCTGCAGTCAGACACTTGAAGAAACAGACACATTTCAAAGAGTCTTTGAGTTCACCATATGGTCAATATGGGAGGAACGCAATCTGTTTGAATTCTATCATTCATATCAAATTTGGAGGACAGACCCCTTAACAAGGGAATCTCATTTCAAGTATATTCTTTTCAACGAAAATGAGTATGATCTTAAAGAAGAAAAGGAAATGGCAGTAATCGAATTCTTTGAAGCACTGCACTACAATAATGGGAAGATAATAAAAGATCACATTATTCTTTATCTCCCTAACCTAATCTTCAAAGAAAAGGAACTGTAAGAAGAATTTCCCCAAAACACCCGCGCTTCAGGCTGGTATCAGAGCCGGGATCCAGGGTAAAGATCAACCAATTAGATGTTGAAACATGTGCATATTCCTCTGGGAAATTTAAAGGACTGAAGAAAATATATGCTACGTATGATAAGGAATTATTAGCTATTAGAAATATTATTAGTTTCTTAAAAATATATTTATTATCATTTGAGTTCATTATTAAAACAGATAATCAAGCCATTACACAGTTTCTTAAAAAGTTACTATAAAGTATTGGACATGGTTAGACTAGTTGGCAGGTTATCCTTTTCTATACCAGTTATAGGGAACATGCTGATTCCATACTTATGGTAAGATGTCACTTATGGTAGGATGTATTATGATAGATTCAAAAGGATAACTTTCAAAGGATGCACGCTAAATTTTGCTTAACATTCTAGAGATGGGCATAATTGTGTACATAGAAATGATATTTTAGAAAGGTCATATACAACGTATCAAAATTTTTAAGTTGTACTTCTGTAGAAGGATAATTAACATATGATACTGATTTGAAAGCTAACCCTGATAAACACCAATTTATGTTAATGCAATGAGAGGAATTTCTTCTTTGACTTGGGCAGTGGCATAAAGCCCTTGGGATGAGTTTATATCATGAAACTTTGGTTTGTGCTTCTCTCTCTTTTTAGCATGTCTAAGTGGGATAAGCTTGTTTCACTTCCTGCCATTTGTCTGTCCAGCCCTTGGACAGGTTTGGCTATAAATCTTACTCTACCATTCACTTTAACAACATCTCTTCTCAAGTTACCTTCTCCGTTCCCTAGCTATGGTGCATTGACTGGTAATGTCCGTGATAAGTCTTTGAAGGTTTGTCCTCTTCATTTTTCATGTACTTCTTATATACTTAACATTTCTTTTAAGTTACTAATTATTTACATGGTGTCTTTTGTTATTGTGAGGGCTGGTAGTGGTTATGGATGGTCTGAGATTCAAGATTGGATTACAAGCTTTGTTCATAGAAAAATTCTTCTTTTTAGTTTGTTACCCCATTTTTCATATTTTTTTTCCAAAAAAAAAATCCTTGACATTTTTGCAATTAAGCTCGGCTAAAGTGTGATATCACTTTCCATTTTCCACAATCTTACAATCTTGATATGAGTTGGTGATGCGGGACGATAATGGATCGTCGATTTTAGATTAGTAGAACTTATTAATCTTTTATTTATTTCAGAAATATTTGGTAGAATTTTTATTTGCGATGAGATTTTATAAGGATTTTCTGTTAGGATTTAGGATCTTTTCTGACTTGATTTTGTTAGGATTTATTTTGTTGTTGGAACTGAGATTTATTATATTGTTAGTTTAATTTTTTTATAAACATTATGTATCCTCTCTTTTAGAGGCAGACATTGATGAATGAGAATATTTAAGTTTAAGAAAACCTCTCTTTGAAGAATGTGAGTAGTTACACGTGAAGCCAAATTTAACGTTATTTTATAAATTTTTTATTTGTTTAATCTCCTCTGAAATCCTTTCCTCAAATTAATCCGCTACCTATTATCCAAAGGAAATTTTTTTCTGGTAATGTTCCACTAAAGAGTACTTACTGTCACTAATTATGTGTACAGTACCTTACCATGACGCGATTTGTATTCGTCTCTGTATTCATCGCAATCAACCTCTTTGACGATCCAATGTTCTGTGACCATCATTTTGGATCCTCTCCAACCTCTAATGATCAATGATGAATCTTGTTGGTTGGAGCTCTCTCAGTCTATTCCCCATCAATTGGTGTCAAAGCAAGTTTATTACACTGGGATTTTACTTAATAAAATATTGTTTAAAATGAATGGGATAAATAAAATAATGGATAGATTGATCGAGATGGGAACTCTCATTGAGAGATGTCCTGAGCAAGAACCAGACTCAGAACTGGAGCTAGAAGTGAAAGTGAACCAAGTGATAGAGCCCGTGCACGTGCACGTGCCCAAGCTCGAGATGAATCCCAAACTTGAGCCTAAAAAAAGCAAGAGATAGATCTCGAGTTAGAGTTAGAGTTTGAACCCGATTCTACAGTGCAAATTATGATGCAAAATCATGTCAACTTGAGCCTAAAAAAAAGCAAGAGATAGATCTCGAGTTAGAGTTGGAGTTTGAACCCGATTCTACAGTGCAAATTATGATGCAAAATTATGTCAAAGTCACATTCAATTTACTTCAAGATCACTTAATTATTAACTTTGGTATACCAAATCCGTCTCCACCAACCCAACATCAAATTCTGTAGATGTTGAAGATCCTGTAATCCACGCAAGGATAGTTCTCGCTGAACAAAGGACTTTGTATGCTCTCCCTTTATAAAACTTGAGGTCGAGTTTTCTCCAACAAGGGGAGATTTAACGTAGGGCAATCATGGATCATCGATTTTAGATTTTAAAATTTTTTAATTTTAGGAATATTTAGTACTATCTTTATTTTAGGTGAGATTTTACAAGGATTTTCTGTTAGGATTTAGAATCTTTTCTTATTTGATTTTGTTAGGATGTATTATATTGTTAGTTAATTTTTTTTAAAATAATGTGTATCCTCTCTTTTAGAGGCAGACATTGATGAATGGGAGTATTTGAGTTTTTTAGTTTGAGAAAACCTCTTTTTGAAGAATGTGAGTTGTTAGGCGTGAATCCAAATTTATTGTTAATTCTGTAAAGCTTTTTTTTTGTGTTTAATCTCCTCCAAAGTTCTCTCCTCAAATTAATCTGCTGGTTACCATCCAATGGAAAAAGGTTTTTGGGAATTGGGGGTACTGTTTGGGGGTACTGCTAAAGTGAACAATACTCACATTCACTATTTACGTGAACAGTGTATTGCATCGATGCCGATCCGTATTCATCTCTGTTTCATCGCGATAAGCCCCTCTGACGATCCTACATCCTGTGGCCATGCTTTTGGATCCTCTTCGACCTCGAACGATCGATCGGAGTCCTCTCAGTCTATTCCCTATCAGTTGGTTGAAAAGCTAGTGGAAGCAACTAGAATAATGTAATTTGTCAATACTATAAGTTAGTGGACAAATTGTGAGTACTTTGCCAATTGATTGCTAATGATACCCAACATACGTTCTCTCGGTAAACAAAAGAAATGAAAGATATGTTACATGTGAATAATTGAACATGTCGTGAACTGGACGGTATTGGAGATTAACTTGGAGAAACTTATTTCTAAGGAAAAACTCAAGAATCCAAATTAATGAATGCACTTATGATCTGTATGGAACTGAATTAAAAAAAAAGACTTGGCAATTACAAGCCAAAAGTAGAAGTTAGAGGCGGTGGTTAGGGCAGAGGGTGGTAGAAACAAACATGAATTGAGACCATTAAAAATGATATGTAGTCTTTGTTTAACCTGAGCCCTTTGCAGAGATCAATGGAAAAAAAGGGAATTCGTTGGGCTGATCCCAAAAGTTGGTAATGAAATCTTTGTTATTGCCATCAGCATTGTGTTTCCAATTTTGCTCAATCTCCTTCTGCAGCATGTTAGCCCCTAATATTTCCTCAATTTTAAATTGAAAAGCAAACTACAGAGTAGGGTAACATTTTTTCAAAGGTGAGAATAGGCTTGAGCATTAGCATGATTTTATTTGATACATGTCTTATAAAAATGCGACATGCCTGATAATTCAAAGATTCAACATAATTTAGATTTTCTGCATCTCAGATTAATTATAAAAAATCAACTATTATTTCTACTATTCTGGACTTTTTACGTCATAGAATATGAGAGGTCTGCGTCTTGTTGGCTAGGCTTTTAGTCTTGTCATATCTTTTTCAGGAGGAAAAAAATAAAGCTGCTGCATTGAAAAATGCCTACGTTCTAATGGGAAGGCATCAATTGGAGCTTGCTGTAGCATTTTTCCTTCTTGGAGGTGATTCATCTTCGGCAGTCACCGTCTGTGCAAAAAACCTTGGAGATGAACAACTTGCTCTTGTAATTTGCCGATTGATTGAAGGACAAGGTGGTCAACTAGAACGTCGGTTAATATCGAATATCTTGCTTCCTAATGCTGTTGAAAAGGAAGATTTCTGGCTGGCTAGCCTGCTTGAAGTTAGTATATAAATATCACTATCACTCTTCATATTTTCAGGAGAATTATCTGTTAAGTGTTTTTTTGCCTCCCAATGCTAACATCATTCTGTTCATACAGTGGGCATTAGGGAATTATTCCTGCTCCATCACTAAGTTACTTGACTCTCGGGAGGGGCAACGGACTCAGAAGTCTGCTGTATCCAACTTTTCTGCCTTTTTAGACCCGGATATTGGACAGTACTTTTTAACTTTAGCATCTAAAAATAATATGAAAAATTCTTTAGGAGTTATGGTGCTATCTAAATTAGCAACACTGATGTCTGCAAAGGCCTTCAACAGATGTGGATTTCCTGTAAGTTTGTTTCAGTCTAATATTTCCATCCCTGCGTTTTGTTGTTGTGGGAGAATTTTTGCTTATAATTTCCCTTTATACATTTACTTATAAAAATATTTAATGAAATCTTCTGCTTTCTAACTGATCACTTCATTAGTGTGCTGCTTAATTAACATTGGTCATTGTCATATGATCTGTCTCTTTTTCTGTTGTGACGTGGATTTTTTTTTGTTCTCATACTCTGTCAATCTCTGCTTAAGAAAATACATATGATGATTCATGATAAGTCAGTTGTGTTGAACTAACTATTTTTCTTCTCCAGAAAGAAACTGGAACACATACTAATTCGTGGTCTTTTTTCTTTTCTCACTGTAAAAACCTAATCTGTCTGTTTGCTGTGATGTGGATACAATTTTGTCTATCACATACTTTGACAATCACAGCCTTTTTGAAGTTTGTAAATGCAATACATATATCAATTCACGATAAATCAGTTATGTTGTAAAATTTTCTTTCTTCTCTAGCAGAAATAACCAGAACAAATACTAATTTTCTTTCCCCACCTGACACCCTACTACTCTACTGCTGCTACTGTTACTATTTGTAATAAGCAAAAAATTGCTTTTTCTTCCAGAGATTTAATTGATTTATGTTCAAAAATAGGAAGCAGTCAAATTTTCTATTAGTTATGCTAATGAGTGGGAAGCCATCAAAATTTTTCCCTTAATTTGATTATACGCCGACACCTATCAAAGGCAATGATTGAATTATAGGAGTACATATATGAATTTTGTTCTAAATGCACAGTGCCGAATAATTGTTGATGGATAGATATACAACATTTTGATATTGGCTGTGAATACACGCCATTCCAATCACAGGTGATAAGCCATTCCAATCACAGGTGATAATGAGCCCTGCAGTTGACTCATTATCTAAGTTCTTATCATACTTTCTCTGAGGACTTTTTGAAGCCAACAGGAGATAAAGTCATGAGGTCTCAATGTTAGTAGTTCATTAGACATTTTTGGGATTACAGAGGACATGTTCATGTCAGAGAGGCGTGGTCCTTTGGGAGGATGAGGGGGTAGTAGATTAGGAGCTCGATCTGGTGGCAGGAAGAGTTAGCTCTGGACAGTAAGAGTTATGGAGGTGCTAGAGAACCCAAAATATGTCACTATTGGAAGGAAGAAGGTTACATAGAGATCACTTGTTGTAAGCTATGGCAAACCTACTTTGCCAACTCTGTCCACACATAAGGTGTCTTTTTAGAAGGAGCCAGCCACATCTCAGTTCAATGATGTGACTAAGAACAATGATGAGCTACGGAGATATTAAATGTTCCCCAAAATTCGGATTATTCAGATGATGTCATAGTTGACACGATAGTCTTGATATGGACAAGTAACTTGATTGAGGCAACATCCAAATCTAGGGCAGACTATGCTACCTGGGTACTTCTATTATGAAGCCGTACCCCTACCAGACACGTACCCAACACATACCCTTACCCAAACTTCATGGACGCTCCTTGGATATATGCATACATTTGTTCAGACATTTACTCAATTATACGATATAAGTCTTAATTTAAAACACTTGTCATACACTTTTTGGACATATATCATACACTTCACGTCATTTCTTGAAACTCATTATACATGGGCTGGGTTTGTTTCAGCCCTCATACCCAAGTCCAAAAATATGATTTTAAAGGATGATTTGGGTGTCTAGTTCAAAAACGAGCAGTTTGCAGTGTAAAAAAAAAATCAACATAATAAAAGAAACTTATAAATGTGATAGGAATTTTAATTTTAATAACACGTGAATTGAAAAACAATAATGATAACATGAAAATTATTAATTTTAATATAAATATGTAGTTGTGTCCTTATACCCTATATTTTACGATTTGTTGTGTCCTGTACCTGCAACCCCACCAGTACCTGTAGTCGTTTCCGTGCAACTTAGAGTGCAGAATTAGAGTATCCACCTGTTGCCAATGTTACATGTGAAGTGTTTTGGATACAATACCTTTTGAATCAACTAGGTTTTGTGTCTAATTATATGCGACTAAATTGCAAAGTGACCAGGATGCTATTACTGTTGACAAAAAATCATGTATTTCATGAAAAAGCACACTGAAATTGGTTGCCATCTTGTCCGTTAGAAGGTGATAGATCAAGAGTTCATCCAGATTAGACGTGTTTTCTATCAGTTAGAACTTTACTGATTAAGCTCTTGGAAGATCATGTAATCAGTTTTTTTTCTGATAAGCCCAACATTTATGGTGATTATAGTCAGTCTTGAAAAGGACCATTAAGGAATATATTATTGTACAAGGGGTTTTGTAGACGTGCAACTAGTATGTAGTCAGCAGAAAGAGATGCACTTTGGCTTCTCCCATCCAATTATAGTCAAATGCATCCTGTTGGGAAAAACATGATAGTTAGAAAATCACATTATCATGTCCCTACGTTGTAACTTTTTATTATTCTGTTGTATTGCTATGTCCATGTTGTATTTGTGCTCTATGTATATGTCCATACGACCTCAGTGAGATTGTTTCTAATGCTACATAATTTGTTACATTTTTATTTGTCAACCTCATCATCACACTAAAGTCATATGGATTGTAAACTCTCTTTTTCCCACCCTCTCTGTAAGATTGTAATGGCTAAAATATTTCTGTCAACTGTGTAATTTGTGAATTACTCATGATCTCAAAGGCAGTTTTTTTTAATTATATACTGCTCGAATTGTGAGAATCTGATTGTTCTGACTTATTTACTATATAAATTATTGCATGCTAAATAGCGTGGATGGACTTGACATTTCAAATCTTGCTTGTATTTCTGTACTTTCCCTGTACAGATAGTACATTGATTCAAGTACTAAGACTAGTCATCCATCTATTAGTAATATTATTTATCTCGTGCTCATTTGTTCTTTTAAGAGCTAATTAAATCTGACTTCTTGTAATTTTTCTGAAGCTTGAAGCGCTCGAGTGCTTTTCCTCTTCTTTGAGTGTTGGGAGCAATGACCGAGGTCTGTCGGACATTGAACCTCGCATGATTTTTCACAGAATACTGAGACCTTTCTCTACTAGTGATTGCAATTGGTTGCTATCAGGCATAGCTGATGCTTTAGAGTTAAATGCTAAGTTGGGCATGTCAATGCAATTCATTTCAAAATTGCTAAAGGATCATCCAAGCTTCCCCCTCGATGATTTATCGTCCTGTGAAAAATTAGCCTTTCATGAACATGATGATTATCAAGATGAAAAGCAAGTATATGAATGCACACATAAACTGCACTCAGCAATCTCCATATTTGAGCAGAAGTACTTAGTCGAATCAGTTGACCTAGCCAACATGGTAATGTTATTGCAAGAATCCATTCTTATTTCAGTCCAGTTTATGAAATTTATTTGTAGCTTCTTTTTATCGAGGTATTCAGTTTTATTTCAAATATCTTATATGGAACCAACATGTGTTGTTCTTGCAGATCCTAGTCTTTGTGAGTAATAAGGGACTGCTTTTTCATGGCTACCTGTTGTTGCATGGCAACAACCCTAAGGGGCATGACAGTAAGCATGATAGAAAACATAGTTCTATATTAGATTCTGCTCTATGGAGGTTTCTTTTAAAAGCATGCCGAGAGATATCAATTGTATTTTCTCGGTATATTGTATGTTGCAATTTAACTGATTCAATATTGAAGCTTGTTTATCAAAAGAATTTCACATCTGAAAATAAAAGCTATTCTCAGAGGGAGTTTTGCTTAAGGAGTGTAATATCGTCTATGAGGACCATTAGACGAATTCTGAAGCTTTGTGGTTTTCATGAAGGTCTTTGTTTGAGAATTTCTCCTGTCCTTGATCTTTTTGAATACTGTGTGCTTCTTGCTTTAAGATGGCTTAGTAGAAACGTCAAAGGACTGATTGTGATGGCAGAAACAATCTTAAGTTTACCTATCAATCATCAGTCCTTATTTGAGGTTCGATCAGGTGAGCTCATGAACGCTCTAAGACAATCCTCAGATTGGATGGTTCATGATCTGTTGGATGTTGGAGCTTCAACAAAGGGGCAACTTCAACAAAGTGAGACCTCAATCCTCTCCATAGCGGATGATGAAATGTGGCCGCTAATAGGAGTTTGTTTGTGGATTCACCTATCAGGTTTTGCAAATCACCAGTTGAGCAAAGTTCCGGAAAAAGAGCTGATTGAAGGGAGCACTATAATGGATCTGATGAATGAGTTTCCAGTGCTTGTTGCTGAGTTATATGTAGATTCAATGTCTTATTTATCTTCTTCATTATCAAGACAGCTTGCATCCTTTATTAGACAAAAAATATCTAAAGGTTTACCTGTTACTTCGTTTGTTTGGCTGGAGGAACTGAGTAACAATAAATCAAGTTCCTTGCATAATTTTTCAGACAAAAAAGTTGGTTCCTTGGAACTGACTGGCGAGGAGGAAACGATGTCCCTGTTGCACAAATTGTGGGAAATTTCTGTCTGCCCTGCCAATGTTTGTGAGAATTTTGTGAGTCAAAGAATTGTTTGCTTCCCCTATAGAAACCAAAAGTTCTCTGGTTGTTGGAAAGATTTACAGAGAGGTGCACCTGCTGATGATGAAAACGATATTTCGCCAAGCTGTAAAGCGCAAGGCAGTATTAGCAACAATAGACCCGTCAGGGGACAGGATTCAACATCTAATAATAGTTCAACAACAGATGCCCTTTTGGAAACTGCAAGAAGAAGTCCCCACAGTGATATCAGTTCATTCCACAACTCAATAGAAGTACTTAAGAGAAGTGGTGAACTACTAGAGGTATTTTCTTGAAGATGATGTACATTACTAAATGCTTGGAAATTAGTTGTGACGTTCTTGTAAGACACATAATATTTTGATTCATTCTTCTGTTTCTCTATGAAGTTATTGAATGGCTAGATCCTCTTTATGCAGGCAATTTGTTTCAATTCTATAGATGAGCATCAGGTTGCGGTTGCAAGTAATCGGAAGGTAAATATTCTTATAACAACGAAGCGTTCTTACTATTTCCACTTTGGGGAATAGTTCTGTACATCAAAATGTTTTAATCCCTTGGCTGCTTAAACCCAATAGAGCTTGTTAATAATAATATTATCAGGAAGTTAACACAATAAATCAAACTTGGTTATTGTTGCGTTTGGACATTTTTTGGCTCTAGACTAATTGTTTTAGTTTCTTTTTCAGTCACATAACAATAGAAGGTAAACCTAATAGATGTTGCATACTACCTGAGTAGGGGTGCATTCGGTCCGGATATGCCTCGGATATGATGCTTACCGTATCCATATCCGCTTACCCATCTTGGATACAGATACAGATATACGTCGGTAAGAAAAATTCATAACCATATCCACTAAAATCGAATACGGTTACGGATATACATGCAGATATATAAGCAAATATGCATGCGGATACAAAACGGATATAAGAAAACTAGATATTATTGAGCAAAATATAGTTTATGTGATACAAAAGAGTTCGTTATATGTTCATTATAACTGAAAAGTTAAGATTAGACATCTTGATCACATCAAAATTATCCACAAATTCATAATCTAAGAATCGAAACTATCGTAAGAGTATGACTAATATGTATTCAGATAGGCCTGTCCATTTAGCCCCCGGTCCTGGACTGGAGCCCGGCTCGGAATAGTTTTTTTATTTTTTTTAAATTTATATATATTTTTTATAAGTCTATACAAGTATAATATATGTATATGTATATGTATATATATGTATATGTTTATATTTGTATATGTATATATATTTTTATAAATACAATTTGTTTATGTAATTTCTATAAGTATATACAATCTGTTTATGTATAATATATGTATATGTGTGTGTGTGTGTATACATATATTGAGTGACATGAATACTTTGGGCTACTTAGTCTAGTGGTAAAATTTAGGAATTTGGAGAGGATGTTAGTGGTTCAAATCCTAGCCACAATATATATATTTAGAGTTCTTTAATTGGGCCTTGGGCTCTTTGAATTATTCAATTATTTTTACTTTTTTTTGTTTCTATGAATTCTACAAGTATATATATGAGCCCCTTTGAATTATTCAATTATTTTTAATTTTTTTTGTTTCTATGAATTCTACAAGTATATATACACGCCCCTTTGAATTATTCAATTATTTTTAATTTTCTTTGTTTCTATGAATTATATATATATATATATATATATATATATTATTCTCTCTCTCTCATGTTATAACTTACAAGTATATACAATATTTTTATATATAATATATGTATATATAATATATAGCTATATATATATACTCTTAGCATAGTACATATTTATAAATATGTAATATACATTTATGTGATTCTCTCTCTCTCTC
>BQKN01000168.1:69153-83661 GCA_022839385.1 Asparagus kiusianus | reverse complement strand
AGGATCCGAGTTGTGGACTGGGACGCTGGTAATCAAATCAACATTAAAAAAAAACGCGATCAGCTAAAATTTGAACAAATAGGCTTTGGATATCAAGTCCAACTATATTATCATAATCAAGTATATTCTTCTCCGAGGAAATAATCAAAATCATATTGTCCTCGCACTGATGTGCCATATATAGAGGCAGCAAAGCAACAAAGCTTGCCCCTTCGTTATTTGACAAATTTGCAGCTTTGGAAACCGACAGCTAATAATGAACTTACTAACCGAGTTCCTAGAATATTTCACTTTGGGATCTAGAAAATAAAATATTTACGAGTCTAGCAAACTGTCATACGACTTTATTGTTTTGTGTCTTTATCCTAAGTTTTACCCTCCTCAATGATTATGTTATTTTTCCTCGGTCAATTATTCTTTTACTTTTCGGTTCGTGGAATAACCATTTTCAACATTATGGGAGCATTGTATTGTTAAATATTCATCTAGTCATTACAGTTCCCAGGGTGCGTAATGATGTTCTGATTTTATATTAATTTCTCAATGCTCCTACGCAACTAGAGTGAATCACAGCTTGCGTATTATTATCCAATAAACGTGGATGTTACGAGTAGGAAACATAAGAGCAGACGGTCTCTAATCCTCAAGAACTCTCGTCCGGTACATTTGTGCTAATTCAACAATGGACGGCATTTTGATGTCTTTTTTTATGGAAAAAATGCTTCCAGCCCCAAAACGAAAGAAAACGTGTTTTCCCCTCTTAAGAGTTTTTCAACGGGTGCTTTGCCCTCAAAAGTAAACTTTGTGTTCTCTGAGCTCCAAAACACAAAACCCAAGAGATTTAAATTCGTGAAGACCATAATACCCTTCTCTCACTCTTTTATATCTGTTATGCTTTGAAAGAGTTTCCTCCGTTAATCCCAACGGAGAAGCTCGACCTCCGTCAATCCCCGCCTCCGTTGCTGTCGAAGCTCCGTCAATCCCCTCGCTGTCGATTTCATCGGAGGCGTTTGTGTTCTACGAGGCGATCTTGAGCAAGGAGTACTTTGGAGGGGAGGGATTAGGGTTAGGGAAAGGGCAACAGGAATTGGGGCTGATGAACAAGCATATGAGGTTCTTGACTAGGTTTCTCACTGTTTGTTTGGTGACTGGGAGGAGGGATATGGTGAATCAGCTTGCTGGGCAACTTAATGGGCAAGTTGATGAGTGCAAGAAGAATTTTCAGGAAAAAGATTGTGTGAAAATTGAAGCATTTGAAGGGATTGAGGAGGTGGAAGAAGGAAGTGGGTCCTGTTATTGATTTTAATCTTGTTTTTTGTTTTTTGAAGGGTTAATTATTGGGTAATTTTCCTTCTTCTTATTGATTTTTTGTAAGATTCAGAAACATATATAGCAATGTATGATATAGTAGGCAACTTTTGTGTGAGTAAAATTGATTTGCGGTGGTCTTTGCTCAACATCTCTCCCCCTCATGGCTTCAACTTGAGGTCTTGGTTTACACATTGGTTGTGAAGATTACAGATTGCTAGTTAAGGTTATGGGTTGAAGCCATGAGGGGGAGAGGGTAGGTTGTTAAGGTTAGGTTTGGTTGTTAAGGTTATGGGTTGTGAAGGTTACGCGTTGGTTGTTAAAGTTACGAGTTAATTGTTAAGGTTTCGGGTCGATTGTTAAGGTTACGGGTTGATTGTTAAGGTTACGGATTAGTTGTAAAGGTTACACGTTGGGATATATATATGTATATATATTTTGAGTGACATGAATACTTTGGGCCACTTGGCCTAGTGATAAAGTTTGGGAGGTTGGACAAGAGGTTAGGGGTTCAAACCCCTACAGCCACAATATATATTTAAGGGTCTTTGATGGGCCTTGGGGCTCTTTAAATTCTAAATATATTTTTAGAATATTCGTTGTTAAGGATAAGGGTTGGTTGTTAAGGTTACACTTTGGTTGTGAAGGTTACGGGTTGATTGTTAAAGTTACGGGTTGGTTATGAAGGTTACACGTTGGTTGTTAAGGTTACGCGTTTGTTGTTAAGAATAAGCATTGGCTGTGAAGATTACGTATTTGTTATGAATGTTACGAGTTGGTTGTTAAGGTTATGGGTTGGTTGTTAAGCTTACGGGTTTGTTGTGAATGTTACGCTTTGGTTGTGAATGTTACGCTTTGGTTATGAAGTCTTTGAATTCTAAAAATATTTTTATAATATTCATTTTTTTATTTTTTTAGCTCTTCAATTGCCTAATATTGTTGTTTATGAGAATTCACATATTACACTATAGTTGTTAAGGTTATGGGCCCGTAACTTAACAGTCAACCTGTAATATTAACAACCAACCTGTAACCTTCACAACCAAACTGTAACCTTAATAATCAAACCGTAATATTAACAACCAAACCGTAACCTTAACAATTAACATGTAACCTTAACAACCAACGCGTAACATTAACAATCGTAATCTTAACATATCGAGCGCCTTCATCCCGGACATGGTGTCGATCATCCCAACGCTCCTCAGCCTCTTAACCCCAGTGCCCCCAAAAGGCCCATCATGCCCACAAGAGCTCACCACGACCTTGGCCTCCATCACGTTCGGATCCATGCACGACTGAGTGTCGTGGTTCATCGACACCAACGCCCAGTTCGTCACGACCCCTTCCCCCATCCCCAACCCTCTCGTTCTTAATTATCAAATCCTCCGCCGCCACCACGTTGAACAGCTTCACGTTGGGCCGAATCAGCAGCTTGCTCATGATGGCGGGGGTGAAGAGGGCGGCATGCTTGATGACGACGTAATCCTCCTGCTTGTCGTAGGGGACCTCGGGCTCGTCGAGAAAGAGGTGGGCGGGCTAGCAGACAACCATGGCGGAGAAGAGCTGTCCGCCGAGCCAGGCGCCACCGCCGAGGGAGACGGACCGGTCGATGATGCCGATGTTGATGTCGGGGTTCTTGGAGAGCTCGTAGGCACAAAAGAGGCCGACGGATCCGGCACCGCCGTCGCTGACGACGACGTCGGTGTCGGCGTAGGTGATCATGTTGGTCATGTAGCAGTCGGTCATCTCGCGGGAGACGATGGATTCTTTGATGGGGTGGAAGCGGAGGGAGGAGAGGTCATAAGAGGCGGAGATTTGGAGGACGGAGGATGACGATGATGGGGAGGAGAAAGATTGGGTTTTGAAGGCGGAGGAGAGCTTGAGGCCATGGAAGGAGGAGGAGGAGAGGAGGTTGCGGTCACTGGGTTTGGAGAGGAAAGAGGAGGTGACCATGGAGGGTATTATGGTCTTCATGAATTTAAACCTCTTGGGTTTTGTGTTTTGGGGCTCAGAGAACACAAAGTTTACTTTTGGGGGCAAAGCATCCGTTGAAAAAGTCTTGGGAGGGGGAAGCACGTTTTCTTTCGTTCTGGGGGCTGGAAGCATTTTTCCCTTTTTTTAATTGATATATGTCATTAGTATAAGCAAGAACAAGAATGGATATTTTCTCAAGAATTTAAAAAATAAGAAGTGATTCAATATTAGAGGTTGGATTGCGAGGGAGAGTAACAAATTTTTTTTTTTAGAAAAAGAATGGATTACCACAAAGGTAATCCAACCAGCTAAATTAAACAGGGAGAGTAACAAATTGTTGCAATTTCAAGGGTTTGGAGTTCAAAAAGAAGCTCAAGCTTTTGAAACTTGATAGCGCTCTGCTGCCGCATATAAGACCCAGAACAAGTAGCTCAACGACATGAGGGGCTTGATGCCAATTAAAAATTTAGTCAATTACTTAATCTCCAAGGGGACACCACAATCTTGTGCAGTTTTTAAGCTCTAATATAGGCTGATGCACTTTGCAATTTTCTTGAGTACATATGTCATCATTTTTCCTAAACCTGAGAAAAATTGAGATGATGTAGGTTTTTCTCAACTACATATTCTCTGTGCAGATTTCCACATTTACTAGTAGTTTTCCATAAAAACGGAGAACTATCTAGTTCTGGTGTTTATAGCTGTTTTTTAATACTAAACCAGCGGCGTGGATGCACTCGGAGCACACAAATTTGATGCTGCATTCTCATGGAACTTTCTACAAGCATTTATATGAAGTGGAGTAAATGAAGCATCAGTAAGTGGTTGAGAAGTTAGGACATCTAATCCCACTTTCTTACATGATAACAAGCCCAACCACCAATATTTTCCTCTTTTTAAGCTTAATCACCAGCATTTAATCTTCTAACTTTTGTGATTAGGATGTGATGTTGAGTCTCTGGCCCATTGGTTTTACCTTATTATTCTTTAGATGTCTAAGTAAGTCGGAAACTAATAGCTAGCTCGCTGAAAAATGATGACTTGAGAAAACAATTGCATAGAAACAGAAGTGATCTATCTACTAAAAAGACTAATCAAACCGAAAGTGGCCTCCTAGTTTGAGTCACCCACAACCGAAAGCAAATATATAAGTATATGTCCATTAATTGTTATACTTGTTTAACATAGTTGTTGCTATCTTACAAAAATCTGCTAATTAACTTGAATGAAAACGTACCAAAGGTTTTTGGTTGATTAAGGGCTCGCTCTATGTGTCACTCTCACAGACTCTAAATTTTGTGGGATATATGGTTTTTGGCCCATCACATAATAAACATTAAGAGCTCTAGCTCAATAATAATAATAATAATAATAATAATATATAAAATCAATTTGCATGTTTTAATGTCAGATAGTTAATTGTAGGGGTAATTGGATATTTAGAGGAGCTTAGGGTCCATTGATTTTCTTTGATGACTAATCGACTGAGGGGAAGAAGATACTTAAACAAGAAACACTTGTTAGAGGGCCGGAGTTTGTTGCTCTGGTGTGCCCTTCGACATTCAAGTCAGTGATAGAGTAAGATATTTACATAATATAGATTTAGGGAGTAATTTAGCAGGCTTTTGCATACGTTCGAATAGTGGGATTGCTAACTATTTATAGAGGGTTGGTATGGGCACTTTGATAATTTTAACCGAGTCGGTGTAGTTAGCTTAATCAAACTGCACTTTACACATGTCGGCGATCGGTCACATGAGTCATAATGGCTGTCCACGGATTAGATGCGATGGTGACTGGGCGGCTAAGCACTATAAGATGAAGCAGATATGTCGCCTCATGGTTTGAGACTTTTCACAACGATTCGTAGTGGAGGACGCCTTTTGTTTTGGATTTCAGACTCTTCAAGTAACTCCCAATCTGAAGACGCCTTTCGTCTCGAACTTATGTCTTTAAAAGAGGTCGGCCAGGCTCACACCCTGGTCAAATCTTTAGATTTGTGGGACTCCACCCGTTAAACATTACACTTGGCCACCTCTTGGGATCGAGTTCGTTACACTTAATGATTTTCAGGGTATAACACATTCACATTGCATGTGGCTAAATACTAGAGCACAAGTTGATGCTATTACTAGGTTGGTAGGACTTTAATAAAAGTCTAAATATCCAATAGCTGCTTGATGATTAACCATCTTATCATTCAAAAAGGAAACCAAGATGTAGGTATCTTTACATACATCTGACGATCTAATTAAGTACTGAAACTTATCCATGTTGCAAGAACTAGTTAGGAACGGAGAGAATACAGACACATGGATTCAAGATTATTTGACATGGGGCCCATCTTATCCTCTAACAACTAACAAGACATTCCTATGTTGGTCATGAAACCGAAGGAGCAAATAAGAGCGCTCTTTCATTAACCACGGTAATGTTGCGCGCCGTGCGGAAGCGTGCTCGACAACCAAACGAGTCGGTGAGCGATGAGAGAAGAAAACCAAAACCAAACACGAGTGCAATTCACAAAATAACGACCAAAATCACACACAAACACATGAATTTACGTGGTTCGGCAATTGCCTATGTTCACGGGGAGAGGATGGGGAGATTTCACTATATGGAGAAGAAATACAACGAGTTACAACTCACAAAATCATTCAAATATAACCCTAACTAAAGCTCTCAACTCCCTCACAATATCTCCCTCTCAAAGTGCTCAAAACAATGCTAATTCTCTCCTTTTTTCTCCTTAAGAAACCCTAAAAAACGTGGTTCTATTTATAATAAAACACAATCCCAAATAGATTAGGATTCTAAAAACGAGTCTGTCACACCAGGGTGTGGCGCAGACCACACCCATGACAAACAGGACAAATTTTGCCACACCAGGGTGTGGCGCAGACCACACCTATGACAGACATGGCAGATTCTGCCACACCCATGGCAGACACCACACCAGGGTGTGGTGGAGTCTGTTTTGGGTTATTTTTTACGTTTTTCACAATTTCTTCGTCGTTTTCACAATTCTCCACCTCGGCGAAGTGTTCTCAACACTGAGCCGACACCAACATGAGCACCAATGTGTCGTCTCTCTAAACTCGGCTACACCAATGTGGTTGCCTACGTACCCCCTCTCCCAAGGGATCAAGCCGCCCGTAGTTCATCCAAATGGCCGTCAACGGCCTCAACAATCACGAATATGCAACAAGTTTCTGTATGGTGTAAATTTCTGATTTTCCCAAAAACAGGAAGATTTTGTTTGTATTTATAAGAATGGCTTATTACAAACTAATCAATCGAAATTACAACAAAAGCAGAGGGAATGCCCTCTTTGTTTAGTGTGGGGACTTTCGGTAGCTGTAGGATGCTTCGCTCGGTGCTCGTGCCGAGTCTGCTTCCCTTGGACGGTTTGACCGAGGTTGCTGGGGAGCTTCAGTTCTCAGTAGAAACTCGGGTCGATGGAGTTCGAATCTTCTAGTTCGCTGGCGATCGGGGCTCGAAACTAGGAGATGATGCTGCAGTACAAGGATATGCAAAGAGCTTATCGTCGATCCTCTTCTCAAGATTCTTCCGACTTCTTTGTGACCGACCTTGATCTCTCTTCGACCGACCTCCTTTTAAGGTTGCTGAAAGAGGCTTTTAAATGGAAGAGAGACAGCTTGGCTGCTCCTTGAATTATGGGATATGACCATACATTGTTCAGAGATATCCTGCTGTCCACTTGTACCGTGAGCGGTCATTCGGAGAGCTGTGTTTTGCATTACGTCACGGAGGAGTGGGAAAGCCCTCCTCGTATGTGTGACAGCGGCTGTCAGATACTCGAATGGATCTGACCAACTCACCGAGTGCTGGCGGCTCTCGCCCTTTGCTTGGACGGGTGAGGTAAGCTGTATTTATGAGGGTGCAGGTTGATTTAGCGTCCGTCAGATCACTTGTACTGTGAGTGGCCATTCGGCGGGCCAGGGGTACCGTGCCTCCTCCCTATGCCTCGATAGGAGCGGGAGAATGGATGTCCAGTACTCGAGTGGGTTTGGACAGCTTGCCAAATGCCTGCGGATTCAGCTCTTGACTCTGACGGGCGAGGTGAACCGCATTTATGAGCATGCAGGCTGCTCTGGAGCCTGTCCGCTCACTCGAATCGTGGGCGGCCGTCTGATGGGCCTGGAGCACTGTGCTCTCTCCCCTCACATCGCGGGAAGTAGGGAAGGCTTGTCCCCGAGAACCTGGCTCTCGACTCACGTGGTCGAATTTGGACTCATGCAGGCGGATATGGCTTATGAGGGCGAATCCACCTTATCGGCGAGTCTACATGACTTGGCGCATGAGGGTGCATATGGAGCCTGTGCGTCAGCGTGTCCATGCCGTGGTCACGGTCCGTCCTTCACCCAAGTGGGTGGTTTCGATTTGTGGGAGGATTCAAGCACAAGTGCGCAACGGTAATTTTTACCGTCTACAAGACCCCCTTCAAAGTTTTCAGACCTAAACCGGCTTACGTGTGGTCTGGAATACTTTGAATAAGGAAGTTCTCGACTAACCAAGTGCATTTGGGTTTCTTTTAGGATTTTTAGCAAACCCTCAGCTATTAACGGGTTTGACATACCTTTACCGATTACCGTTTGGATCGGGCTAGCCATACTATTCCCCTCAGTATGATGAGTTGTTAAGTAGTTTCTCTTAGGCTTAATGCTAAGATTTCTGCTCTGACCCTTAGCCGCCTGGGGCGGGGGTTTGAACGAGGTCACCTCGTTGGTTTCAAAGCTTTGGACAAGTCGCCCGTTTTCGAAGGCAGATGAATCATTCAGGCGAAGTCAGGCTTCGAAGGCGAAATTTCGCCCGACTTGCGGATTTTATTATAGTTTTCGCCGACGAGACCTTTCCTTTGGGGCGAAAGTAGGCCCAGTGTGAGCAAACCACGTGTCCACTGGTGGGGCTTCGTTCTTTTCCAACTAAGGCGGCGTGGTTCCGTCCTGTCGCTTTCATTGTGATTCGACAGTTTGACGTCAGCTTCGTGGGCCTCGTTCGAATCGTGGCCGTGGTTTTCGAACTCAACTGCCGGATGTAACCGTCGATTTCGATTCGGGTTCTGGGTCACAACCGCCCCGTTTCCCATTTTGACGGTTCCTTCGATATACTGGGGGCGATCTGAGCCGTTGATTTCGATCGTGGCCACGTCTTTCGTCCGTTAGGGTTTCGCCTTTCGAGGGCGATCGTGGCCACATGAGAAACTATGTCTTTAAATAAGCTATTTTCTTCCCTCGAGAGCTGCCGTGTTCAGGAATCTTAAAAATTTTCTAAAGAGAGAGTTCTCGCTTCATCCTTCAATGGCGCCGCGATCCAAGAGGTGCATTGCGAAGGGAAAAGGCCCTGGATGCTATTTCGATCGTCTCTCCGTCGGTGCGCCCACCCGCATGCCGGAGCCACGTTTAGGTAAGTCAAGGGGTCCTTCTGATGACCGTGCGTCGATTATAGACGTTGGGTTGGGGGGATGAGCATCATTTGTCTCCCCTGGTAGAACCTGTCGTCTTTTGGCATTTTTTTTCCTTCGGTAAAAATCGCCCATTTCCCTTTTTTTAGGGGGGGGGGGATTTTTTATATCTATTTGTAGATAGGAAACTTCCACCTTTATAGGCGAAATTGGCCCTTGTTGGGTGAAGGTGAACTTACTTTCTTGTCTGGCGAGTTCGACTTCTATCCGATAAGGGCGAATGTAGTCCGCATGACCATGTCTCGTCTTTGTTAGGCGGATTTGTCCCTATGGCAGATTTTGCCTTGATTCTTGGTTCTTTCTTGCAGCGACTTTTTCTGATGAGGCTCTTCCGAAGGGCGTGACCATTGGCCTCATCGGGGGTACGGGCTATACGACACCTCCTCGATTTCCCTCCTTGGCTCCGGTGCCCTCGTTCACCGCTGATAAGCCACATGGCCTGATAAAGAGGGTTACGGACGGTCATCACTTGACATTACGTGAGTTGACGACCTATGCGATGCTGACAGATGACTCTAGGACGGAGCTGCCAAAGCCTCAGTTTTTGTTCGGTGATGCTATGACTGATCCTTCTGTTCTGCTGCTCAAGGAGAGCAGGTGGTTCCGCATAGTGGAGGGGACTCATTATTACCTTCCCAGCATGACGAGAGGGTTCTCGATCGTCGAGCTACGGTCTCTCGCGGTCCCCCGAGCGATGAACTGGGATTTGACCCCCACTCAGGATAGGGTCACCTGTGGCGTCTTTACAGGCTCTACGGCTGGGTATGGAGTGGAGAGCTCTTGTAAGCGTGCGACGGGTCTGCGCCCTAGCCTACCGTCCAATGAGCCGCCTGCAGGGGAGACGACGGTGGTAGCGGAGACTTTCCGTCACCGATTCTTCCGAGCTGGTGGGAGATTTCCCCTAAATGACTTCAGAGCCCTGGGGTGGGTATATTCTGCGCCCGGCAGCGACACTTGGTGGTCCAAGATCACCGACTACGTCCTGGCTGAGAATTCTGATCTCAAGAATTCGGAGCTGTATGTGGCCATTCAGGCTACTCGACATGGTTTGAGGATTAATGCTTCTCAGTTCCACAGCATCCTGGAACTGTACTGTGCGGAAAGCGGCGCATTCTTCACCCCCAACGGTAAACTTGGCATAACCCACCACGAGATGTATGACGTGTCAGGGCTGCCTCTGGGAGACTTTCCCTACGAGGAGTACGTCCTAGGCCAAGATGAGATCGACCAGCTTTCAGACCGTTTCCCCTTGGTGGTTGAAACTCTATGGGAGTTGCTCTGCCATTACCACATCTGCCTTAGTACCTTAGGGGCGGCGGATCATAAGGGGAAGAAGAAGAGGACTACGGGGATCAGCCACAAGAATTGGGCTGATTATCTGTTCCCGGAGAACGATGTCAAAGGGAAGCCTGCTCTTCCACTAGGCGAGTGTGACCAGTCTGAAGTGGAGACGAGAATAGACGAAGAGGGAAGCACCGTGACTCTTGAGCGCGACGAGGGTGGATTCAGGTCCGGCACGGTCTTTCACTCATTCCACCATCAGGCTAAGTCCCCTGTATCCGGGAAGGTTCTGTTCACGGGGTACCTCATGTTGTGGCTGAAGAGGTGCGTAATCCCTACTCACTCTTTTGAGGCGCTTCCTGTGGAGGTCGTATATCCTACAGTCTGCCTGGCCCACGGGAAGTCCTACTCTTTGGTGTCGGCGATGATAGCGTGTATTCACCGGGGACTCCGCACTCTGACGGCCCAATTCTACCGCGTATCGATCCTCGACGAGGGGGAAGGAGAGGTCATCAGGACCCCCAATCCTAGAGTGGGGTTGCCATACACCTATCTGATGGTGTGGTTCGTATACCACTGCGAATGTTTGATGAGTGCCCCGGCGACTCTTCAAGGAGACCAATTCGTCCCGTTTGTTCAACGCTTGGAGAGGTGCTCTTGGAAGTGTAAGGATATCCCCGATGCACGGAAGACGCTCTCTCATTTTGGGCATTATAACTTTCGCCGTTTCTTCCCTTACTTTAGTGGGGGAGGATATGGGGAATCTCTCAGGGATGTGCCGACGGCGGACCATCACACAGTTCTCTCCTGCGGTACTTTTCGATGGTTGGTGAACATCCGGCCGGGGTATCACGTCCTACGAACGGGTTCTATATTCTATCTCGAGCCGTATATCCCTTGCAGGTTTGCCCGCCAGTTTGGGTATGACCAATTATACGTGGGCAACGTCAATCCCCACCTGCATTTCGAAGGAGGGTTGGTGGATGGAGCTCGGGGATGGTTCTGGACCCATGCCAGTGGTACCCACGCCCGTTTTGGACTACCTGCAAGGGATCACGATTTGCACCATACGCTCTTGTACTGCTGGTGGTATCAGGGTGCCAGCGCTACTCCCGATGGCTTCTGGTTCCAGAGCTCGTGTCTGGCGAAGCACGGGCGTCGTCCAAGAGGAGCTGTCCATTCTTCGAGGTGGAGGGGCCATCAAACTGCTAAGGAATGGTTCTCAGAGGATCCTGTCGAGGACACCAAGGGTTTCGACGTGGGTGTGGATGAATCCGAGGCGCCTGAGACATGAGCTCCTTCTCCTAGTCTTCCGTTGGATCCCCAAGGCGAGCGGAGGGAACCTGTCGAGTTAACCCGGGCGGGCGAACGTCTGGAGCAAGCCCGGAGCACGATTGCTGGGCGGATGGGGATGCCCCTCTTATCTCCGAGCAGTTCGTTGCTCTCTAAACGGTAGCGGGAGGCGGCGGCCGAAGGCTCTGGAGCGGAAGCGGCCAAGAAGGCCCGTCGTTGTGGGACGGTCGAGATTACCCCCCTATCGTGTCGGAGGCGGTTCCGGTAATCCCGAAGGATGCCCTTCCGCAGCCTGATGTGAGGCCACCGGCGGGGACTTCGACGACTCCTACGTCCGCCTCGGGAGGTAATCTTTTAATGTGGTACTCCTGTGTACGAAGTCGGGTCCGCACTCTCTGATCATTTATATTGAATCTGTGCAGGTGCAGTCGAGAGAGCAATCTCCATTCCTTCTGACGAAGAGGAGGGGAGTGGAGACAGAGAAGCACTCGGGGGTTCAGGTAAGCGTAGGCTTTAGCGTTGTTGACCCTTCCGTGCCAGGGGGTCTTTGTTAATGTTCCCCTTACATTTGTAGCCGACCCTTCTTACGCAGCTGCTGGCAAGGAAGATTCTCCCTCTTGGGCGGGTCATTCGGGTGAGTCAGAGGCGGATGATGACGCCTCAATCCATGAGGCGCTATCGAGTGAGGAGGAAGTGTTGGCTCATGCAGACGTGTCAGGCCAGCAAGAGGAGACCTCCACTCTCGAGGAAGCACCGATTGGGCGTGGATCCTCAGCGCAAGAACTTCCGATTCAAAGGGAGACTCATACTCGGTTGGTGGCCACTTCTTCATCTGTAGTGGCTAGCGATGCCGAGGCTGCTACCCCGTCGGCAGTCATACCGGCTTTAGCGGCGCCAATCGTTGCTTCTGCGGTCATGACCACCAGTACTTCAATCGTGACTTCATCCTCGGTAGAGGAGGCCGTTCTCTCTCCCTTGGAACGCTCACGGAAGAGGAAGGTGGCACGAACCCTGATCAACTTCCAAGACACTTTGGCTGACTGCGTCAAGCTGGCCTTGGAGGAGAGTTGTCCTTTTGAGGAATTCAAGGAGGACCTCGAACACTATGTGTTCTTCCTAATCAAGAGACTTAGCACCACCACAGCGAAGCCGTACTTTCAGCGTCTGAAAGAAGTAGAGGGGGCTGTTCAGCAGTTGCTCGCCCTTCGCGCAAAGAGTTTCGCGATTGTTGATCTCGCCTTCAGCGAAGTTCAAGCCGCCGTGGAAGACCGCGATCACCGTTTGAATGAGACTATGTCACTGGAGACAAGACTGTCAGCAGAGTTGGAGTAAGCCAAAGCCGAGGACGCACGAGTGGTTCATGAGCAACAGACGGCCGATAACCGCCTTTCACACCTATCTTCCGAGATAGAGAAGCTGAAGCAAGTTATAGCCAATGTGCAGGCTTCCTTGGCCATTCAAGAGAAGGCTCGTGCACAAGTGGCAAAGGAGTTGGAGGATATTGAGTCTCATCGGCAATTGGTCGCTGATTCCGTCGAGGAGAAGGATCGAGCCCTCAAGGAGGTCAAGGATACCGTCCAGGACTTAGTATCACGCACCGAGGAAGATCTTCGTCGAGAGATCCTGAGGAGGCTCGAGCTTCGCCATGCTGAGGAGATTCGTGAGGCGGAATTGCGATTGAGAGCTTTGTAACTTGCCTTTGATTCCTTGTTTGTAATAGGATCTCCTTATTATGAATGAAATTATCCTTTTGTTTCTGGCGATTATTACTTGTGCGCATACTCTCTATATATATATTTTTAATGCGTGCTAGTTGGTGTTTGGTCGCAAGAAGCTCTCATCGGCGGATTTTAGTTACAAGCTCGTCTCGCCTATAGGCGGATTTTATCCGAGGGCGAATCCGCGGGGGTTATACTAACAACGACTTCGGTTACGGGCGAGCTCCGCTTTTACTGGGTCGTGTGTTAACCCACGTGTGTGTCGGTTACGGAGACGTGGGCACGTCGCTTCGCATTAAATGTGGTGCGATGGGTCTCTTCGTCCTCCACGCCCGATTCGGGCTGTTGGTTGGAGATCGTGCCCAGGAACTGCTGAATCCTGACCGTTCATATAGGATCCGGATTATTTGGCCTTCCCCCCGACTGTTTGGGCCTAAAGGGTCTAATCAAGCCGTGGATAACTGCTTAGGGTCAGGGTATTTAGTACTCCTCCCCTTTGTCAAGAAAGACCGCAGTTTTCTTATCGTCTTCCTCAGGGGAAGCCCGAATTTCTCTTGCGTTCTCCAGATGGCACCGAAGGTGAAGAGGGTCACTTCGAAGAAGAGAAAGGAGGCGTCTTCTTCAGGTGCTGCCGAAGCCGCCGCCGCTGAAGGTATGTCTTTACTTCAACCCCCATTCAAGCATGGGTAGGTGTTTCTCGTCTGACCCCTTTTTGTGTCATTGTTGCGTTTCACAGCCTATAAAGATGCGCCGCCTTCTGAAAAACACGAGGCTGAGCCCATCTTGATTTCTGACGATGAATCCAAGAGCCCCGCGACTTCTCCTGCCTCAGGTTCCGTTCCCCAGCTGGGAACCAAACCCTGCCTCGAGGTTCCACCTATTGCGACGCTCACCTCGGGTCAAGAGCCTGCTTCCCCTGATTCCTTGTCTCTACAGGCTCGCCTTGAAGAGTTCGAGAACGTCGTGAAGCAGGTGATCTCCCTTGTTAGCCTTGGTATGGGAAGCTACAACCACTTCAAACAGTCTCTCTTGGATCGTATGGTTGATCTCAGGGGTTGGGCGAGAACCGGATTGCTACGCGCTGCATGCATAAGCTCCTTTTCCTGGAGTCTTGCTTGGGGAGCGTAGAGATCCTATTACGGGAAGGTCCGGAGGTTGACGTGGAATCTTGCCTGGTTCGTGTCAGGCGCCAGGAGGCCTGGGAACAGGAGGTCCGTTCCAAAGAAATAGCGGACTTGGAGTCCGTTGTCAACTTCTGGGTGAGTCAACAACACTTGTTAGAGGAGCAAATTATTAACCTCAATCGCACTATATCTCGCCTGAGAGCTGAATTGGGACAGGCGGAGGCGAATTTGAAGGGGCTCCAATCCGACGTCGTAAAGGTTAGTAAGACCGCTGAGGCGGAAACTCGAATTCTCCAAGCCTTGCGCCAGGAAGATGCTACCG
>BQKN01000168.1:0-54153 GCA_022839385.1 Asparagus kiusianus | reverse complement strand
GCGAGACAGGAAATACTGAGTTTTGGGTGATTTTCCCAGTTTTGAGTGATTTTTTGTGTTTGGATATCTATTAGCATTTTTTGACGCCTACACCTTGCCGAGGCACCCAGGGGTGTTTTGCCCGGGTTTTGACTCCCCGCGCGACGTTTCGACTCCCCGAATCTTTTTCCGATCCCCCGATTGTTTCTGTGAACACCGATTCCTCGCCGATTGCCGATTGTTGGTGAATTCCGCGAGTTGACTTTTGGGCGATCCAAAACCCTAAGGTAGACGCCGGTCAACGCGTAACCTTAGGTCAACGCCAGACAGCGCGTTGCAACCCAAGCGGTTCCAAAACCCTAAGGTGGACGCCGGTCAACGCGTAACCTTAGGTCAACGCCGGACAGCGCGTTGCAGCAAAAGTCAACACGTGGCGACGAAAGTCAACACGTGACGACAAAAGTCAACCCACGCGGTTCAAAACCCTAAGGTGGACGCCGGTCAACGCGTAACCTTAGGTCAACGCCGGACAACGCGTTGCAGCCCAAGCGGTTCCAAAACCCTAAGGTGGACGCCGGTCAACGCGTAACCTTAGGTCAACGCCGGACAGCGCGTTGCGTCAAAAGTCAACACGTGGCGACGCAAGACGACAAAAGTCAACCCACGCGGTTTCAAAACCCTAAGGTGGACGCCGGTCAACGCGTAACCTTAGGTCAATGCCGGACAGCGCGTTGCGCCAAAAGTCAACACGTGACGACGAAAGTCAACACGTGACGACGAAGCTCAACCCACACGGTTCAAAACCCTAAGGTAGACGTCGGTCAACGCGTAACCTTAGGTCAACGCCGGACAGCGCGTTGCAACCCATGCGGATCTTAAACCCTAAGGTGGACGCCGGTCAACGCGTAACCTTAGGTCAACGTCGGACAGCGCGTTGCAACCTATGCGGATCTTAAACCCTGAGGTAGACGCCGGTCAACGCGTAACCCTAGGTCAATGCCATTCAGTGCGTTGCAACAAAAAGTCAACCCCCAGTGATTAGAAACTCCAGGTCAACACGATGTGACAGGGATAGTAAGTTCAAAAGTCAACTCAATGACGCGAGCCAAACTCAACTCACCAGCTGTAAACTCGAGACTCCGACGACGGCCAGGCGATAAACGCAGCGCCGAAACAACTTTGGTTATTCGACAAAGCACCGGATAAACCGAAGATCGAAGGAGCCGAGAGTTGAAGCAAACCACAGGTCCCTTAGGCCGACTGAAGGCTGGACCAATCATATCCAAAGTATTCCGGTCTCTTCTATAAAGGAAACGAGTCCGAAACACTTTGGAGGGGGTATCTGTAGGCATCAAAAATTGCCGATAGGTCCCTGCACACAGCTCAGTGTTAACGAGCGACGATTGAACGTCACTACCCGGTTCACAAGAGTTCAAATGACGTCGGTGAGCGACTGAAGTGAACCGACGGACTACGTGAGCCAACAAATCTCAGAACAACGGGGATACGGACTGACCGGAAACCCCGTGATCATTACAAACGGACCAACGCCCTTCAACTCCCGTTGGTCCTACTGATAATCCAACCGATGGGGTCTACAGAGCTCGCCGACAAGATTCCAACGCATCCGAAATCACTCAAATCCGAGTTCGAACGAAAAGTCAACGAGGAATCAACGGCGGAACAACGGCGGACAGACTCGGACTGAACCGAGGCACCCGGGGCATCTCGGCAGGCTCGAAACACCCGAGGGGTGTCTCGGCCTGGCCGAGACACCCCAAGGGGTGTCTCGGTTTGGGGCCGAGACACCCCCTAGGGGTGTCCTCAATTCAGCCCCCCCCTCCTTGGTTTCCTATAAATAGGCCCCTAGGGCCTCCTTTGTGAGGGGCTCCTGATTTTGCTCTTGGCTTGGCTCCTCTTTTGGGTTTTGGCCTTGAGCAAGATCTGAATTTTGAAGCGGCGAAGCCCAGCCGGAGCGAGGAGTCGGGGTTTTCAAAAGAGAGCGGCGAAGCCCTGCCGGATCGAGGAGCAAGAGATCTTCATCAACTTCTTCTTCATTCCCCTTTCTTTTCCTTAGTGTTGCTTTTTAGCGGTGACACTAAGAAGAGCTAGTGTCTCGTTTTAGCCGAGATACAAGCTTCAAACTTCTGAGATCTCACGCGGATCGACGAAGTTCTGTTTCTATATCCAAGAGGATAGACGAAACTCTGCCGGATTTTCCGGAAAAGATCTTGAAGAGTCGGCGGTCCTCGGATATCAACATCCCCGTCACAGGCCAACAACCCACGCAAGCGAGACCGCACCAAAACGGGATCTCGTGTTTATTTTCTGAAAAGCTGTAATCCTTTTGTTTTCATTTTATTCTGTTGTAACGCTTGAAGTTGTAACAGATCTCAAAAAGAGAAGAGCAATGAAAATAGCAACTTTTCACGAAAACAGTCCTAACTATCCGAAGGTTTGACCAAGTGGGCGTTCGGCGCAGCTCATCTGAGATGCTAATCTTGCCTGGTTTGAGCGGTTCGCCTGTACTAGGAGTCTGGCCCAAGATATTGAAGTGTAGGGAACAGTTTAACCTCTTATACCAGTTGGAGGATGTGAGGGCCAGTTTAGACTCATGCACTCGTAGGAGTTGGTGAAGAAGAACTAAGGGTAGTACTTCTTCAGATATTTTCCGTTGATGGGCATCATGATCTTATCGCCATTAGGCTTGACGAGGCGATAGGCGCCGTTCGAGTAGACTGTCTCTATTACGAACGGTCCTTCCCATTTGGGCTGAAATTTGCCCTTCTTCTTGGAGGTGAGAATCATCGGTCGGCGAACGGCCAGTACCAGTTCCCCTTCTTTGAAGGCTCGGCGCCTGACTTTCTTGTCGAAAGCCTTAGCCATCCGTGCTTGATAGAACTCAATGTGCTATTGAGCTTCTAATCGTTTGTCGTCCAACGCTTCGAGCTCAGCGAGTCATTGTTGGTGATTGTCTTCCACCGTCATCCCCGTTGCCAAGGCGACGCGAAAGGATGGAATTTGAATTTCTAATGGCAACACGGACTCACAGCCGTATACCAATGAGTAGGGCGTGTGGCCAGTCGGTGTGCGAACCGTTGTGCGATATGCCCACAAGCTTTCGCCAAGTTTTTCATTCCAATCGCGTTTGCTGGTGGAGGTTAACTTGATCAAGATCTTGATGATTGTTTTGTTGAAGGCCTCGGCCAAGCCATTCGCCGATGGGTTATAGGTCGTGGAGGAGAGGTTCTGTATTCGGAACTTGTCGCAGAACCTGGTGAATGCATGGCTAACAAATTGCGTGCCATTGTCATGAATGATACGTCGGGGTACGCCGTATCGGTAGATGACATGGTGTTTGATGAACTTAATCACGTCGTTAGTCTTGACTTCTCTCAAGGGAATGGCTTTGGCCCACTTAGAAAAGTAGTCAGTGATCGCGAGAATAAAGCGATGACCTCTCGCCGAAGGCGGGGATATAGGTCCGACTATGTCCATCCCCCATGCCTCGAAAGGCCACGAAGCCTTTGTCGGGTGTAGGTCTTCGGGCGGCTGATGCATGTAGTTGGCGTGGATCTGGCACTTATGGCAGCGCTTCGCGTAGACGACTGCGTCGTGAACCATCCCAGGCCAAAAGTAGCCTATCCTTCGCAGGCGATCCTAAAGTTTGGGTCCAGGCTGGTGAGCTCCACAAACGCTATCGTGGGCCTCATGCAGAGCTTCTTGTGCTTCTGCCTTTGAAAGGTATCGAAGCAACAAGCCGTCGTATGACTTTCGATACAACGTCTTGGTGGTCGAATCATAGTAGAATCTCGTAGCACATCTCCGGACAGACTCCTGCTCCCTTTCATCTTCGGGCAACACACCGTATAGGACGTAATCGATGATCGGGAGGCGCCAGTCCTCAAGATTGGGCTGATCCAAGACCTGATGGGTGGCGTTTGCTTCTGGGGCGTCTTTCAGTCGAAAGAGCCTTCTGCTCGCCACTGTGACCCATTGGGTTGTCCCTAGTGGTTGAGCCAAGTTGGCCGCCAAAGAGGCGAGGGCGTCCGCATGTGTGTTCTTGGAACGTAGCACGTGCTCAATGCGGAAACTCTCGAATGACTCCACTAGCTTGATAGCCACTTGTGGAGTAGGGTCAGGTTGTCGTTCCTAACTTCGTATTCGCCGGTCATCTGCTTGACGATGAGTTGGGAGTCGCCGTAAGCCTCGAGATGCTTTATCCCTAACTCTTTTGCTAACTCGAGCCCGATGAGTAATGCGTTGTATTCGGCCACATTGTTGGTGCATGACTCTGTCAAAGAAAAGGCTCGGGGCAGCACGTGGTCATGTGGAGAAGTGAGGACTACTCCCACTCCTGCAACAATAGAGCCATCCGCGGCTGCGCGAGACGCGCCGTCGAAGAACATATGCCATACCTCCGGTAACGAAGTTACGTTGGCTTCGGGCGGTTCATCTGGCAAATCTTCAAACAAGTCGATCTTCGCCCCCAGTGGGTGACTGGACATGAGGTCGCAGATGGCCTGTCCCTTGACAGATTTTTAAGGCATGAAGTGGATGTCATACTGAGAGAGTAGTAGAGCCCACCTGGACAGGCACCAGTTTAGCGCTGCAGGTTGTGTCATGAAGACCCGGATGGGGTTCATTCGGGAGATGACATGGATTGTCTAGCCGACCAGGTAGTGTCGCATCTTTTGGATGGCGAACACCAAGGCCAGACATTCTTTTTTGACCATCGGGTACCGTTGTTCGGCGCCTTGCAGGGTCCTACTTAGGTAGTAGATGCCTTGCTCGTGGCCCGCGTCATCATTTTGTGCTAAGAGAGCATCCAGAGAATGCTCCATGGACCGTATATAGATGAGAAATGGTCTCCTTGAGATTGGTGCGGCGAGGACGGGCGGGTTCGAGAGGTAAGCCTTGATGTCCTCAAAGGTCTTTTGGCAAGGCTCGTCCCATACGAAGGAAGTGCCTTTCTTCATAAGCTTGGAGAATGGCTGATATTTGCCCGAAAGATTTGAGATGAATCTTCGGATGTAGGCCAATCGTCCCTGGAGACCTCTTAATTCTTTGAGGTTCCGGGGTGGTCGAAGCTCTTGAATGGCTCGCACCTTGTCGGGGTCAATTTGGATCCCCTTCGTTGTGACGATGAAACCGAGGAACTTACCACTAGCCATTCCCAGGAATGATTTCGTAGGATTCATCTTGAGCTGGTGAGTCCTCATGAGTTCGAACATCGTCCTCAAGTCTTGGAGGTGGTCGCCTTTGTGGTGACTCTTCACGACCAGGTCGTCTAGGTAGCACTCTACCGTTTTTCGCAGGTGTTCTCGAAAGATCGTGCTCATGGCGCGCTGATAGGTTGCGCCGGCATTCTTGAGTCCGAAGGGCATGACTGTATAACAGTATACCCCCATAGGAGTGCGGAACGAAGTGTGCTTCTCGTCTTCGGGGTGCATTTTGATCTGATTGTACCCGGAGAAACCATCCATGAAGGACATCCTCTCAAATCCGCACGTGTTGTCGATGATGACGTCCGTGATGGGCAAGGGAAATTCATCTTTAGGGCATGCGGCATTCAGATCTCTGAAGTCGATGCAGATGCGGATCTTACCGTTTTTCTTCAGGACCGGGACGATATTGGCCACCCAGTCGGGGTGCTGTTCCTCCCTGATGAAACCGGATTCGATGAGTTTCTTCACTTCGGCCTCGATCGCTTCCATGATTTGAGGGCAAAAATGCCTCTGCTGTTGCTTGACCGGCTTGGCGTCTGAGCTGATGTTGAGGCGATGCGTAGCGACCCGCGGATCCAAGCCAGGCATGTCCTCATAATTCCATGCGAAGACGTCAATGTATTCCCGTATGAGGGCGATGAGATCTTCTTTTTCTTGAGGAGGCAGACTGCCGCTGATGAATATGGGCTTGGGATTCACGTCCGTGCCCATGTTCACCTGGAGGATTTCGTCTTCGGTGGGTGGTTCTCGTTGCTCGAAGCGACTACTCCACTGGGCGTTAACATGGCGATCCCATGTTTTGTCGTAAAGCGGAAGCTGTCCATCCTCCGCCGTTTCGGCGGGATCCATTGTAGCCATGTTGACTGTAAGGTTATCAAACAGATCTCTCACGCTGACATCCGAGTCCCATGCCGAGGTTGCTGACGACTGTTCTCCTGAACAGGCGTAGTCAGAATCCTCGTTGACATAACAGCACAGGTTTGATGAGGAAGAGGAGTAGCCTAAGCCCCTTCGAGTCCTGTTGAAGTAATTCGAGGGTCTATCCCTGGGTACACGGGCAGGTCGAATGACCGTTTTGCGACCTCTGCCGTCATTCAGGCCCTCTAAGCGAGTGAGGTCATATCCCATGTCACTCATCATGCGCCTGGTGAGTTGGTTGTACTATGAAAATTGAGGCGCGGGGTCCTCATCTTCAGATTCATCCCATAGGGTGCGTAGGGGACGATCGATTCGGTCGAAAATAATATCTTTTTGATAATTACTTCAGGTCGGCACAACAAGTACAGCTCGCGACGATTCAATCGGCCGTGTTCTCGCGACATATGACGAGCATACTGGCAGGTGCAAGAAGGGATCACCGTAGAGTTTTGCCCATAGGTCGTTGGGTTCATCATCCTCAGACGTAGAACAAGACAACACATAAGCAAAGTTGGACTTTTCATTCATGACAATCTTCTCCGCCTGAACAGCGTTGGTTACATGATGACTCTCATAAGCGATTACAATTGACTCGAAGTCATTTAGAATTAGGTTATCGTTGTACTCAGGTTCGCTATCCGCCTCGTTGCCGCTCTCCGGTTCTTCAACCGGTGGCTCGACGGGGTCCTGATACAACAGAGAATCCGTGAAGTAGTTCTCGACGTCTTTGAAGGGTTGTTTGTCGGCCACTACTGTTTTCACTTGCTCGTAGTCGTCCACATATTTCAGGCATTGGTGAAGGGTGGATGGGACTATTCGGTTGCCATGGATCCACGAGCATCCTAAAAGTACGTTGGAGGAAGGCTCGGTATCGATGACGTAGCAGGTCACTTCCGTCTTCATGTCGCCTATTCAGCATTTCAGGCGGATCTTACCCAACGGCCGTGTCCCCGTGGCGTTGAAGCCAAAAATAGTTGTGGTGGTCGAGGACAGACGTTTTGGCGGTATCCCAAGGTGTTTAATCAACTTTAGGGGCACGGTGCTCAGCGCAGAACCCGAGTCGACCTGAATGCGGTCCACTTTCGACGAACCGACGTATCTTGTAAAGTACAGCGGCCGATCGTGAGATGTGCTCTTGATGAGCATGTCTTCAGGAGTGAAAGTGATGCACGGGACCCGTCTCTCGGAGATTTGGCAGCAAGTCGCACATTCTCGTTCTGCCTCTGTCTCTTTCGAGAAATGGGTGGAGAACGCCTCTGAGTCGGCCAATGCCTCTTGTAGGGCCTCCCGGGTAGATCTGGATAACCGAAGGAGGTCGTACATGGTAATTCGCGCAGGGATGCTTTTCAGCTGCGTGAGCACGTTGAACCGGAAAGGTTGGCGGCTTGAGCTTGGTCCGTCCAAATTGGGAGGGGTTGTCGCGGCCGGCTTCGTGGGAGGTCCTGCCGGGTTCTCCGCCCTCGTGGGATATTCCTTCGCGAATTCCTTCCCCGCTCTCGTGGCGAAGATGTTGGTGTCCTCCTCGGAATCGGTCAGGGTGGTTATCGCTGCGTTATCTCTATCTGGGATGGTAGAGACGACGTTGCAATGTTTTCCCTTGGCCTCCTTCGAAGGCCTTGTAGTCCATTGTTCATCGTTGAGGAGGTCCGGATGGACCCACATCACCTGCCCCGATGGTAGAGTTTGTGGGATCAAACCCTTCGCCCGCTGGTTGTGAGGATCATCATTGGTGATCTTCAAGACCGCCTTGGGGATAGGAATTACCCCTGTCGGAGCTTGAACCTCCGGGAGATCTGTCCCAAAGCTCAAAGTGATCATGTTTGTGGTCACCTGCTTTTGGACCTTCTCCTTCTTCAAGACCCCCGCGTCGTAGAGGGCCTGGAGCTTGTCTTTGAGGATGTAGCACTTGGTTGTATGGTGACCAAGGAATCTGTGATAGGCACAGTAACTCGGGTCACCGGTTTTGTCCGCCTCCTCAGGCTTCGTGGCTCCTGGAAGTTTGATTCGACCGCTCTTAAGCAGCGTATAAAATGTTGCCACCACTTGGTGTTCCTTAAAGTCGTATTGCCGTGGGGGGCGTTGCTTGAATTGTCTGGGCTTTGGCCTTTGGGCAGCCTTCGGCGTCGGGGCAGAATCGACTGCCATGATCTCCTTTCCTCTCATTCGAGGGGGATTCTTTGGCACAGCCGGCTCCGCGGTTCCCTTCTTGGGCTGTGGTTCTTCAGCCTCTAGCCTCTTGATCATGTTTTCCACCTGTTCGCCCTAACGCACAAGCTCTTTCCATGTCCGAGTTTCTGCCATGCCTATTTTGGATAAAATATGGATCGACAGGTTGTTGCGGCACATCTCGATCAGTGTTGACTCGGAAACTTGGTCCCGACAGTGGACTAACCGATTCCGAAACCTTTTCACGAAGTCATTGATCGACTTCGACTTTCGTTGCTTTTCAGCAAGGAGAGTGGCCATTGACACTTCCGTGTCATCGTCGAAGAAGCGGGCTAAAAAGAGCCTTTCGACGTCGGCCCACGACTTGATAGAGCCGGGTTCCAGCTTACGGAACCATTCAAAGGCCACCCCCTTGAGGGTGCCTATGAATAGTCACGTGAGAATGGCGTCATTCCCCGTAAGGAACCCAGTCTGCGCCATGAAGTAGTAGATGTGCTGCGAGGGCGAGCCCTTACCGTCAAATTGCACTAAGCTGATCGGCTTGAACTTCGCCGGGTATGGGACCGTATCCCATTCAATAGGGTAGGGACGGACCACCCCCAGCTTGTTCATGTTTTGCTGAAGGTTCAGCGCGTTGAGATGGTCTTGGAACTCATCGAACCTCTTATCACGGACGCTATCCCCGGTATGTGACGTCCCTAGCGACGTCTTGGAAGAGTAATCGGATTGCGGATTACTGTTATCTTCCGTTTCTGTCACCCGGCGACGGGGAGATACCCACTCCTTGTCCCCAATTCGCTGGGGTAGGGGACGCTGGGTTCTTTTCTTCTTCTTCTTCTTGTTCAGAAGTTGCTCCATCATCTCTCTTAGAGAGTCTATGGTCGCCTGCTGTTCCTCCAGCTTTTGAGCCATTGTCTGCTCGTGGGCGAGTTCAGTCATGTGTACCCCCGCTGGTGCATCCTGACTCGAGTGTGAGGTTTGGGACGTGGCCACCGCCGAATGAACTTCGTCCTCGCCGTAGGAGGGGGTGCTAGGGTGGAGTAATCAAACCCGATGCTTACCCCCTTACGACCACGGGTACGCTGGTATATGCCGCCATGTCCGCGTTGGGCAAACCAGAGGTTAGGTCCCAAAACGGGGTCTGAGTCTGGGGAATCGGAAAGTATCGCCTTACCCCTATCCGTCATATTGATTGTGGCAGACGGGAGCTCTAGGTCGTCGACAGCGCGCCCTTTTTGGCGGCGGCGTCTCTGACGGGTGGGCCTAGGTCGAGAAGGTCGTAGAGAGAGCCTCTCAAATACCGAGGGTTTTGCCGTTCCTACGCATTGACAGTCGGCGAGTACTGTGTGAATGAGTCTCTCGCAATGGCACTGAGGATTTGCCTCATGTATGGTGCGTTCTCGAGTTAGGTACTCCCGAGGGTCTTCCGTGGGTGACTGGCGAATACCCCCAAGGTCAGACGGGTCGCCTGAGTGATCGCGCGAGAGGGTCTGGGATGCACCCCCTGCCGTACACTGGGTGGAACACCTCGAGGTAAGAGTTGGGTGAGTTTGCCTTGATAGGCGAACTCTCGCGTTCGGGCGAACCCCAATATGCGGGCGAGATTCAACCCCCTGCTCACGCGGGCGAGTAGGCGAAGTATCGCCTATTGGTATCCGTCAGGTGGTCGGGGTAAGGTCCGCCCACTTTTGAGGATTCGCCTGCGTGGGCAGACTCGCGCACTCGTGGTGGTTCATTCGCATCAGGGATGTGACCTGAGAAGCGAAGTTCACCTGAGCGAGTGGCCTTGTCTTTACCCGTTGGCGCTCCTGATTTGGGGAGTCTTCCGACGTAGGATGAGTTACCTCCCTGTCGAACGTCCTTCGGGCCTGTGTAGTAGTTCAGGCCGTCGTATGAGACGGAAGCTCGAGCCTCTTGTCGAGCGAGCGTCTGCCGTCGCCGCTGGCGAGCTCTCCCAGAGGGAGGAGCGTCCGCGTGAGCTGTGGCAGCATGGTCCGTGTCAGAATGAATCGGTGTTTCGTCCCAGACGGGCGTCGCTGAGGGTCGTTTGGCGACCCATCTAGCGGGCTTTCGCCCCGTGCTCTCGATCTGTGGCTTGGCCCTGATCGATTTTGGAATAGGTTCCCCCGACAAGACTCGGGTAGAGCCTTCGGGCGTGGGAGCTTTGACCGTCTGAGGTCGGCTCCTGCGCACGACTCTGTGGCGCTTGCGGGACGCTTCGCCACCGGAAGAGGAAGAAGACAAGTACTCTTCGTACTTGGCTTAGTCGAACTCGATCTCTAGGGACTTCACTGTCGTCCCAACAGCAACCTCGTCGAACTGAGCTACCACCATTTCACTTGAGGAAACAGCTTCTCCCACTGTGATCGCCATCTTCTGTATAGTGTAAATTTATGATTTTCCCAAAAACAGGAAGATTTTGTTTGTATTTATAAGAATGGCTTATTACAAACTAATCAATCGGAATTATAACAGAAGCAGAGGGAATGCCCTCTTTGTTTAGTGTGGGGACTTTCGGTAGCTGTAGGATGCTTCGCTCGGTGCTCGTGCCGAGTCTGCTTCCCTTGGACGGTTTGACCGAGGTTGCTGGGGAGCTTCAGTTCTCAGTAGAAACTTGGGTCGATGGAGTTCGAATCTTCTAGTTCGCCGGTGATCGGGGCTCGGAACTAGGAGATGATGCTGCAGTGCAAGGATATGCAAAGAGCTTATCGTCGATCCTCTTCTCAAGGTTCTTCCGACTTCTTTGTGACCGACCTTGATCTCTCTTCGACCGACTTCCTTTTAAGGTTGCTGAAAGAGGCTCTTAAATGGGAGAGAGATAGCTTGGCTGCTCCTTGAATTATGAGATGTGACCATACATTGTTCAGAGATATCCTACTGTCCACTTGTACCGTGAGCGGTCATTCGGAGAGCTGTGTTTTGCATTACGTCACGGAGGAGTGGGAAAGCCCCTCCTCGTATGTGTGACAGCGGCTGTCAGATACTCGAGTGGATCTGACCAACTCACCGAGTGCCGGCGGCTCTCGCCCTTCGCTTGGACGGGTGAGGTAAGCTGCATTTATGAGGGTGCAGGTTGATTTGGCGTCCGTCAGATCACTTGTACTGTGAGTGGCCATTCGGCGGGCTAGGGGTACCGTGCCTCCTCCCTATGCCTCGATAGGAGCGGGAGAATAGATGTCCAGTACTCGAGTGGGTTTGGACAGCTTGCCGAATGCCGGCGGTTTTAGCTCTTGACTCTGATGAGCGATGTGAACCGTATTTATGAGCATGCAGGCTGCTCTGGAGCCTGTCCGCTCACTCGAATCATGGGCGGCGGTCTGATGGGCCTGGAGCACTGTGCTCCCTCCCCTCACATCGCGAGAAGTAGGGAAGGCTTGTCCCCGAGAACCTGGCTCTCGACTCGCGTGGTCGAATTTGGACTTGTGCAGGCGGATATGGCTTATGAGGGCGAATCCACCTTATCGGCGAGTCTACATGACTTGGCGCATGAGGGTGCATATGCAGCCTGTGTGTCAGCGTGTCCATGCCGTGGTCACGGTCCGTCCTTCACCTAAGTGGGTGGTTTCAATTCGTGGGCGGATTCAAGCACAAGTGCGCAGCGGTAATTTTTACCGTCTACAGTTTCGACAATGATCAAACTTGTTACTTGGAACCACCTTAGTGAGCATATCTGTCGGATTATCCTTTGTGTGGACTTTCACAATCTCCACATCACCATCTTCAAGAACATCCCGAACGAAGTGATAACGAACGTCAATGTGCTTCGTCCTTGCATGAAAAACCTGATTCTTCGCCAAATAGATAGCACTCATGCTATCATAATGAATGGTGACGGACCGCTGCGATATACCAAGTTCCTCCAAAAGTCATCGAAGCCAAATAGCCTCCTTCATAGCCTCCATAACCGCCATATACTCTGCCTCCGTCGTAGACAAAGCCACCGTAGACTGTAAGGTGCATCTCTAATACACCAGCGCACGGGTCAAAGTAAACACATACCCCGTAGTAGACCGACGCTTATCCAAATCTCCGGCATAATCCAAATCAACATAGCCAATGCACAACTGCCCACCTGTAGTGTCCCGCTCATAAATCAAACCAATATTGAGCGTACCTCGAATGTACCTCAAAATCTATCTCACGGCATCCCAATAACCCACTCCTGGATCGTGCATGTATCTCGAAATCATGTTCACCGCCTGTGACAAATCCGGTCTCGTACATACCACCGCATACATCAAGCTCCAAACCGCACTCGCATATGGAGTCTTCGATATCAACTCTCGATCTTCAACTGACTTCGGTGAAAGACCAGCTGAAAGCTTCAAATGGCTCCCAATTGTATACTAACTGGCTTCGTATCCATGCTAACATAAAATCGCTGTAGTACCTTCTTCAAATAAGCCACATGTGTCAAACAAATTCTGCCCTTCTTCTTGTCTCTACCGATCTCCATTCCCAAAATGCGTTTGGCCTCACCCAAGTCCTTCATCTCAAACTCATTTGAAAGCTGAACTTTTAACTCATCTATAGCCGACCTGGAAGTAGAGGCAACCAACATATCATCGACATAAAGCAACAAATAGATGTACGTACCTCCTCTCAACTTGCGAAAATACACGTAAGGATCAAACTGGCTCCGAGTGTACGAATGGCCAAGCATAAAAGCATCAAATCGCTTATACCACTGTCGAGGAGACTGCTTCAAACCGTATAGCGATTTCTTTAACCTGCAAACCAACTTATCTTTTCCTGCAGCTCGGAATCCCAATGGCTGAGTCATATATATTTCTTCATCAAGATCACCATGAAGAAATGTCGTCTTCACATCCAACTGATCTAACTCTAATCCATACTGTGCCACCAAAGCTAGCAAAATCCGAATCGAAGAATGCTTCACCACCGGAGAGAAAACCTCATTATAGTCAATACATTCCTCCTGTGTATAGCCCTTCGCAACCAACCTAGCTTTGAACCTCAATGGAGTGCCCTCAATGCCCTCCTTCTTTGTGTATACCCACTTGCACCCAATCACCTTCCGCCCCTTTGGAAGCTCAACAAGCTCCCATGTATCGTTCTTATGAAGAGACTTCATCTCCTCCTGCATAGCTACCTACCACGAATCAGCCTCCGAACTCTCATCGGCCTCTCTGAAAGTAGTAGGTATCATCTCATCGATACTCTCCACCGGAAGTGCATATGTAACTGTGTTGGCATACCGTGCTGACACTCGTATGTTTCTTCTCTGTCTCCGAACCGCAATAGAATCCTGAACCTGAGCCGTCGGTCCCTGTTCCTGCACATGAGTACCCGTATCCTTCGCATCACCGTCGTGCTCGCCTGGCGTCACCTCAGTAGGCACTCTAATGGATACTGCACCATCTGGACACTGTGGAGCTACATCAATCTCTACCACCTGCGATATCTCCTTTGTCGGGTCCTCTCTACCTGATGAGAGCTGGGAAGCTTCAAGATAGAAGCCTCATCGAATGTGACGTCCCTACTCAGCACAAGCTTCTTATCAACTGGATCCCAAAGCTTGTATCCCTTGACACCACGCTTGAATCCTACAAATATGACATTCCTAGCTCGAGGTTCTAATTTATCAGTTCTAACATGATAATATGCAGGGCACCCAAATACCTTGAGCTGGTCATAATCGTATGCTGGCTTTTCCGACCACATCTCCATAGGGGTCTTCCCCTCAATCGCAGATGAAGGCAGCCTATTAATGAGGTGGCTCACATATGAAAGTGCTTCAGCCTAAAAGATCTTCTCCAAACTACTATGCGCTAATAAATATCGAATCTTCTCCAGCAAAGACCAATTTAACATCTCTGCCACCCCATTTTGCTACGGTTTAAGACTAACTGTGAAGTGCCTCTCTATGCCCTCGTCTCGACATAGCTGTAGAAAGGGGTCTGATGTGTACTCACCACCGTTGTCGGATCGCAACGTCTTGATCTTTCTCCCAGTCTGTAGTTCCAATCTCTTCTTCCCCTCCATAAATATATCTAGGACTTCACTCTTCCTCGTCATGGTGTACACCCAATAACACCTAGAATAGTCATCTACAAAAGTGACGAACCAATGTCTACCACCAAGTGATGCAGTCTTGGTGGGACCCCAAACATCTGTGTGCACGTAGTCCAGGATGCCCCTCGTCTGATGAATGGCAGTCCCGAACTTCACCTTTGTCTTCTTCCCAAGAACACAGTGCTCACAGAATTCCACTTTACCACACTTGGATCCCTTCAATAGCCCCTGCTTGCACAAAGCCTGTAGTGACTTCTCTCCTGTGTGCCCTAACCTGTAATACCAAAGCCTACTCATGTCCGCCTCTAAAGTAGCCGAAGCAACCTGGCCAATCTCGGTGCTCCCCTTCAGATAGTATAAATTTTCACTGCGGACTCCCTTCATCACCACCAAAGATCCCTTAATAACCTTCGCTATAGCATTTTCGAAAGTCGCCTTGAATCCCTTCGCCTCCAAAGCTCTAACTGAGATAAGATTCTTCTTCAGCTGAGGAACAAATCTCACCTCCTTCAACTCACGGACTACTCCATAGTTCATCCGAATCCTCACAGTACATATCCCATAAATGCCACAGGATTGATCATTTCCCATAACAAAAACACCCCCGTCGAGTCTCTCAAACGATGAAAACCAATCTCGCCTAGGAGTCACATGATAAGTAGCGCCAGAATCAAGCATCCAATCCGATGCATCCAAATGGTTCACCTCCAGAGTAATCAAAAGAGAAAAGCTCGAATCATCGGAATCATCGCCTTTCGTAACATTCACCTTATTGGCCTTAGGGCCCTTATTCTTGCTATTCTCTTTTTCTTTGACCTTTGGGCAGTCTCTCTTCCAATGTCCCTGCTCCTTGCAGAATGCACATTGGTTCTTTCCAAGCTGGTGACGACCTCTTGACTTTGACCTCCCTCGATTACCACCTTTCGGATATGGGCTTCTACCTCTCGTCGATAAGGCCTCTCCTGAAGTACTAGTGCGGGAAGTCTCCTTATCTTTCCTCCTCAAATCGTAGTTCGTCAATGCGTTAGTCACTTCACTATAAGTGATAGAAGATCTCCCGTTCAGCAAAGTAAGCACGAAGGTATCATACTCCTCATCCGATAAGGAACCCAAAAGAATAATAGCCTTGTACTCATCGGTGATCTTCTCATCCACGTTCGCCAAGTCCGACAACAACTTAGTGTAGTTGCTCACATGAGCCGCAAGCGAGGTGCCTTGGGACATCTGGAATCTGAATAACCTACGCAGCAAATGCAACCTGTTCTCAAAACTCTTCGTAAGATACTTATTGTTGAGAATTTCCCATATCTTCATCGCAGACGTTATCCCAATCACATCATATTTCAGCTCCTGTTCCAAACAGGACCTGATCACCCCACAAGCGTTCCTATTCATCTTTTCTCATACCGCCTCATCATATTTAGGTGGCCTCACATCGACCATAATGGTCTCCTCCAAATTTTGAGCATTGAGCGCATCCTGTACGTCGCTCATCCACAAACCAAAGTTGATTTTGCCGTCATATTTCACTACACTAATCTTAGTGTTCTGAAAACCCACTTGAACTGTACCCGTCATCTTGCTGCTTTCACTAATTTCTTCACCCATAATCACAAACTCCAAATTACAAAGAAAGATTCAAACTTTATATAATTTAGAAGTTACCCAACTGAACCCTAGATTGGATTCCAAATAGAACTCCTAACCACACGAGGAAAGCGAGATCTTCAACAACAACTTCAAACCCTAACTCCACCAAAGCCTAAAACTCCAAGAACCAAGCTTCCAACTGAATCTTCCTCCACCTAATCCAAAACCCTAGATCTGAAATCTGAGCTCTGATACCACTTGTTACGCGCCGTGCGAAAGCGTGCTCGACAACCAAACGAGTCGGTGAGCGATGAGAGAAGAAAACCAAAACCAAACACGAGTGCAATTCACAAAATAACGACCAAAATCATACACAAACACAGGAATTTACGTGGTTCGGCAATTATCTACGTCCACGGGGAGAGGATGGGGAGATTTTACTATATGGAGAAGAAATACAATGGGTTATAACTCACAAAATCACTCAAATATAAGCCTAACCAAAGCTCTCAACTCCCTCACAATATCTCCCTCTCAAAGTACTCAAAACAATGCTAATTCTCTCCTTTTTTTTTTCTCCTTAAGAAACCCTAAAAGACATGGTCCTATTTATAATAAAACACAATCCCAAATAGATTAGGATTCTAAAAACGAGTCTGCCACACCAGGGTGTGGTGCAGACCACACCCGTGGCAGACAGGACAGATTCTGCTACACCAGGGTGTGGCGCAGACCACACCCATGGCAGACAGGGCAGATTCTGTCACAACCATGGCAGATACCATACCAGGGTGTGGTGAAGTCTGTTTTGGGTTATTTTTCACGTTTTTCATAATTTCTTCGCCGTTTTTACAGGTAAATGGTTAAATTTTATCTTTCACTTGTCAATCTATATGGAGAAAGATAATTACTCAAATAATTACCTGATGCACAAAAGACTTTGCGTAAAAACTGAATCATGAGTGATGAGTCCCATTATGATAGATACTACGTTGTTTCACACGTACTGATTACACGGAGTTATGTCAATGTCATAAACAAAGTATTGTTTGATTACACAATAAAATATGAGTTTTTCATTTTATTATAATTTAAGAAGTTGATCTATAATTTAAGTCAGTTGGTACTAATAAATTGTGTCTTTCATTTATCTATAACCTCAAATCATTAAGAAGTTGATATATGTCAGTCATCATAATCTTAATCACCAATTTAAAATAATTTATGTGATGAGTAGGAATGATGTAAGATAAAATGACCAGTTTCTTAAAGCGAAAAAAAATTTTGGCTCGCGCTTTAACGCGCGAGCCAAAAAGCACGGTTCTTCTTAAAGTTGCCCTCCCATAATTTTGAAGCCCAATTATCACCCTAACATGTTTGAGGTACTTCAATAATATTTTATTGAAAAAAAAAAGAACTAGTTACAAATACAGTGCAGTTGATGGGATGATGTATAAACATTAAAACATCACATGGAATGATACAATACCTGCTTAAGGGCATGTTTGACTAATACTTATTTCTTGAAACTTTATAAGTTATTTATTATATATTTTCACTTATTTTATTAGAAAGGAAAGTAGTCTTTTAATATATCCATAAATAAATCTACGAATAATTATACATAAATCGTTTTTTATTTTTAATTTATATATATATATATATATGACTTTTAAAGCAGGTTTTTGTTGCAATGATTCACCTCCCAGTCAAATTTGTACAAGAAACTTTCAGCTGTTTTCGTGTAGCGTGACGGCAGATGGCGGTAAATTGTGGCTGTTGCCGGCCCACAGATTGACTGGACCCAAGCGCCACCTGATCACAGCCCATGGCCCCACAACTGTTTATATATATAGAAAAAGACCGGACGCCTTTGGAGGCTTCTCCCATCTCACTGATACGTGGGTCCTACTATAAGCCTCGTGAGCCCCACTACCGGGTGATCATCTGGGCACGGATACTGCTAATTCCCGCCCACGATAAAGACCAACTTCCTCGTTCTCCTTATTATTCTCCGTATTTAACGAAATAAAGAAAAGATGGTCCTTTAAAAAGTGGAAGCGCCCTCAAACGATGACAAATATTACGCTCTGCCACCGAGTTTAGCCGCCGCTTGGATCCTAGAGTCGGACGCGACGATCAATCTGTGGCTCACCGGAGTGGCGACCGCAACGCCAGGCCACAACTCATCCACTGGGGCCCACACCACATGCTCGCGCATCGACGCCTGTCACGCTCTGCAAACTGCTAGAGATGAAGGATCTAACAGGGGAATTGATCATTTAATTCAGGGGTAATATTGGTAATTTCCTTCAGAAATCGAAGGAAGTGAATGAAACTCGTCATATAAAAACGAGCTTTCTTTTGGGGAAAAAAAATATAAATTGGTTTTTTAATCACTAAAAGATAAAGCCGAGCAATAAGAGAGAGGGTGATGTTTCGTCCTCTCGGACTTTAGACTGGGGTCTTGGATCTCAAGTTCTCAACCCTCAGTTGCTGATTTTGGATTTAATTCGATCTCCAGAGTTTTATAGAAGGTATCAGCTTCTTATCTAGTTTTGATTTCACCCCCCCAATTTCAATGTAAGGTTTTTACAGTCCAATACTTCTGTTCTTGTGGAATTTTGATGCTGTGGTTAATTGTTCTAGTAATTGGATTTGACCTTGATTTTGGGTAATTTTGATTTGGTCAACTCTTGGTGTTAGATCTTACCTCTTTGGATTAGTTGCCTTTGGGTTCTGCCAAGATTTTTAATCTTATAAGGTAGCAATTTAATATTGAAGAAATTTATTGTGAAAGTTGTAGAGAATGACATTTGATTTCCATGAAAGAATGTAAAGAATAACGTTTGATTTGTGATGCGTGATTACATTTAAGTGGTGTTATGAGGAAGCTACTGAAATCTAGTCCGGTGCCATTATTCGTTTGTTTTTTTTTTTTTTTTTTTGAATTAAAAGTTTTGTTCCGTCTGCTTGTTAATTTTTGGGACCGTGCGGTGTTCTTTAAGAAATTTTATATTCATGGTTATATTTATCAATTTATACACGACTGTTTATCATAAAAATGCTTCGGACAAAGGTTTGTTGTTGCTACTGAATTTGCCTCATGTAACGACGAAGATAGGAAAAGGCCTCTAATTTCTTTGGGATATCAATGCCGGATTGTATGTATACTAGGCTTGCAAACATTTTTTAGGGGTTATTTCAATATTCCCTGCTTTTTGAAAAAAAAATATTTGGCCATTTTCCCTTTCTTATGATAGCTGCTGTGTAGTTGTTGGAGCCTGCATGTCTAAATCTTTTTGCTAAGCAGTTCTTCATGAATTTGGGGAACTTCAGATTTTGGAGGGTTTATCTACAAAATTTCAAGTCAAAATATAAAGTAGTGCTATAGCATTTTCAGTATATGTATAGTGAAGAAATCCTCTTTTAAATAATAATGCATCATAAAAAAAAGTGGGAAGGATGAGAAAAGTGAATATTTTCATTCCTCAAAAGCATGTGAAAATAAACATGGAGTTTTGTGTTGCCCATTGATCCAGTGGTAGGTCAAAGACTTGATAGCTGTAACATTCTTCTTTCTATGGTTTTTAAATTTCTCTTTTTTGTTCCTTTCGTTTCTATCCCAAGAATTGCATGCTACAATTTAACAGTTAGGTTATGTTTTTCTCAGTTATACTAGTTTTATTGACTCAACTGAAGATTTTATTTCAACATATCAAACAAAGGCTATCAAAATTGGACTTTAGTAACTTGATTAAATTACAATAATGTTTTGCATAATTTTCTCGCTAATCCTTTAACCCTCATCTCAAAGCCAATTCACCATTTCGCGTGAATTGAATCAGACTGCAGTCTTAATTGGATGAACAAGGCCCAGAGTTCAAATGCATAAGGCACCAAAGTTAATCAGATTTCAATTACTTAAAGAAAGCAAATATCAATCTATACTACTTATAAAAGAGAATACCCATGTCAAAACTTTTGATTTCCTTTTTTACCCCCTCAATTTTTATAATCAAAATTATACCATTAATTATAAAACTAATGATCCATAACCTCTCATTAACTATGCACATTTTTATTTTCTCAAATTATTTGGTCATTCGCTAGAATATATTAATAATTTATAATTTTAACAAAACTCATGAATATATGATAATTTATTATAAATAATTATTAATTATATAAAATAGTAAAAGTCATTCATTTAATAAATTATTGCACATAATTATAATTATTAATAATAGTATAAATAGGGTTATTTCTTTATGTTATAAAGAATATTACCTTGTTCGAAAATTAATATCATCTTAGTAATAAAAATTTGGATATTATAAGTTAAAAATACTTTTATTTTAGAGAATTAATTTATATAAAAAATTTGGATCCTTAAAATTTATGAGATATATACTTTTCTCTTCTTTTCTTTAAAATATTTGGCCACTCGCTAGAATATACTAATAATTTGTAATGATAACAAAATTAATAAATATATTATAATTTATTATAAAATAATTATTAATTGTAATGAAATAGTAAAATTATTTATTTAATAAAATATTTTATATAATTCGAATTATTAATAATAGTGCAATGAAATATTGGATATTTGAAATTTATGAGTCATGCACTTTTTGTTGGAAAGTAAATGTCTCATATATTTGAAGGATCCAATATTTTTATATAAGTTATTTTTTCTAAAAAATAGTATTTTTAATTTATACCATCCAATTTTTTATTACTAAGACAATATTAATTATCGAACAAGGTAATATTCTTTACAACTAAAGTCATATAATATTAAAAATTATTGCCATTATTTAATAGATATTGTATTAAAATATGTACATGACATAAATATTTAATAATTTAAATGGTTTAATTATATCAATAGTGTTACTTAAACTAATGATTACATTATTATTTAATAATTATACTCCTAAATAAATTGTTTAATAATATAATAATAGAAAATTTTAAATAACTATTAAATGTATGTTAATAATAGTATAAGTACTAATTAGTATAAGTTAAAATTTTTAATCATAGTGCAATCAAATAAATTTTAATGGTTATATATAATTTATTAAATAATATAATATTAAATACAAAAACATATCCACGTGTAATGCACGTGCATTATACTAGTATAGTAAAAGCTGTCATTGCAAGAAAAAAAATGATATTTCTAGGTTTTTTAAACTGCCTCCTGCAAGCCAATGTTGCAAGTACTAGAAAATCCTAAAATGAATGTCATAGACTCATAGTTTCAAACAGTACGCATATATTGCAAGGAAGCCTCGAGTTGCCATCAATATTAACTGAAAGGTACTCGTTGGTCACTATTACATGATGGAGATAACTAGTTGATCTTTACAGATCAGGGCGTTGTGACTGTCGAGGACGGTTAAATTATATCATGATTAAATCCTGTGGACTTGGAGAAGAGTTACTATTACTATTTATTCTTCCTCCTTAGGACCTAAAAGTTCAAACTTAACTCTCTTCCTATTTTCCAGCTACAAGTAGTCATTGGTATTTGTCAGTTGAAGTTTTGTGTTCTTCCTCCTTGTCCTTGAGGCATCAATATCTATAAATAACATTTGAACTGCTGACTGTTCTTGATTTCATAAGTTCAAACTTCATTGCCCGAAGAAAGAATTACCTCAGATTGCATGGTGGAGAAAAAAAATGAAGAGAATTACTTCTAGGGCTAAATTATTTGCAGGCAAGAGTGAGAAGAAAAGGGACATTTATCCTCGGTTCTTGGCTCTAAAAATATAAGCTTCTTAGTTTTATCACGATTCACAGCTATAATGGAAACAGATGAATGCATTTTTCCACTTTAGTCAGCTAGAATAATTTCATCTTCGATAACATCATTGAGAACTATTTAGGTACATAAAAGTATGAATTTCTTCTGGTATTTTTTTGGATGCAGATGTTCATTTTCTACTAGTCAAAAGTTCTTGCTGTCTATGATTATTTGGAATAAATGTGTATTATTGTTTATTTGGAATAAATATGTATTATTTCACAGTCTTCATATTTTAGACTTGCATATATAAGATTCGTTGTGTTTACATATCCTACTTATCTTGTGCTTTTGTCTTCTTTCTTTTATTTTTAACACAATACTTGTAACATAAATGACAGTTGAGTGCGGTTCTGTAGAAGGATTTTGGACAATGAGAAGTTAATGGCAGCAGCAGAAGCCAGGGCAGCTTGGCGTACTGCAAACCGTTGCTGGGTCCAGGAAGATGCTAAGAGAGCTCCAAAGTTGGCATGTTGCCCTTCATCATCATCCGCTCAGCAATATGATTCTTGCAACGGCAATGTAGCAAATGGACAAGAACAGCCCACCCACAATTTTATGCCTTTGAACTGGAATCCCATGAACTCCAATCTACCACCGGACACAAGATGGTGGCTCCAGCTGCAAACTAGCTTTGGTTGCCAAAAAGATTTCACAACAGAGCTGAATGTCTTGGAAGATGAGCTCGAAGAGAAGGGATATGAACATGTGGTCCCCACTTCTACACTCAGCGACAAGAGGCTAGATCATAATAACGATGATTATCCTTCAGAGTCACCTGGGATGGTTTCAACAGCTTTTATGAAGAAGGATTCTAAAACAAGAGTTGATGAAATGAAGACAGTAAGTAATATATCGCAACAGCCGCTCGAGCGAAAAGTTGATTCAGAGGATTATCTTTTTCAGGATTGGGAATTCATGGATTGGAAGCCAGTTGACAGGTTAATATCCAAAAAGACAGAAGGATTTGGTAAATATTTGGACTCACCTTGGGCAGGTCACAAGTGTGAGCCATGGTGGCGTATTTCTGATCAAGATGAATTGGCTTCTTTGGTTGCCCAAAAGTCACTAGAACAGATTGAGAACTGTGATCTTCCCAAGCCCACTCAAACAGTGCATGTAAGTGGGGACCCTTTTGCTTGTCTTGAGAGTTTGGATGGTAACAGGATTTTCTCCTCATCAGTAGGTTACAAGTTAAATTCTAGTTCATCTTATCCGAATGATTATCCCCAACATAGTTCTATCACCGGGAGCAGCGATGGAAAGTGTCAGTCCAGTGATGGAAGTCATTTTCCTTCAGATAGCGAGAAACTGTACAGGTACTCATCGAATATGTAGTACACTTAAGATTTTTTTTTTGGTACAATAGTAGTACACTTAAGATAGTTACTTTGGTATTGTCCTTATTTTGGGACTTGGGCATGATTTAGGTGTATAAGTCTCCTTTTTTTGTGTTTTGAGTCATGAGAGCTAAAAGTTGAAAGGTAACATTTCATCAAATACTGATTAGAGCTGAAGAAATAGTGCTCATATTCGTTTACTTAATAATTCAAGTTGTCGCTATGGCCTGGTTGCTTTATAAGATTCAAATTATTATCAGGTAGCATAGACCGGAGCAGTGTCACTATTAATGTAATTTATATCATGTGAGTAACATGTTGTTGGTTAACATTGATTATCATGTCAATCAAAGTTGTTTGCTTCGGAAATTTGGTCGAGCCAGGATAATGACTTCCTAAGAGAACTGCAATTGTTTGAATTTTAGATCTGCAGTGTCCTTGCATTCATAGTTTTAACATTTGTCTTCTCTTACCTCTTGATATTCTTTCAAATCCTCTTCTGCAGCTAGGTCCACATATTTTTTTCCCCTTGTCAAAGCAATATCTTTTCTTGTTTATTGTTTAATATGATAATTATCTAGAACAAAGTAACATAGGGTTGCTTTTATTAAGTGTTGACATCTAAGCAATGTGCATTGCTAATCTAAAATGTTGAAGCCATATACCACCAGCTACATGGTATTCCATGTTTAAGTTAGATATTTTTCAATATTCATAATCCCTGCATTCATTACCTAATAAATGTCTAGTGACTGAAGTTTGAATAGTCTACTGTCATACACTTATACTCTGTTTGTCGTAAATTGGTTATTAGACACCATGGCCTTTCTTGGGTTATGATTATTTGACTTGCGTTTGTGTGCTAAGGCCTCTGCTACCATCTTTTGCATTTCAAAGTGTTCTATAATTACTCATCCATAAATTTGTTGTCAATCCTCTCCCTTCAATTGCTTACATGAAACTATGTGTAGTGGGAACCAGAGTTTTGCTCCTTCAGCTAATGATATACCAGAAAACAGCCAGACCTCGGATACCAATTCGAGCAGAGCTGAGCTATTGGAAGCTCTCCGTCATTCCCAAACACGAGCGAGGGAAGCCGAGATAGCAGCACAGAAAGCTTACAGTGAGAAGGAGCACATCTTCAAACTCTTCTTCAAGCAAGCATCACATCTCTTTGCATACAAGCAATGGCTCCGGATGCTACAGCTAGAGAGCCTCTGTCTCCAGCTCAGGATCAAAGAACATCAGATCTCAACGCTGTTTCCTGTTCTTCCTTTTATGCCACATAAAGGGGATGGGACTAAGAGTAAAAGAAAGAAACATAAGAATTGTAGCTTTTGTAAGTATGCTGTAGCTTTTGCTGTTGGCTTAGGCCTTGCTGGTGCTGGTTTGCTCCTAGGTTGGACCCTCGGCTGGTTACTGCCACACTTATAGAGTGGTATTCATAGGTTAACTTAAGCCTGTGAATGGTGGCTAACAGTTGTGAATCTATATGTTACGAGGACATAGAAGGGTTTTCTATTGTATGCTAAATGGGTTTAGACTGTAAACGTTAATGTGTTGAGGTGTATATTTTATACGTAAGTAAGTTTGTGCATATTGGATAGGGGCACATCCGTTTGGCATGTACTTAAGATATTCAGTGTATTCGAGAGTAAGATGATGGATACGTGTGATGTCAGTTGTGCAGTTATATGATCTTGTCTTACGATAGTTTCCATGCTAACTTGGTTGTCGTTGTATTTGTTCACGATATGGGGTTTGCTTTGAGCAAGTTCAATGTGCGTGTGCCTCTGCGTTTGTGTTTGCGGAAATGGTGCATAACAGGGCTTTTTTATTTGTTCTTGTATTGGCATTTCAACATCAAGAAGGTTGCCTTTTTGAGGTGCTCTTACACTGTAAGGAATATTCTCCATCTCACTCTTCGTCATCTGTAATCGGACAAAACTTCTTACTAAGCTTCAAATGATCTACAAGAGGAGTACTAACTGACTTGACATCTTTTATGTTGAATTTATCAAACAACTGTTCAACATATTTCTCCTATAATAACCACAACTTCCTGGTTTTCCTATCACATGCAATATCCATGCTAAAAATTCATTGTGTCGAGCCCAAATCCTTCATGTCAGAGGATTTAAATAACTCCTTCAGCCCACTGATTATTTGACTGTCCTGACCAACAATTAACATATCGTCCACATAAAGTGAAAGGATAATGAATCTGAAAAGCTCCTGAAACATACACAAGAATATGCAACTGTCCTCTGGTAACCATGACTCAATATGAAATAGTTAAATTTCTTGTACCACTACCTGGGTGCCTGCTTCAAACCATAGAGGCTCTTTTTCAACCTGCATACAATGTATTCTTATCCCTTCACTTCAAAACTCTACGGCTGCTTCATATAGATCTCCTCTTCCAAATCACCATGAAGAAATGCAGTCTTTACATCAAGCTGCTCAATCTCGAGATCTAAACTAGCTACTAACCCCAAGATAACTTTAATGGATGTCATCTTCACAACTGGCGAGAAAATCTCATCAAAATCAATGCCCTTTTTCTGACCAAAGTCTCTCACCACTAATCTAGCGTTGTATTTGTGAATCTCTTTGTAGTCATCCTTCTTCAACTTGAACACTCACTTGTTCTTCAAAACTTTTCTGTCCTTCGGTAAATCCACTAACTCATAAGTATCGTTATTCTAAAGAGACGAGATCGTTATTCTGAAGAGACCTCATCTCTTCCTGAATAGCCTGAAACCATTTGTCCTTGTCTTTATGAGTTCATGCCTCGTGAAAGCTCTCCTGCCCCCTCTCTTCTGTCAGCAAAAAATACTCCGAGAGAGAATATTTCATGGATTGTCTATGCTCTCTACCTGATCTCCTAAGCTGTGGCTCTACAATCTCCTGCTGCTGGTGATGCTTCCCTTGCTAAGGAGCCTCCTGCTCGTGATCCTGATCACCGTCTCCCTGCTCTGGTATCTAACCGTCATCATCAATACCATCATCATGCACTTTCTTTTTATCTGTATGATGCAATTGTACTGGAGACGAAACAGGTATCATATCTAGAATTTCACTAGCACACTCTCTGACTGCTCTGCTCTCTAGAGATCTGCAATAGCCTGGTCCTCCTGAAAAATCATATTTGCTCGTCGGATAATTCATCTTTTTCTAGATCCCATAGCTTGTAGCTGGATTCATCTTCTTTGTAACCAAGGAAGATACAAGGAACCGCTCTATCATTAAGATTGTGTCTCTTCTCCTTTGGAATGTGTGCAAACGCCTTACAACCAAACACCTTCAAATGAGAGTAGAAAATATCTTTTCTAGACCAAACCCTCTCCGAAATATAAAATCCAAAGGAACCAAGGGAACTGAATGAGACCTATTGATTATGTAGCATGCAGTGTGAACAGCTTTAGCCCAGAAGCTCTTAGGTAACTTCGTCATCTTCAACATGTATCTGACTTTCTCCACAATGGTCATATTGTACCTCTTTGCAACTACATTATGCTGCAGTGTGCCAAGCTCTGTCCTCTAATGCCGAACACCATACCTAGCAATAATCACTAAACTCAATGGAAGTGTACTCTCCTCCATTATCAGAGCGCAAACACTTCAACTTCTTCTGTCTTCCTCTCCATCATGGCATGAAACTACTAGAAGACTAAAAACACCTGGTCCTTTATTCTCAATAAGAAGACCCGCATCTATCGCGATGCATCATCAATAAAAGTGATAAAATATTTATTGTCACCCAAGAACTCCACCTCGATAGGACCACAAACATCAGAATAAATCAAATCCAGAATATTATCTTTTCTTTTAGAAGGCTTACTATATGAAATTCTATGTTGTTTGCCAAGCAAACAATAATCATAAGAGGTGAGTGACGAACCTTTAGCAAAGGAAATGAGAGACTTCTTTGCCAATACCTACAACCCCTTCTCGTTCATGGGCCCAAGCCTCCTATGCCACAAACTGATAGTATCAACGTCTTGAGCCACACTCAAAGAATCATATGAAGACTTTGCTTGAGTCTTATATAAATTGTAACATATACTTTTTCTAGCCACCACAAGAGAGTATTTGGTGATTTTACATTTTCCCCTGCCAAATTGAATTTTCTATCCTATTTGGTCCAAAGTAAGACCCGAAATCAAGTTGAGCTGCAAATTGAGAACATGTCACAGTTTTTTTAAAAATCAATGTGCATCTGGTATCTGTCTACAAGTTATGTCACCAAGTCCTACAATTATCGAGTAGCTAGATTGCTCATCTTCCCATTGCCAAAATCACCTGTTTTATATGATGTGAAAAGGTCCTGATTGGAGGTCACATGACATGTAGCTCCTGTATCCACTATCCACTCAGAATTCTGACTTATAACATGCATACAGTCTTCTTCCTTGAAGATGAGAATAACATCGATATCAGACAAAGTAGTTATAGTATCACTATTTGTTTTCTTCTTCTCATCTTTCTTTTCATCTTTGTTCCCAACTTGCTCTTTCTTCCATGTCCAACAATTCTTCTTGATATGACTCAGCTGGTTGTTCTAGTGGTGGATATTGGGCTGATGAAGTTGAGCTGGTGGATAATCTGGCAAATTCTTTATCTCGGAAGCATTTTACAAATGATTTAGCTAGAAATTTGTCTTCAGACTCATTTCATGTGTCTGGTTCGGAAACGAACACTATTCCATTGAATTCTATCTCTAGTAATTTGAATTCAGATCCAGTTTCTGTGTCTAATTACGGTATTGAGAAATCTTCTGTTGAGAAACATGATGTTTTAAATGAAAAAATCCTACTAAAAGTTTGATTAGTTTATTTGCTGATAATAGAAAGCCAGGAAGTGGAATAGCACCGGATTATGTGCCTTCTGAGGCCAATGATGCAGTTACATTCAATGAGGATGAGTGGAATGATGGAGTTTCAATGTGGAAATTCTCTCTAATTGGTCAAGTCTTAGGATTAAATGTCAGATTCAAAGCAATAGAGAGCTATGTCCAGAAGGTTTGGTCTCCTATTCCTGAAGTTTGTTTCATAAAGACATGTTTACTCTTATTCAAATTCAAAAGTAAAGAAGAAATGAATGATATTTTAGGCAAGGATCCCTGGTTCTTTGGTTCCAGACCTATTCTTCTGAAACCATGGTCTATAGGTGAGGACATAGGCAAAATTGAAGAATGTATATATCCTCTATGGATATAATTCCCAACATTGAGGCTAAACTTGTGGAATTATAAAAGTATAAGCAAAATTACCAGTGTTATTGGGAGACCCATTGCTACAGACAAGCTTACTACAAATAAGCAATGTTTGGCATATGCTAGAGTCTTGGTGGAGGTTAAAATGCCCTCACCTCTTCCTGATCATATCATCGTACAAGGACCAAGTGGAAAATCATATAATCAAATGGTGTACTATGAATTTAAACCTAGATGGTGTGATTGGTGTAAATTTGTAGGACATGATATAATTTTTTGTAAAAAACATCCTAAGGTCCAAAAATGGAATCCTAAGCAAAAAGTTGTTGTTGGAAATGTTGCTCAAAGGAGTAGTATGCATGATGTTCCTAACACTATTGAGGAAGAAGTGGAGATGATTAATCAGAATATAGATGGAAGGGGTGATTTTGAAATGGAGCATGTACATGTTGTGTGTGCTCAGCAAGCTGAAAATGAAGTTTTATTTGACACATCTCAGTCAGGTATCATGAATGTAGATACTGAAGTTATGCATGCTATGCATAGTCAGTAGTCTAGGCAAAACTTAAAGGCAAATGATCAGCATAAATCTGGATATAAACCAGATAAAGGTGATATAACCCAGAATACTAGAGGTGGTAATTTTTTTTGGGTCTGTGCATGTTGTGCATGTCCAGAAGTCAGGGACAAATAAAAGCTTCCTTATAGATGATAGCTCATGGATTCAAATTCAAAGAAGGAATCAAAAATAACCTATCACATCTATCAGCAACTCTTTCTCTCACCTAGATACTTTGGTCTCTGACCCCTCTACAATTGATAGAGGGGGTATGTTTTTAAAATGAACTTGTCATTTTGGAATGTTAGGGGATTGAACAAATCCTCTAAGCAATATTTGGTGAAACATTTCATTTTTCAGTACCATCTCTCCTATATAGCTTTACTGGAAACAAAAATAAAAGATAGTAAATTGCCTATTACTGTTAGTGAAACTTGCAAGTTCCTAGAGCTGGATATCAAATGCTGATCATGCTAGAAAAGCCAGAATTTTGATCTTGTGGAATACCAACATTCTGGAAATTAACATTGTTAGTTCATCAGCACAACATATCACATGTACTGTTAAATCCTTGGATGGAAGATTTGAAAGTATTATTTCTTCAGTTTATGGGTTAAATCAACTGGAAGCTAGGAAGGATCCATGGTCAGAATTAAAGCTCATTCATCAATCTTCTGGAATCATACCTTGGCTCTTTGTGTGGAGATTTTAACTCTGTTATTAGTAATGAAGAGAAACTTGGAGGTTCAGTGCTCACTGAGACCGATTTAAATGATTTCAGGGACTTCATCTTTGATTATAATCTCAACCACTTAAAGATATAAACAAGAGGCATTTCAATAACATCAGCGAACAGGTTCTGAGAGCTAAACAAGCTTTGGAAGAAACTCAGGAAAATCTTCAGATTAACCCTCTATGTCAATCTCTTATCAGCAAAGAAAAGGAATGTATAGCTCTATATAGCAAGTTGCTTGACTGTGAAATGTCTTTTTACCAACAAAAGGCTAGGATTGTCTGGAGTATAAAAGGTGACAGGTTCACTAACTTCTTTCATTCTATCATTAAATTCAATAGGCACCATAGCAAAGTGATGGTCCTTTAAAATGATATGGGGCAAAGAATTTGTTTCCTATTACAAGAATCTCATGGGAAAAGCAATTGACACTATTGAACCAGATATTGATGTCATTAAGTTAGGCCTTGTTTGACAGGTTCTCAAGTCAGTCTATTATCCAAACCTGTATCAAAAGAAGAAATTAGAGAAGCTATCTTCTTAATGGCTAAAAACAAATCTCCTGTGCCTGATGGATATAGTGTTAATATTTTCAAATCAGCATGGTCCATTGTGGGGGATGAGGTATCTCTTGCTATTGAGGATTTCTTTAAAACTGGAAAGCTCTTGGGTGTGGTAAATTCTACATTCATTACTCTTATTCCTAAAGTGCAATGCCCCAAAACACCCTCTGATTTTAGGCTCATCTCTTGTTACAATTGCCTATACAATTTTATATCCAAAATTCTGGCAAATAGATTAAAATTAATTATGGGTCATTTGGTGAATGAACCTCAAAGTGCATTTGTAAAAGGCGGACAAATATCAAGTAATATATTGTTGGCTCATGAATTAGTTAAAGGCTATAGCAGGAAACATATATCACCAAGAGTCATGTTAAACATTGATATTAAGAAGGTCTTTGATACCATCAGTTGGAAATTTCTTAAAGAGATGCTCAAGGGGTTGGGGTTTCCTAACCTTATGATAGATAGGATCATGGCATGTATATTCTGTCCTAAGTTTTCCATCTCCCTCAATGGCTCCCTTCATGGATATTTCAAAGGTGAAAGAGGCTTGAGACAAGGTGATCCACTTTCTCACTACCTATTCATTTTGGGTATGGAATATCTCTCGAGAAGCTTGGACATACTAAAATATGACAGATTTTTCAAATTTCATCCTAAGTATGGGAAACTCAAAATTAGTCATCTAATATTTGCTGATGATCTTTTATTGTTTGGAAAAGGAGATGTTTACTTAGTCCAAAAATTGATTCTGTGTGTCAAGAACTTTAGTGAAGTCACTGGGTTGGATGCTAACAAAGACAAGTGCCATGTTTTCTTTGGTGGAGTTGAGGACACTGTCAAAAATTCAATCATGAATCTGCTGGGATTCACAGAGGGTATTCTACCAATCAAATATTTAGGGGTACCTCTCAATTGTAGGAGGTTATCTTATATGGACTGCAGTGCTCTCATAAACAATGTGTCCAACCAGTTACTAACTTGGCTGAAGCATAATAATCTCACTTATGTTGGCAGACTACAAATCATCAGGAGTGTTAGTTTGGGTGTTCAAGTGTTTTGGACAACAAATTACATATTGCATGTCAAAGTCACTCAAAAAATTGATGAATTGTGTAGGAATTTCTTATGGGGTAGAACGAATCAATCTCCTAAAGCCTCTTTAGTTGCTTGGCATAGTGTTTGCCTGGGAAGAAAGTAAGGAGGTCTGGGAGTGTTTTCTGCTTCTATTTGGAACATGGCAGCCATTTTGAAGAACCTATGGTTCATCCAGGTTAATAAGGAAACCCTCCCTATGGTTCAAATGGGCGCATGAGACTTACTTGAATCACAGGGATATATGGCATGTGATTGCAAAAAATGGTGATTCTTGGATGTGGAAGCAAATGATAAAACTAAGAGATAAAGCTATACTTCACTACAGGGGGATTGATAATCTATTGAATCTTCTTAGAACATGTTTCAACAACTCAAAAACTTAGTTATTAGCTTTGTACTATGCTTTTTCCCCAGCTTCTCAAAGGGTCCCATGACATGATACAATGTGGGATAAAATGTGTTACCCTAAACATTCTTTCATTTGTTGGCTTACAGTTTAAAATAGACTGCTTACCGAGGATAGATTGATGAGAAGAGGTGTCATAAATGCCAATATGTGTTGCTTATGCTCGGGTGATGGTCTGGAAAATCATAACCATCTTTTCTTTGAATGTGGTTTCTCAGGTGAAGTGTGGAACTGTATTATGAACTGGCTAAATTTTAACTGGAAGACATGTGATTGGAGGCTCCTCCTGGACTGGTATTATTCAAGGCTGAAGGGAAAGGGGTTCAAGCAAGGAATTAAGCGCATGGCTCTATCGGCAACTATCTATAGAATCTGGAATAAACAAAACACCAGAACTTTTCAGCAAAAATACAGAAGTGTGGGGCAATTGGTTAACGACATAAAGATGGATATATTGTCTATAAATCTAAATATGCCTATATTAGATGAAAACAGGGATTGGTTACTTTCATTGTAAAGCCCTGTATGTAGGGAATTTTTTAGAGTATGTTGTTTTCAGTTTTTGATATCTCATATGATATAATGAGATTATGGATGTACACAAAATTCTTAATTTGGTAAATGAATAAAATCTTTTCATTGACCAAAAAAAGGTCGAGAGACTAATGACCCTATCAGATGGCAAACTGAAAGTGTGAGTTCACTCTTCAATCAATAAAACTTAATTTCCTCGTCTTCATCAAATTTAATTGCACATTGTATTGTGAGTTTAACTACTATTTTGCTCTTCAGATGCTTCAAAGCAGTGGAGGCCAGATTTATGCGTTCTTCATTCAATGCATTTGTAGACCTTATGATACTTGCGACACAAATCATCGAGGAATATGGTCAAGAATGAAGACCATTTGGAAAATGAATGATGTTTTATAAACAGAATGTAGCGTGTCAAGTGAAGTAGAGATGTATGAATAATTTTAATGTCCTTGTCTTGTTGAGCCATTTTTATAGTCTCATTGCATTGAAGTTATGGTCACTAGCCTCCAGTTCCTCGTCTGCTAAAATGTTTTGAGTAAAGTGAATTGTAGCTTTGTAGTTTGTTATTTTTGCTTAAAGAAGTTTCCACGTTGCCAGCTTATTCAAATCTGCTCTCCGCTCGCCGTTGTTCTATTTCAGCAGGGACATCTTGTAGCTGACAACGTGAAGCAAATATTGGTACTATTATATCTGCAAGGCAACTGAAGCTTATATTTTAGGGTTTGGTATATCATGTACAGTCTCATGTTACATTACAAAGCTTTCGTATACCTTACAACAACAACATCAAAACATATATCTTAAATATTTGAGATCAGCTACATGAATTATATTCTTCCATTTCATTCTATTATGAGACATCTTCTCCGTTAAATTAAACATAATTACACCATTTTTAATTATTTTCAATCAAGTTCTTTTAGGTCTACTTCTAAATGTCTCAACCCTATTAACTATAATATTATCTTTTTTTCTAACTAATGCGCTAAGAGGTCTCCATTGTATATGACCAAACTATCTTAGTCGATTCTCTCTTATTTTATCCTCAATAAAAGCAACCTCTAATTTATTACGGATACACTCATTTTTAATCCTATTTTTTAGTGTAGACCTATAAGACCATCGCAATATTCTTATTTATGCTACACTTATTTTTTACATATGTTATCTTTTAATTGCCCAACACTCTGACTCAAAACATTATTGGTCTTACAACGTCCAATATAATTTTTTATTTAGTTTCATTGATATTCTATGATCACATAAGACTCTCTAAGTATTTCTTTATTTTAATCATCATGATTTGATTTAATGAATAATATCATCCTCAATCTCACCATCATACCGAATGATTAATCTTAAATAGCGAAAATGATTGCTTTTAGATATTTTTAACCATCAATATGTACTATATGCTCTTTTTGATTGCTTTTAGATATTTTTTACCATCAATATGTATTATAGGGTCTTTTTTCTTAGTTTTACTAAAAATGCACTCTATGTATTATGTTTTTATTCTACTAATTCGAAAACATTTAGATTCAGGATATTGTCTCCATCTTTCTACTTTAGAAATTATATATCTTCTAGTTTCATCAATTAACACAATATCATCAGCAAATAATATATATCATGGGATTTCATTCTAAATGTGTCTAGTAAGTTGGTCAACAACTAATGCAAAAAGATAAAAATTTAAAGCTGACCATTGGTGTAAACATGTGGTAATATGAAATTGTGTAGTCTCTCCTTTACTAACTCTTTCTATAGTAGTTACTTTATCATACATATCTTTAATCATATTAATATACATACTAAATATATGTTTCTTACTAAAACCCACTACATTTCCTCTCTAGGCACTCTACCATAAGTTTTTTCTAGATCAATAAAATCATATGTAGATCATTTTTCTTCTCTCTATATCTCTCCATTGACTAGTTCAAAATATGTATAGGTTTCATAGATGACCTACTGGACATAACATCAGATTAATTTTTAGATACACTTGTTTCCTTTCTTAGCCTTTGCTCAGTTACCCTCTCCTCTCGCAAAATTTTATAGTATGACTCATAAGTTTTATACGATGATAATTTGAAAAACTTTATATATCTCTTTTATTCTTGTATATCGGTATCAAAGTACTGATCATCCACTCATCGAGCATCCTCTTTATCTCGATAATCTGAATAAATAATTTAGCTAACCATCTTAAGCTTATATCTCCAAGTCATTTTTAAACTTTAATAGGGATATCATTAGGTCCTACTGCTCTTTTATTTTTTATTTTTTTTGAGCATCTTTAACTCACTAACCCTAATTTTACGACAATATATATAGTTTCTATCATTCACTATATGGTCAAGTTCTCTATGTTGCTCACTTTTTTGGTTATTAACTAATTTATAAAAATAACTCCTCCACATCTCTTTTTTTCGGTCGATTACTAGCTCTTTGATTTTTGCTTTTAATAGACCTAGTATTACCCAAATCCCTACTCTTTCTTTCTCTAATCTTAGCAATATTATATATATCTTTCTCTCCCTCCTTAGATTTTAACTCCTTATAGAAATTCTTATAAGACTTGTATTTAGTCTTATCAAGTGATCTTTTTGCTTCCTTCCTCCTTAATTTATATTTTTCCAAGTTTTCCTTGCTCCTATAGTTTTGTCACTCATTATATAATATTTTCTTCTCTCTAATCACCTTTTGCATGTCCTCATTCAACCACCAACTCTCCTTACCATCTAATCTATAATCTTTAGATTCTCCTAATATATCTTTAGCCAACTTATTAATACATGAAGACATGCTATTCCATATAATATTAATCTTATTATTTATAATCCATGTATCTTCCTTTATTATCCTATTTTTAAAATGCATTAAATTCTCCCCTTTTACGTTCCACTATTTAGTTCTTAGTATCTTGTTCAGGTTAGTTTTTCTACTTTACTTCTTAATAGATATGTCTAAAACCATCAACCTAGGTTGTGTAATTAAACTCTCTCCTGGTATAATTTTACATTCTTTGCATATTAACATATCCACCCTTCTAGTAAGAAAAAAAATTTCTATTTGACTACTATTAAAGTCAATTTTAAAGATTAGTAAGTGTTCATCCCTTTTTCTAATGGGGTTTTTATCTTTTAACCCAAAGTTTTACCCTAACTTATTTAAAAACCAACCAACTTTTATGAAAACTTACAAGAGAAAAAATTATGTCAACTTAAGTGGACCATCCACCAAACTTTCTATCCATTGATGAAAAATCTCTTTTATATTTTGCATGGATCACTAGGTATCATTAATGGATAGAAAGTTTGATGGATGGTCCACTTAAGTGTACATAAGTTTTTCTCCACTTATAAACCCAATATACCTCAAACCACTTATTTTTAAACTCAATCTGTATAATACCCTCAATCCTTATACTATATTTCCCCAATAAATACAAAATTCCAAAATTAACATTCTTCCCCAAATAAACATATCTCTCTCCTTTTTCCTTTCATTCGTTTCACAAAGTGAAAATCTAGGAGCGACCAACATGAATTCTTTCAGACTCTCATCTCCCTCACTCCTTAGACTTACTCCCGGCGCAAAGTACCCTTCGGCTTTATCATGCATCGAGGCGGAGCTCCGGCAGTGGCGGCGAAAGGGGGGTACGTGGGAATGGGTTAGTCTCTAATATGCGCTCGGTCAAGTGACGAGCACAAATTCTTCAGAGCTATTCAAGATGAAGATTTGGAGATAGTGACGTCTTTTCTCTCCATAGAGCCCCAAATGCTCCGATGAATCACTGTCTTCGACCGCCTCTTCGCCAAATCAAATCAGTTTTTTCTGAGAAATGTAAACGTGTGATAATGTATATAATGTATTGTTTGATCAATTATTCATGTCGACGAGAGGTCCGCTCTCAATTTTTTAGTTTTTGAAAAAGTATAGCTCTTTATACTAAAGTGTAGCATCTTATCATGAAAGTATAGCTCTTTATGCTAAAGTATAGCTCTTTATATCCGTAATATAGCTCTTTACTGATAAAGTGTAGCTGTTATGACCTTTGAAGATTCTGAAACATAGCAGAATAAATCAAATCAGTTTTTTTAGCAATGTAAACGTGTGATGATGTATACAATGTGTTGTTTGATCAATTATTCATATCGACGAGAGGTCCACTCTCAATTTTTTAGTTTTTAAAAAGTGTAACTCTTTATACTAAAGTGTAGCATCTTATCATGAAAGTATACCTCTTTATGCAAAAGTATAGCTCTTTATGACCGTAGTATAGCTCTTTACTGATAAAGTATAGCTCTTTATGGCCTCTGAAGATTCTGAAACTTAGCGGAATAAATCAAATCAATTTTTTTGTGAGTAATGTAAATGTGTGATAATGTATACAATATTTTTATTGATCAATTATTCATGTTGACGAGGGGTCCACACTTAATTTTCTAGTTTTTAAAAAAGTATAGCTCTTTATACTAAAGTGTAGCACATTATCATGAAAGTATAGCTCTTTATGCAAAAGTATAGCTCTTATGACCGTACTATAGCTCTTTACTGATAAAGTGTAGCTCTATGTGCCCTCTGAAAATTCTAAAACTTAGCGGAATAAATCAAATCAGTTTTTTGTGAGCAATGTAAATGTGTGATGATGTATACAATGTGTTGTTTGATCAATTATTCATGTCGACGAGAGGTCCACTCTTAATTTTCCATTTTTTTAATGAAAAGTATATCTCTTTATACTAAAGTGCAGCATCTTATCATAAAAACATAGCTCTTTATGCAAAAGTATAGATCTTTATGACCGTAGTATAGCTCTTTACTGATCAAGTGTAGCTCTTTGTAGTCTCTAGAAATTCTAGAACGTAGCGGAATAAATCAAATCAGTTTTTTGTGAGTAATGTAAATGTGTGATGATGTATACAATGTGTTGTTTGATCAATTATTCATGTCGACGAGATGTCCACTCTTAATTTTCTATTTTTTAGAAAGGTATAGCTTTTTATACTAAAAGTGTAGCACCTTATCATAAAAGTATAACTCTTTATGCAAAAGTATATCTCTTTATGATCTTAGTATAGCTCTTTACTAATAAAGTATAGCTCTTTATGGTCTCTGAAAATTCTAAAACTTAGTGGAAGAAATCAAATCAATTTTTTTCCTAAGCAATGCAAATGTGTTTTGATGTATATAATGTGTTGTTTGATCAACCATTCATGTCGACTAGAGGTTCACTCTCAATTTTTTGATTTTTGGAAAGTATAACTCTTTATTTTTCACATAAACAGCTATACATTTCTCATAAAAAGCTAATATTTTATCTATAAAGAGCTACGTTTTTTATTAAAGAGCTATACTTCTCATACATGGAGCTACAATATATCATAAGAGCTATAATGTATCATAAAGGGTTATAGCCCTTTTAAAACTACATATAACTCGTTATGAGTTCTATATCATTCATAAACTCCATTGGGGATTGACGACTTGCTATATAATCTTTATAAATGATACAAATCGACCAAAAAACTTCTTAAAGTATTTAGTCAAATATGTAATATGCATCAAATAAATTCTATTTAATACACATAATCCTTTTAAATATTACAAATCAACTAAAAATCTTTTTGAAGCATTTTATCAAACACACAATATATGAAAAACATTGTCTATACATTTTCACATTCCAAGCCTTAAATCTAAAGTCTAATTCAATCCAACATAAAAGTAATCTTGTGACTGTAGGCAAATATTGTAAAGTTGACCTTTAAGCGAGGACCTCATTGAACGGTTAAAATCAAGATAGAGGATGGGGAAGAATTGGTCAGAGCAGTCGACAGTTGAGGATGAGCTTGGAGTGTTTGAGCTTGTTGGCCAAAGAGTGGAGGGAAAGCTGGTGGACTTGATGTTGCGTACAAGCTTCATGGTGAAGTCTTTTGTGGAGGAAGTGGAGGAGTGGTAGGAGGAAGAACATAAAGCTCAATCAGGAGGAGAAAAGGGATTCAATGTGTAAGTTAGGGAGCAGAAGAGGAGATCGGTGATTAATGGGATGGTGAAAAATTGTTTGGAAGGGAGCAGAGAGTTGAAGAGAGAATGAAGAATAGGGTAATATTAAGATATTGAGTTTTTAATATGCATATAATGTATACTTATATGTATTATAAAGACTTGGGTTTAAAAATAAGTGATCTTTGTATTTTTGGGTTTAAGAGGCATTTTATAAGTACATGGGTTTAAAAATAAGTTAGAGTAAAACTTTGGGGTAAAAGACAAAAACCATTTTCTAATTGTGTATTTGTTGTTATCAAATGATACAATGTTACAAACTTTAAAATTGATTCTCCTATATCGTTCTTATATCCATATCCAAAATTTCTATGTATCCTCTCATATCTTTTATTATTCTTACCAACATGCTCATTAAGATCCCCTCCTATAAACAATTTCTCTCCTAATAGCTTGTACTAATTCATCTAAGCTATCCCAAAATTTCCTTTTGTACTCTCGGGCTACCCTACTTATGGTGCTTAAGCACTAATAATATTAATTAATAACCTCTACTCTTAATATAATTTTTATTAGTGTTATTCTAGCTTAAACTTTTTCTATATCTACAATGCTATCTTTTATTATATTATCTACAAGGACTCACACACCGTTTCTATTCTTTTCTTTTTCTATGTACTGAAGCTTATATCTTGTTGTTATAGTGTTTTCAATCGTCAAAATGTAACTCTTTGCCAGCAACGGATAGGTGTGCTTCTACATGCAATGCCCCAATTAAATTGACGGCCAAGACTACCAAGAATCTTGACTTAGCCGACCCTCCATGTCGATATCCCCTTAGGACGACTCGAAGGGTGGTACTTATCGATCCTCTTGTCAAAGATGACTCGCTACGAGCCTACTCAACCAATTACTCGACATTTTACGAGGTCAACTCGAGAGGTGTTACTTCTCGGCCAAGCCAAAGGACAACTTCAACCTTGAACTTTTCCCACTGATAACGTATCAGCATCGTATTTAATGCTTGGCAGGCGTCATCATGCCTCTAGTCCCGATAACCTTCATGACTCATTGGACCACGTCGGCACCGCTATGCCCCCGATCACTTCTCATTTAATGCTAAGATGATCTCTCCTCCACTCGTCGGTCGACACGTATAAAGTAGGTGCTGACGCAGCTGTCAGCCCATACTTATTTACCGTCATCCTTTGCTCGATCGAAGTAACCATTCTACCCCTTATATCACCAGTATAAAAAGAGGTACTATTCTAAATATCAAAGTAAGTGATTCTGAGCAATTCCACTACACTAAAGAACTTACACAGTTCTTCATTTCCCCACTCAAGTTCATTAACTGACTTGATCGTCGTAGAAACCACGGAGAAACCAAGCCTCGTCCTCTCACGAACTGTTATTTGTGCAGGCTCAAGCTACTAAACTCAAAATCGGATATTCGGGAAAGGAAGCGGCCCCTCACCAACCTCACCCCATCACCTACAATATAATTGATTGTTTGATCACTTAACATCAACACCTGTCTTTTCAATTTCTCTAGATTTTTCACATATCCATTTAGTTTCTTATAAACATATTATACTTATCTTTCTTCTAAGCATGATATCTGCTAATTTCATTGTATTTCGAGTAAGTTTACCTGTATTCCAAGTAGGCATGTCCAAACAGGCCGGCCTCGCCCGTGTTTCTAGGTCCGAGCTGGGCAAAATGCCCCGCCTGGACACAGACCCAGAGAGCCCGGGGCCCGGGACCGGGCTAAACCAGGTTGACCCATAATTTTTTATTTTTTTAATTTTTTTTGCAAAAAATGTTAAAGAATTAGATTTTTTGCCAAAAATATGAAATTTTAAGAGTAATTAAAATATGCAAAATTTTGATAAAAATTCTATCTTATTATTAATCACTTATAATTATAAAACTTACAAAGTTTATAGAAATTAAAATAATAAAAAATAAATTCTTTGTTATTAATCACTAATAATTATAATTATTTAGAAATTATCTAATCACAGAGATAAGTACATCCCAACTAGGTTGGCACCTACTCATTTATATTATTATTATTTGCAACTTTTTTAAATAATTTATCATAGATTTATAATTAAAAATAAAAATTATAAATTACAAAAAAATTTCTACTTTTTACCTTCTACTGTCAACTCTTTAAGTCTATCTTCAATACTAGTAATCTGGTCGATGCCTTGAGTTCTCTTCTCGTACCTCTAGCAATCTTGTAGGCACATTACCGCCTATACGGTAGATAGATCCAACAATGTTCTGTATGCTGAAGGCGGATTCCGAAGTTATAGCAGAAACATGCATTGTTAGTAAGTCACAAACCATGATGAAAAGTACAGGATATGAAACTGTTCTATATACTCTCCATCATTGTAAAATATTAAAATCAACATTATTTTGAGGTTTAACAAAAAGTAAATATTGTTCAATTTCAGAAATTTTCCTTGTTGATGATCCTGATCCACGGCTATTACACATACTTGTTAGCCTCTCTATCATAGATTGCATGTCAAAAAGCTTACCTTTGCCCCGTCTAGAGCTTGTAGAACCTATAGGTTGAGGTGCACTTACACCATATGCACCTGCATACTCATCAAATAATCTTAAAAATAATATTTAATAGTGTTATGATGAGTAAGAGCAGTAATAGTTTGATCGCTATTAGTTTTTTATTACTATGTTCTTGTACAAAGAATTTAACAAACTTTAAACAGCCCTAATTCCAAGTTGCTATGATTCTATTTCCCTGTAAAAGTATCGTACTATTTCCCATCTTTTATCGTTCTAATCTATGCATAACACTATTTGGCAACCTATTAGAGGATTGTAGATTCTTAGAACGCAAACCATTCTTGCTTATTTATCATTGCATCGGGGTAGCATCGATGCAATGTGTCACGATCGAGACAGCCTAACAAATAGCTAATAGGATCATTTTCATGTGGATCCGACCATATTTTACGCTGGTTGTCGGCTATCTAACGCGACCCTTCTCCTTTATCCTGGCTTGAGATAGACAGTGCTGACAATGAAATAAAACACAACAGTAGCGTAGTTGAAGTTTTCATATACCTTGGGGGCACCAAATGAGATGATGAATTTGATTGTTGAAACTTGAAGGTGGTCTTCATCAATCTTCATCATAATGAGACTTCACCTACATCAACTTTTATGGGAACAAAATGCCTTGTGTTTTGCCAAGAAAAGGTTATTACTGTAGGCGTCAAAAAATGCAAATAGATATCCCAAACATAAAGAAGATCACTCAAAATCATAAGAATTGATCTCTCAAAACAGATATGAACTGTCTCGCAAGCGGGACAGTGTTTACTGTCTCGTCAGCGAGACAGTCTTCACTGTCTCGCCAGCGAGAGCGAGACAGTCTTCACTGTCTCGCGAGCGAGACAGTCTTCACTGTCTCGCCAGCGAGACAGTCTTCACTGTCTCGCCAGCGAGACAGTCTTCACTGTCTCGCCAGCGAGACAGTGTTAAAATGGTCAAGAACCGCCTTAAAAACCGCCATACACGTGTTCATTAACTGCCAAAGGACGTGGGAAACATCGTGGGTGAAAATCACGTGAATAACTGCCAAAATAACAGAGTTTAAAACGTGGGAAGGCAGTTACAGTGAGAAACTGCCAAGAATATTCGTTTTTCGAGACAGTATTTACTGTCTCGCTAGGCGAGACAGCAAATTTACTGTTTCGCTGGGCGAGACAGCAAACACTGTCTCGGCCAGCGAGACAGTAAACACTGTCTCGCCGTACTAATTCTGCCTTTCGTTGAGTTTTTTCAATTATATACCCCAGAGGCTATAAATACCCCCTAGGGTCACTTCTGACGAGGATCGAGCACTTGTTAGAGCATTCCAGAGCAGAGAGAGCAGAGATTTTAGTTCTTGGAACAATTCCTTGAGTTCGAGCTTTGACTTGATCTTAAGAAGAACGACCATCTTACTTTGATAAGATCCTCGTTTCAAATTCTCACTTCGATAAACGAAGTTAGAATCATTAAGCCCCCTTGTAGGCGTCAAAAAATGCTCAAAGATATCCAAATACCACTCAAGATGACATGGAAAGATAATTTACATGTCATCAAACAACACATGTTGGCGCGGCAGAACATGCTGCCGCGGCCAAGGCGCTGCAAGACATGCTGCCGCGGCAAAGGCGCGGCAGGACATAGTGCCGCGGCCAAAGCGCGGCAGCCAACAGTGCCGCGGCTATTATAGAGGGGTTCTGTGGCGGTTACGAGGCAGTTATGTGATAGTTTTTTAAAGTCCACGTGGCGACATATCAGAAATAGAACGTGTGCTGACGTGGACAAACAGTTAAAACCACGTAAAAAGTGGTTAAAGATCGTGGGAGGACGGTTTCAAACACGATGAAAACGTGCTGGTAACCGCCTCTTTGGCCGCGGCAGCCTATACTGCCGCGCCAACAGCCGCGACAGAGACGACTGCCGCGCCAACAGCCGCGACAGAGACGACTGTCGCGCCTAAAAAGGGAACTTCTTCAACCGCGACACCTCTAGCTGCCGCGCCCAAAGGAAGAGTTGCTGATCGGTTATTTTCTTCAGTTATCGTCCAAAGAGGCTATAAATACCCCTCTAGACACGAAATAAAGGGGGATTCCAACAGAGAACATAAAAGGGGGATCCCAAGAGAGCAGATTTGAGCAAGAGAGAGAGTCTTCATTCCTCACAAACATCCTCAAGAAGCTTTGGGCGATTCCTAGAGATCTAGCTCTGACTTGATCTTTAGAAGAGTGAACATCTTACATCGATAAGATATTCGCTTTAAATTCTTACTTCGATAAACGAAGGAAGAATCCACAAAACCTTCACGATTCAATTAGAATCTGTGAATCGGTGGTCCACGGGCTAACGCACCCCCGGCACAGGCAAAGATCCCACGCAAGCAGCGATCCAAACAACGATCCTGCGTTTGTTTCTAAAAAGTTGTAATTTTTCTTTTGTTGTGTAAAAGAGGTCTTATAAAAAGACTATTTCTTTTGAATTTATTGTAATCGACCGAAGATATAATGAATTCAACAGCAAAACCAACTTTTGACGAAAACAAACTGGCCTCTTCACGATCCGTGATTCGGCGGTCCACGAGCTAAAGCGCTCCCGGCACAGGCAAAGTCCCACAAAAACAGTAGTTGATAAACGACTATTATGTTATTTTCTCAAGAGTTGTAATTTTCTTAATTTTTCATTGTAATTTTCTGTAAACGATCGAAGTTTAATGGAATCGGCAATGGAAATAACTTTTGACGAAAATAAACTGACGACCACAGTGGGAGCCAGCGGCCTCGCTGCCGAGGCCGCGGTGTCGCAACCGATCAAGATCATTGTCACTGAGGAGATCGAATACGAGTTCGATCAAGCAAAATTCGAGGAGTACATGTCATCCTCGTCTTCAAAATCTTCCTCGCCGCGTAAGTGCAGGAGGATTTCTTCTTCCAAGAAAGTTTCCAAGTCTGCAACGCCTCTGAAGGCCGCAGGTGAAGGTTCATGCCCAATAGCTGCTAAGGGCCCTGTCTGCAACATCCCTGCTCCAAAAGACTCCGCACCTATTCAGGAGTCGTCGATGAATTGCTCACCGGTGCTGACGAAGAGGGCTCGTCAGAGACAGCGCCAGCGCCGTGCTCGACAATTGGCTAAGGCCATGCAACAGACCGACGGGGTCCATTACTATACGGACCTAAAGTCGAGGAACCAGAAGATGGTTCAGTTGCCTCAAAGGCAAAGTGATCATATTTCTGCCAAGCTTACGACGGAGGAATGGACCCTCGTCAAAAGGGCCCGTTCAACCCTGAAGGAACGGATACAGAGGCGAAAGGTGAAGGCCGCTCGTGCCCGCGCTCTTCGTCAACAAAAACAAGCAATCAAAAAGGTGTTGGTGTCTGAAAAGCCACCAAAGAACCGTAAGGTTTGGATGCCGAAGGCGCGCAAGCATCTGTTCCGGGCCCATCTACTGCATCACCAGTGAAGCCCTGGGTTAGCCCAGATTTATCTAAGTTCAAGATCACCATGGCGGATCGCCTTCGTCCCTCGGTCGACGATCGAGGCAAAAAACCGGTCAAAAAAAATCCAAGTCCGGCAAATAAACCCTTAGTGGTTTCCTATACAGGGGGTCGTAAACACCCTCCTGTCAGAATTAACCCGGTCCAAAACAAGAGAATATCAGTTCATGACCGTTTAGGACCTATGAAGACTCCGCACCCGCAAGGGGGTGTATTTAAAAATTTAACTTTGGATCGCCCAGAAGCGACGACTGGTCGTTTTGTGCATGTTAACAAGGTTCACAAACCAAAGATAGGTTGCTCAAATCACGGTAGTGATGAGCTGTACTATCAAAACAGTAACTCGAGAAAGAGAATTGTCCGAGAAGATGAATCGCATTGCGCATGCGAGAGACTCATCAAGGCAGTGTTGACGGAATGCGGTTGCTCACAAACTAAAGCTAAACGAGTTTCCGTATTTCAAAGACTTTCAACCGAAGCGTCAAAATCTAAAATGAGATGTTTCAACCAGAAGAAACCTGCACTGCGGCAAGATGAATTCCCTAAGGTCACCATTAATATGACCGGCAGAGGAAAACAGTATTTGGTCAACCCTGACCCTGATTTCTCTTCAGAAGGAAGAGTTGAGCAGGGTCTTTCTCAAAGAATGGCGCGGTTGCAACGAAGGGCCAACCGACGCCGAGATTACAAAAGAATGCACGAAGGATTGTCGTCGGATGAAGAATTGTCAGATACTTGTTCTGCCATTGCTTCAGACAGCACCACATCTAGTGTTGGGCGAGCCAGAGAATCATTCGCCATCACGCCAGATCAATTGGCTCAGATACTTCAGGAAGCGTTAGCCAAACAACGCGAGGAGATAAGAGCTGAGATCAAAACGGAGATGGAATTGACGATGCAGCAGATGCGGGATTTGCAAGCTCAACAACACCAATCGGAATCTGGTCAGAAGGCAGAGTCCAGCCAACGTAACGCTAAACCTGTGCGTATAACTGTAGACGATGGTAAAAAGGACGAGACTATCTTCGCCGATCCTCCTCCCGACAAAGACGATTCTGAAAGTGGTCCATCAAGATCGGCCACCCAACCTCCTCAAATCTACTTAAAGAAGGATGAGGAAGAAGACAAGAAGATGCAGGATCTCGAGAGCAAGGTCAATGCACTGATGACGGCCCAAGAAGTGAAGAAGACGGGCATTCCATACCCATACCCGAGGGAGTGGGATTTGATTCCTTATCCCCCAAAATTTAATTTGATTAACTTTACTCCTTTTGATGGCAGGGGTTCACCAACTCAGCACTTGATTTATTTCAAGTCACATCTTGGTGCGATATCAGGAAATGAAGCCCTGATGGTTCGGTCATTCGTAGGAACCCTCTGTGGGCCTGCCTTCGATTGGTACCGACACCTGAAACCCAGAAGCATCACTAGCTGGGGAGATATGGAAGAATTGTTCCTTACCAATTTCTTCGATGACGACACGGAAGTCTCTATTGGCACGTTGTTGGACAAAAAGCAGAAGAATGGGGAGTCGGTTGACGTTTTTGTCAAACGATTCCGGAACAAAACGGTGAATTGTCGAGATCCACTCACCGAAGAATTCATCCTACAGACATGTCACAATAACTTGTCATTGGATGTATTAGAGATTATGGGAGTTGTACCCTCTAAAACCTGGAAGGAGTTGAAAGTTAGAGGTGAGCAAGCTGAACGGTTTCTCAAGAGAAGAAATCTGGAGAGGGGTCAGCCACCAGCCAACAATCAAAATCAAAAACAGAACTTCAATCCTCGGGGCAGAGGAAGGGGGTCCGTAGCTACGGTGGACGCGCATCAAACGTCACAACAGCTGCCGCAACAACAACCGCAACAGTCGTCATTCCAGTTGGCGCCGAGTCAGAATCAACAGCCTCAGAAACAGTTTAAGACTTCTGAGCCCAGATTCCCAAAGGAATATTCCTTTAAAGATGATGAAGTTCCGGTTATCTTCAAATACCTGCTGGATAATAATAAGATCAAGCTTCCACCGGTCACAAACCAAGAAGAAGCGAAGAAGACTAATGATCCAAAATACTGTGCATATCACAGGAGTGTCCACCATCCCACTAAGGCGTGTTATGTCTTAAAAGACAAAATAGAAACCTTAATTAATGTTGGTATTGTGACGCCAAAACCAAAGGAGAAGAGGGTGGGCGCAAACGTGGTCTCTATTAGCTTTGGATCGGTTCCTTTGTCCTGGTTTCAAGCCGAACCAGTGTCAAAGGTTAAGATGCAAACCATCAACGATGACCCTCATGGACAGCGCCAAAAAGGACTAGTGTCACACACGACCCCTAAAGGCGAGATCATTTGGGTTCATCCCGATTTGCTTGAAGATGAACAGTGGACGACACCCACGTCGAAGAAGAAATCAAAAGGCAAGGGAAAAGAGAAGTCCTGTTACGGAGCCTCGGCGATTCCTGAGAAAGACGACGAGGAGATAGCAGCTTTACCACTTTCTGATGAAGAACAGGAAGTTTTCGCTACAAGGGGTGGAAACGAATACCATTACCAGTATCCCGAAACTTCCAATCCAAACAGTAAACCTCTTGCAGAACTGGGGGTGGTTACGACCCCACCCATAGCAACCGAGAAACCTCAGAAAGTTGTTAAGCAGAAAGAAAAGGAACTTCAACCCAAAGAAGTTCAACTTCCGAAGCAGCCTCGTTTCAATCGACCGATTGGACGAGACAAACCGAAAAGCTCAAACACTCCATACCGCTTCGACATCATGACTCAGTTAGCAAATATCCCAGCAAGGATCACGCTATACGAGTTGTTGCGTCTCTCGAAAGAGACTAGAGAAGCTCTACAAGAAGCCTTGGCTAATTCTGAAGTATTCCTCACTCAGATCAAGCCAACTCCGGAACAGCCAGAGTCGTCGGTGCAGCATTGCAATCTGGCAGCCACTAAATTTCCTTGCATAGCTTTCACAAAAGAAGATATGCAAGTCAGGAATTCGAAGCATGACAGACCGTTATATTTTACGGGATATATCGGTTCGAGCGTTATCAACTGGATTCAAGTCGATCCGGGTTCCGCAGTTAGCATCATGCCACTTCGGTTGATGTACCACCTCGGAATTCCCGCCAGCAAGTTAGCCTCCACAGGAACGGTTATCTATTGATTCAATACTAGTGGATCAAGACCATTGGAAAAAATCCGGGTGAAGTGTCAACTCGGAGATTTAAGGTCTGAAGTCACCTGCTATATGATCGATGCGGAGACTTCCTATAACTTACTGTTGGGTCGTCCATGGATCCATGGTAATCTTATAGTTCCCTCCACCCTCCATTAGTGTTTGAAGTATGTCGACACTAATGAGGAGGTCAAGACGGTGGTCGCGGATAAGCAACCATTCAAGGGGTTAGAAAATTACTTTACTGACTCCCTTCTATATGGTGCTGAGTCCGATACTGAACCATCGGCCCATGGCACGGACAGCGGAGAAGAAGTTGGTACCGAAGCCGGGCTCGATTATAGTGAAGGTCTTGTACTCAATGACATTGAACCTCTTGTAATCGATCTTGACGGTGATGAATCGTCGGACGAAAGTTGTAACTGGCAGCTTGCCGATGAAACAATAAAGAATGATTTAGAGTATTCGCCTTGTCTTGATAATGTAATACAGGAATTGTATGACAATCCCAGTCTGCACATGCCACTTCGCTCGTCTTGCACGGTGACAAAATATTTTCCAAATCCAATTAGGACAACGGTGATCTTACCCGCAAAGACAGAGGGTGAGAAAGAAATAATCTTTGGAAAAGGGGATCCGTCCCCAACTCCTGATCTTTTCTTGGACAGCAACTCAGATGATGAAGAGCCTGGGTGGCATTTCTCTCGGTATAGTTCACAAGCAAATGATTACATGAGAAGGCAAGGATATAACCTCTCGCTCGGTGAGGGTCTTTATTTTGGTCAAGGTGTTAGGGTTCCACCCCGTTCTACCTATGTACCAAAAGGAAAACCGGATAATTATTACACTCATAAAAGAGGTCTAGGTTATGCTTCGTCATCCGATGACGAATATTGCCAACAGATCATTAGTCAGTTGAGAAATAAGAGCGGGCATTCATCCGATACTTCAATGTGGGACTCTGACGTGAGCATTGGAGAGAGATTCAAAGCCCTAATATCGAACATGGCGACAGTTGATCCTTCCACAACCGAAGAAGATGATCAATTGCCTATTTTGGAAGACCCCTAGATGCATTATATGAATATCCAGTATGGCGATCGGTTTGAGCAAAGAGAACCTCCTACGGAGGATAAGGTAGTCCAAATTAATATGGGTGACGAAGCTAATCCGAAACCTATATTTATCAGCGGTGATCTTCCACCGGATGAAAAAGAGGAACTAATCGCCCTCGTTAAAGAGTATATCGACGTTTTCGCTTGGAATTACGAAGATATGCTGAGACTCGACCCAAATGTAGCAATGCACAGCCTCAACATAAAATCGGATGCTAAACCTGTCAAGCAACAACAAAGACGGTTTTGTCCTCAAATTATGGAGGCAATAGAAGCTGAAGTCAAAAAATTAATCGATTCAGGTTTTGTCAGAGAAGAACAATACCCTGATTGGCTAGCCAACATCGTGCCAGTTCTTAAAAAGAATGGGAAAATCAGAATTTGTATTGACTTCAGAGATCTGAATACCGCCTGTCCTAAAGACGATTTCCCCTTGCCCATTACAGATGTCATCATTGACAATACATGCGGGTTTGAGAGAATGTCATTCATGGATGGATTCTCAGGATATAATCAGATTAAGATGCATCCGGATGACGAAAAGCATACAGCTTTTAGAATACCCCTTGGTGTCTTTTGTTATACTGTTATGCCATTCGGGTTGAAGAATGCCGGCGCTACGTACCAACGAGCAATGACGAAGATCTTTCAAGAACACCTTCGGAAGACTGTCGAATGCTACGTTGATGACCTGGTCGTTAAGAGCCGTGATAAAAATGACCACATTAAAGATCTAAAGACGATGTTCGATCTTATGAGAAGTCATCAGCTAAAAATGAACCCGACTAAATCCTTCCTAGGAATGTCAAGCGGTAAATTTCTTGGATTTGTCGTCACCACAAAAGGTATTCATATCGATCCTGATAAAGTGAAGGCGATACATGAGTTGCAGCCTCCGAGAAATCTTAAGGAACTCAGAGGATTGCAAGGTCGATTGGCATATATCCGTCGGTTTATATCAAATCTGTCCGGAAAATGTCAACCATTCTCTAAACTCACGAAGAAAGGTGTGTCATTCATTTGGGATGAAGCATGCCAAAAAGTGTTCGAAGATATTAAAACATATCTGGCGAACCCACCTATTCTCGTTGCACCGAAATCGGGCAGACCGTTTTTGATTTATGTCAAAGCGACGAGCCATTCGTTAAGTGCGTTACTTGCACAAGACGACGATAACGGTCACGAGCAAGCAGTATATTACCTGAGTCGCACACTGGTAGGAGCTGAATCTCGTTATCCAATGATCGAGAAGGAATGTCTTGCCCTGGTATTTACAATCCAGAAAATGCAACATTATTTAGTTGGACAAACAATTTATGTTATTTCCAACATAAATCCTATCAGAGTGTTCATGACCCAGCCGGCTTCCATGAATTGGTGTTTAGCCAGATGGGATTTACTCTTATCGCAATACGACTTGTACTTTAAGCAACAAAAATTGGTTAAAGGACGAGCTATTTGCGATCTTCTGGCGGAAAACCCTACGAAGGATGTAGTCGAATTATACGACGATCTGCCAGATGAAACTCACGAAGTTAATACTACCTCATATCAACAAGTGTGGCAATTATACTTCGATGGGGCGTCCCGCGCAACCAACGTGGCGAGTGCACCCGGATGTTCTAGAATATCCTCAGGAGTGGGGGTCGTTTTAGTTTCCCCGGAAAAGCATGTCTTGCCTAGAGCATATTCACTGACCGAACCATGCTCTAATAACGTGGCCGAGTATAATGCATTGATAATTGGACTCAATTTTGTCAAAGAGCTGGGGGTCGAATACCTTGAAGCTTTTGGGGATTCTCAACTGGTAATTAATCAAATACGAGGAGAGTATGAAGTCAGAAATCGAGACCTGATTCCATACCACCAGGTGGCCATCGAAATGGCGAACTCGTTTGAAGGATTTTTCATCGAGTACGTTCCATGTCTCCAGAACGTGTATGCAGACGCATTGGCGGCATTGTCGGTATCCTTGGCTCAACCTCCCGAGACAGAGCAATTGATTACAGTGAGGACCCACCAGCTTATCGTTCCAATCTACGATTCGAGTGTTAAAGAAGCATACTCAACAGCAGTTGAACCCGAAGTTCAAGATTGGTGTTTCCCCATTATCGACTATGTCCTACATGGTATATTGCCTGAAGATGTAAGAGAAAGGGAATCGATTCGGCGTAGAGCCCCGAGATTTTACTACAACGCCACAGCGCAAATGTTGTATCGACGATCGTACGATGGTCTTTTACTCCGTTGCCTATCCGGCAAAGAAGCGGAACAAGCACTCAAAGAGGTGCATGATGGGATATGCGGTGCACATCAGCCCGGTCCTAAACTTTGTGATCGACTTAGGAGAATCGGATATTATTGGCCAACTATGGTGAAAGACGCAGTCGACTACGCACGACGATGTGAAGTATGTCAGTTACATGCGAACTACATGCACCAACCTCCTGAGTATTTACACCCATCGGCGACATCATGGCCATTCGAAACTTGGGGAATGGATATAGTAGGCCCTATTTTCCCACCTTCGGTTAAAGGGGACCGTTTCATTCTAGCAATTACCGATTACTTCTCAAAATGGGCAGAAGCAGTTCCACTTAGGGAAGTAAAGACGAGTGATGTTATTAAATTTATCAAACACCATATCATATATCGGTATGGTGTTCCAAGGCGAATAGTACACGATAATGATCCTCAATTCGTCAGCAACACATTCATCAAATTCTGCGGTAAATTCGGGATTAAGGATGTTTCATCGACAGCTTATAATCCCACAGCTACCGGATTGGCTGAAGCTTTTAATAAGACTATCATCAAGATTCTGGCAAAGTTGGTAAAAACCAATAAGCGAGATTGGGACGACAAACTCAGCGAAGCCCTGTGGGCTTATCGTATGACTGTCCGTACGCCAACCGGAACAACCCCATATGCCTTAACATATGGATGTGAAGCTGTTCTTCCATTGGAAATACAGATTCCTTCTCTCCGTGTCGCTCTCGCAACGGGAATGACGACGGAAGAACATCATCAGAAACGTCTCGAGGAGTTAGAAATGTTAGATGAAAAGCGCTTGGAGGCTCAACAACAGATCGAGTTTTATCAAGCTAGAATCTCTCGGGCTTTTGATAAAAGGGTCCGACGACGAAGTTTTAAAGAAGGAGATTTGGTTCTTGCTGTTCGAAGACCTATGATTCTCACTTCCAAGAAGAAAGGAAAATTTGAACCTAAATGGGAAGGGCCGTTTGTGATAGAAACAGTCTATTCAAACGGTGCATATCGCCTGATTACTCAGGATGGCAGCAAATTAATGATGCCAATAAATGGGAAGTTCCTGAAAAATTATTACCCGTAATACGTTCAGGATAACCTATGTAAAACGGGAAGTTCCTAGAGAATCCTGTACCGGATATTTCAGGATAACCCGTTATCAGTTGATTATCCTGAATGGAAAATGATCATGTGAATAGTCTGTTCTTAATCGTGATAAAAAAATGATTAAGAATCTCTTGCTACTTTTGTTGAGATGAGATTTAATGACAATTAATCTTTCCTCACAAAACTCTGTAATGCGAGCATGGAAAGGGAAACTCGATAATTCGTAACCCCGTACCATGAAGCCCCCACCAATTAGATCGACCAATGGTCATCAGTCTGTATTAGTCGACAAATTATTTCATGTCGAATTCTTATACTTGAAATCAAAATTTCCCACCGAGTAGTTCGTGCAAATCAACAAACTCATTGTTATTTGTACCCTACTCCTACTCGTCACTTGGTCAAACCTTACTATAGTTAGGATCAAAGCCAAAATCCCCTCTCGATTCGTTCCATGAACGAGAGGTCCATAAATTGAGTGATCAAACCTTTAAACAGTTAGGATCATCTCAAAACCCCCACTTGGTCAAACCTTCCTACAGTTAGGACCAAATCTAAAATCCCCTCTCGATTCGTTCCATGAACGAGAGGTCCACAAACTGAATGATCAAACCATATGACAGTTAGGATTATTCAAACCAATCCGGATTCTTCGAGTGGAGATCCCACTTTGAGTTTCCTTTGCACCAGGAGATAGAATATAAAATTCTTCTTCTCCGATTCTGGGTTTATCTCTACCAACAAACAAGAGATCAGGAGACGGAATATGAGATTATTCCCCTCCAATTCTGGGTTTATCTCTACCAACAAACAAGAGACGGAATATGAGATTATTCCCCTCCAATTCTGGGTTTATCTCTACCAATAAACAAGAGATTGAGAGCTGGAATATCTAATTCCTTCTTCACAAACTTGGGTTCGTTTTCATACATAGAAAATGTTACCTACTCACATTTTAAAATCCATGTCATTCACGCATGGGGGATGTTATCTCTATCCCTTATTAGAAATAAGTCTACATCTAACACATGTAGCCTACGTATTCAATGCCGTAGTTTGAAGTCTAAAAGAGTCCAAGTCTTTTAGCCCAACGTCATATGTGAAACGGACTTAGATAATTCACGTACTAGCCCGATTCAAACGGTAATCGGTAAAGGCATATCAAATCCGTTGATGGCTGAGGGTTTGCCAAAAATCCTATAAGTATTATGGTTATTTATTCTAAACAAGAATGAGTAATCATAATAATATCTCAATGAGCAAAATGCTTCGTTATATTGATCGAAAATGTTCAAAAAAAAATACATGTTCTCTAATTACAAAAGTTTATACTGACGAATCTGATCTTCTAGTTTTGAAAGCTCTATCGCGTAAGCCTGTTCAAGCTCAGCGGTCAGTTTAACTTTGAAGGCTTCTTCGTCAACACTCTGAAGTTCAGTGACCTCTTGTTCCTTCTCAGCAAGTCTCTTATCCTGAACATTCAATCGCTGAAACAAGTTTTCTTCAATTTAAGTTGTCTTCGTCAACTCAGATTCCAAAATTTCACGAGCATCCTTAGCTTTTGCAAGTTGTTTTTCTAGGCGATCTATTTCAGCTTGGTTAGACTCCAAGTCCCGGCGTAGATCGACCTTAGCCTTTGTTCTCTTAGCAACATGCACCCTGAGTTGATGACTGTGGGCTCTTAGCTTTTGAAGTTCAGAGTTAGCAGATTTCTGAGAATCGCGCCACGCCTGCAACTTGAAGTCCATATGAGAAGCGATGTAGGAGGGTACGCCTTTAGTACGAAGATCCTTCAGAAGTTTAACGTGTTGCTTCAGCTCGACCAAATAGACGCCGATCGAATCGGCTAAGTCGTTATATCCTTCATCTCGGATGCCCGACATATAACGATCAAACGGTTTCTTAAAATTCTCAAAATGTGAGCCTTTTAAGAGAATGCGATCGACCATAGAGTTCCAAAAAGAGACGAAGCCATGAAGATCAGAGCAAATGATGGCTTTTTCCGGATCCTCGTCAGCCAATAACTCTTGGATTTGGTCTGATAAAGAGGAAGAAGAAGCTGCGATGAGGACAAATAAGTCAGTACAAGATATATATATATGCATACATAAAAGCGATCTGAAACATGCTAAATTTAACGGAAGAACCTTCAATAGGACCCGGCTTGTCCAATGGGGGTAGTCTGGTCTCCTGAACGGTCAAAGCTGGTTCAAGAATAGCAG
>BQKN01000167.1:230534-241060 GCA_022839385.1 Asparagus kiusianus | reverse complement strand
TTGTGTACATGCACCCAAAGTAGGTTCTGCAAATAATAATAATAATAACAAAATAAATAAATAAAAATACTGTAGCATAGCATTCTAGACGGAAATTCCGTCTAGGATGCACAAAATCCGTCTAGGATACCTTTTAAAAAAATAAAAAACATCAATTTTCGTCTAGAATGAGTATTCTAGACGGAAATTTCCGTCTACAATACATATTCTAGACGGAATTTTTTTCTGTCTAGGATGCAGTATTCTAGACGGAAATTCTGTCTAGAATAATCCGTCTAGGATGTATTCTAGACGGTTTTGAATTCCGTCTAGAATATTCCGTTTAGGATGTATTCTAGACGGAATTTCCGTCTAGAATACTACATCCTAGACGAAAATTTCCTAGACGGAATTCTGTGTAGAATACACATCCTAGACGGAATTTGTGTATCCTAGACGGAATTTTCCGTCTAGGATGCCTAATTTTTTAGCAGTGATTTCTTTTTTTTAAGCCAACCAAACAACCATAATACAAGTTTTCCTATTCTTTGATTTCCTATTCTTTGATTTCCCACTTGTTTTAGGCAAACAAATAACCCCTAAAACTAAAAAGGCACATCGCAATAGGAAATAATCCCAGACTTCGGCTCCACTCACAACATCAAATTGTCCTTGACTCAAAATTCATTTCAAAAGCTAAAATATATAACTTATTCTTATTTTATGTGGACCGTGGGCCTTCGCTTAATACATCTTCATCCACGTGCTCTCTCAATTTACAATCTTTTGCCACTCTCTACGGATTGTTTTTCTTTGAAAGTAAAGCATCTCGTTGCTTAATTAGTCAATAGTTTCTTTCTTTTTCATTTTTCTTGTTGCGAGTAATGTAAGTTTTATTTATCATGGACTTTCATATAAAAATAAAAGGTATTTCGCGAATGTAAATTTAAAAGCTCATGTACAGCCACTACTAGAAAATGGGTCATTGGCTACGGATATTTAGCGACGGAATATTCCGTCGCTATAACATGACTTATGGCGACGGAATTTCCGTCGCTATTGAACCGTAGGCAAATATTGTTATAGCGACGGAAAATTATGTTTTAGCGACTAAACAATTCCGACGCTAAACTATTAACGACAATCTACACTTCCGTCGGTAAAAAACTATTTAGCGACGGAATTTCTGTCGCTAAAACCACCTTTAACGACGGAATAATCCGTCGCTAAAAGTTTTGGGTGGGAAAAAAATTTCGGGCGCGGACGCCCAAAATTTTGGGCATCCCGCGCTCGTTTTTACCGATACCCCCCTCTCTCAGACCCGAGACCCCCCCTCTCTTTCCCCCTCTCTCCCAGACCGTCGCCCCCCAACCTCAGACCCACGCCCCCCCACGTCGCCGCCGCCGCCGCCGCCAGACCCGCCACCCCCCCTCTCTTTCCCCCTCTCTCTCCCAGACCCGCCACCCCCCTCTCTTTCCCCCTCTCTCTCCCAGACCCGCGCCCCCCTCTCGCCGCCGCCGCCGTTGGGTGGAGCCGCCACCGCCGCCACCGCCGTCGATCTCTCTCCCCCCTCTCTCTCAAGGTACCCCCTTTCCCCTCCCCTCTCAATCTTATAGTTTATAGTTTAATTTTTGCAAAACCAAAAAATTATGAAAAAATCAAAACCCTAATAAAAAATCAAAACCCTAATAAAAAATTAAGATTATAGTTATATAGTTTAATTTTTGCAAAATCAAAAAATTATGAAAAAATCAAACCCTAATAAAAAATATTCATATTGTTAAAATTATAATATAAAAAAAATTAGGGTTAGGGTTAGGGTTAGGGTTAGGGGTTGGTTAGGGTTAGGGTTAGGGTTAGGGTTAGGGGAGGGTGAGGGTTCACTACAAGAAATTATGTCTTTAACGAAGGGATTTCCCTTCGTTAAAGAGCTGAAAACCTTCGTTATTGTATGCTAACGACGGGGAAAAATCCCTTCGTCGCCCGTCGTTGAAGCCCTCTTCGCTAAAGGGTCACGAAGGGATATACTACCCGTCGTTAGAGAGTCTATAACGACGGAACATATTACCATCGTTAATATTTACGACAGTTATTATCACCGTCGTTACCTTCAGTGACGGGAATATTTTTCCATCGTTACCATCACTGACGGGAATATTTTTCCTTCGTTACCATTAGTGACGGGAATATTTTACCGTCGTTACTTTAAATGACGGTTTTTCACTCCCGTTGTTATTATGTAATGATGGTTTTGTACGCCCGCTGTTATTGTGTAACAACGGGTGAAAACCCCATCTTTAAAGGCTAATTAATGACGGTTGAATAACATCGTAAAGGTCCTCATTGTGGGTAATTAGTAACCCATCAACGATGTTGCTTTCCCTTCGTTGATGAACAAAATGCGATTTATAATATCGTCATTATAGACTATAAATTTTAATATACATTAATGACAATCTTTCCATCAATAGACATCGATCATATTATTCTCAAAATGATACTAAGATTCACAATACAAATATATTAAAAATACCCAATAATGAATAAAAGGGAAAACAAAAACTTCATTCATTAATAATATCAATAAATAAAATTCTACAATCCTCAAATATTCAATATTAATAACAAGAGTTAATATCCCAATTGTTCCAAAGAACAATACGTGAAACTATCTAAAATAAATTAAAACAAAAGTTTGGGAAAGACACATCCTTTCATCTCTAATCACCATAAAAAAAAGACTCGAGCTACCCCTCTCCTAATCTTGCATGGATAGCCTGAAAAATTAAAAAAAATCACATAATTAAGAAATATCAATTAAATAAATATTATCTTATTAAGTAAAAATCGCATTTTCATAGTGCAAGTAGTCAACCATAAAAGTATATAAGAGATTTTACAAAAAATAATTACCTTGTCTTGCACATGTTCTCGAGTTTGAGGAGTCAATGAAGATGGTTGTCGAAAAAAAGTTCTTGCATAGCTTTCACTTGTGACTCTAAATCAGACATCCTTTGTTGTTTTTGATGTAGTTGTTGCAGGTGAAACAGGTGCAATTGTCTACAATAGGTGATGTATCTTTCCTGCATAGGAATCAAGAACAAGAGTACAAAGTTGCTTAAGTAACAATCTTAGACTACTCATCGTTATAACATGATCATTTTAGAAGCATCTCATTTATTAATAAGACCTTTTTTGGCTGATATCTACAAGTGGTTGAAATCACTCACCTGTAAATTGTTGCTCGTAGGTTTATTTTGGTGCAGTCACTACCGATATCACTACGTTGTTGATTTGCAGAGTTGTTCTCAAGTATGTCAAGTGGGAAGATAAGAGCAAAGCCTCCAAGTGTCAGATGATAAATGTACCTAAATTCATGCTCGCAAACTATAAAGAGCTTCTTGAAAGTAGAAGATGAACTTTAGCAATATGATTAAGTAATTAACCGGCACATTGCATTTAGCTACATACGTGGAATCAAAGAGATCAATACCAGCAGCTACACCCTGTAAGACCTCTTCTATAAGAGACAAGAAAGGATAAGAACTAATTAAAATCATTGTTATAATTCAAAAGAACGACATGCATCTATGTTTGCACTGGAGATTTGAAAGAGAATATGAAGCTAAGATAGATGTCATTATGGAACATGAATTTCAATTTTAAACTGGATTGCTGTTGACCGCGATAAGAATCATTGAGGAGAGGTGATGATTTCATAAGATATATCCAAATATTTACTTGAGATAAGTCTTAGGCAAGAAATGATTCCTAAATCAGGAAGGTCTGTGAGTATGCAAAGAAAGAAAAAGCACAAACTTCAGGAAAGAACTCATCCATAGTGTAGTTCTATATGTTCTTGAGCACAAGTTATGGTAACTTGTACCTGGAAGTGCGAGCCCAGAATCATAACGCAATTTCTCCTTAGGTAAGCTGTCCTGAAAGCATCACACAAAATATAAGGAATTAGATATAATTTTTCCTAGAAAAAAATAAAAATGATACTAATCTCTTGATCACCTACTGAAATCCAGTAAACTGTTAGTTCCTTGTTGTGAGTATATTTTCATCGCCTACGATGTCTCTAGAATAGTTCACACCATCAATACTGCTCAAGCATGCTTAAAGGTGCATGTGGTGTTTATATCGCAAATTCTGGGATGTGATATAGAAGTATCTAAATCCAGGACTTGGAACTTCATCCATCCAATTAACCAAACTTAAGAAATTTATAGCTCTGGACAATTCAACTCTTAACCACTACCATAACAGTCCATAAGGAATATCATATTACCATGGTCGATGAGTTTTATTGTGTGGTAAATGCAATACTCACGGTCACAGATGATTCAAGAATAAAACTCAAAACGCTATTTACACTTCGCCAATATAAAGCATATTTCCATTACCACTGTCATCATTTAGCTTCTCTCACACATTTCCCTTAATATAGTAAAGCCTCAAAACATGACTGCATCTAGCATGTAGATATGATGTTTCCTTGAGTATTATCTTGATTCTTATTCCTAGTATCTTGCACGCATGTAGAGCATACCATTTTGGATGTTTTTTTTCTTTTCCATAAGGCCAAGCGTAAGTTCAAATATCCCATAACCAACATATATGTACCTGAAATTTTTTCAGTCCAGCCACATGAATCATGGTGTAGGAAAAACATTATTTCCAAATATTATCATGAGAAATTCAGGTCTTTCAAATTTCTAGCATGTTAGATGGCATACGATTGCTATGATAATGGATCTGCTTGCAAATATGACATCTTAGAGCTAAAACTGCTCACTCAGACTATGCAACTTAAGTATTTTCAGGTTTCACTTTCCATTTTAGCACAAAATTGATTTTGCTCTCTTACCGTAACAACATTTAGCAAAGCAGGTCGTTCCTCCATACTTTCTCCTTGCCCAAACCCTCCAATCCAGAAACCTAAATCAAGCAGAGATTTCACAAAACAAATAGACAAATAGTAAGGAGACCACAATAATGGTAACAACTAGGATCAAAAGAAAGCTAATAACTCACGGATATTGAATTGAAATTAATAGAAGAATTACCATTAGCATGGTTTATCCCATCTAAGTGGCTGGTTGTCACAACTGTCTTTAGTTTATATTATATTTTAACTTTGTCTAATGTCAACAATAATAATGCAGATAAAAAAGCATATATAATAAATCATATTCAATTTGCTACTATTTTGTCACTTTGAATCACCAAGCACACTTTACAAATGGCTCCAAGCACACACTGACATGAAGAAAAGGTTTACAGAAATAAATTTCCTGCAATATATTTATAACATCAGTTTATATGAATGAATTATGAAAAGCAAAAGCTACCTGATACATTTCGCAATGCCGCTCCAATTGCACAACGCTTCCTTTCTTCTATGTTGGATCCTCCAACAATCGATCCCAAGATAGATATCCCACCGCCTGATCTTCAATAATTACTACAAGAATCTAGTTGCCAGCTTTGAATAGAAAAGGACAACACATGCATTATAAGTTGGGCATAATGCTAAACAAATTATGAAAGTTTCCCACCAGTTTAGTGTACTATTTCTTATAATACAACAATTCATGCCTAATGTATATGGTCTTTATTGCAAAAGTGCAAAGTTGGCTAAACTATAGGGACTTAAGTGTAATTATACCACACAAAAGAACGGCTGGCATGGGCAGTGACGAAGGGCTGCGGCGGAGATCTGGCGGTGCTGTGGCGCCGCCGCCGACGGAGATCAGACGCCGACGACGGAGATCTTTGCGGCGGAGATCTGGCGATTGGCGGCGCTGGGTCGACAAGGGCGCTGTGGTAGGACGCGGGTAGAGGCAGGAGCGGTGGCGCTGGCAGGGTCGGCGCTGGCGCTGGGCAGCGGCGGTGCTGGCGCTGGCACAGGGAAGCGATGTCTAGGGGCGACCGCAATGCTAACCTGAACGACGGGAACTTTTAGTTAGGGTTTAGTTTAATTTATAGATTAGTGAGTTGTTTGGGTTTCGGTTCTTTATATTAATTTTGGTTAGTGGCTTGTTTGGGTTAGTGGCCTGTTATGATTAGGATCAGAGTTATAATTAACGAAGGTAATAGACTCCTTCGTTTTTTAGTAGGCCCAATAACGACGGTATTAGAACCAAATCAACGAAGGGATTAGAAAACTGTTATCCCATCTCACATCATTACTCTAATAATTGTGAAAACTCGATGAAGGGCTTTAAAACCGTCGTTATTTTACACACATTAATGACGGACAACTGGTCCCTTCACTAATTTTGGTCGTTAAATACCAGATTTCTTGTAGTGGTTAGGGGTTAGGGTTAGGGTTAGGGTTAGGGGAGGGTGAGGGTGAGGGTTAGGGTGAGGGTTAGGGTTAGGGGAGGGTGAAGGTGAGGGTGAGGGTTATGGTTAGGTGAGGGTGAGCGTAGGGGTGATGGTAAGGTTGAGGTTGAGGGTTAGGGTTAGATGAGGGTTAGGGTTATGTGAGGGTGAGTGTGGGGGTGATGGTGAGGTTGAGGGTTAGGGTTAGGGTTAGTGTAGGGGTGAGGGTGGGGGTGATGCTGAGGGCTAGGGTTAGGGTGGGGGTGGGGGTGAGTTTGAGGTTGAGGTTGAGGGTTAGGTTTAGGTTTAGGGTTAGGAGATGGTGAAGGTGAGGTTTAGGGTTAGGGTTAGGGTGATGGTTACAATGAGGGTGAGGTGATTGTGTGGGGTTATCGTTACTATTATATCGCTAATTACATAGAAATTACACACACTGTACACTCATATTTTCGAGCCGTATAATACCCCGTCCAATAAATACTATATATAATCTCTTTATTTACTTGTCACATACGCGTACAGGATTGTTGGCGGATACGATACCATCGTGTTCGGTCCGATAACCTTTCTGTACTCGTATGTGACGGAGGGCTTATATATAAATATTTATTGGATCTGTCCAGTTTGGACGGGTTAGGTATGTAAACATGGCGTGCATATGTATTTACGTGTGTTCTTGTGTACTTTCTTTTCGTCAGAGTTTCGACGGCGCTTACTCGTTGTTCTCCGTGTACTATAGTGTACTCGGAGAACAGCGGGTAGGTGCTGCCGAAATTTTGACGAAATAAAAGTACACTTGAACACACGTAAATACATATACACGCTACGTTTACATACCTAATGGGATAGAAGCCTTCCTCTGACAGCTGATCACACACACTTGTCCTATAACTTAAAATGATATATGTAGGGATATGCTCACTTCTATTAATTTTTAAATTCTAGATGCGGACAATTCCTGACAAATCGTTCATAGGCATACCACGTGATCGAAGGCATCTAGACACTCGATACAAGGATGGGATAGAAGCTTTCTTAGCCTACTCTGACACCAACCCTCTACGGTCACTCAGCGGGTTGATTTTTTATCCTTGCAAGAATTGTAGGAATGACAAAATGCTCAATAGGAGTGACGTAAGTTTTTATCTGTCAATCAATGGATTTGATAGCTCTTATGTATTTTGGAGTCATCACGGTGAAGGCGTCCCGGTGATGCAATTAGAGGAAGAGTTTACTGATGTCGACAATCCGACAATTGACACAACTGATATGTTGGAAGATATTCTTAACGTGCCGTCTTCGAGTGATGTTAACACATCAGATATGTTTCAAGATGTAGCCCGATTGATGAGACTTGTTGAAGAAAACGAGTCACCGTTATACGAGGGTTGCACCGAGTTCACAAGGCTTTCTTTTATGCTGAGGCTTCTTCATATCCAAACACTCAGTGGGATGGCTGTTACACATTTCGAGATGTTATTAGACTTGCTCAGGAAAGTAATTCCAGGTGGCGAGAAGAGCATCCCCGCAACTTATTATGAAGCTCACAAGATTGTTGATACCCTGGGTCTTAATTATAAAAAGATAGACGCATGTCCTAATGACTGCATCTTGTACAATAAGGGTAATGAAGGTCTAGAGGAATGTCCGACGTGTCATGTATCACGCTAGAAAGAACATACGGGCACATCTGAAGGTATATCATCCAATAAACAGAGCAGAATCCCTGTGAAGGTTATCTTGGCCGACGAAACAGTTGCTGAGTTTTCCTTGACACAAAATAATCTAGTGGATGAAATTGCACTGGCGCGCCCTGATGTACCTGCGATTATATGTGAGCCAAGGCGTAAAGTCAAAAAACGAGTCCACGGTAGAGTCGATAAAACTATAAGGACAGTCCTTTTGTCGGCACGCACATGGTCGCAGGCTAACCGCACACGGTCGCAGAGTAGAGCCTCAACATCATCATAATAATATAATACTTGGTTATGATTTAAAAAGAACATTCATGTATCTGTTTGACTGGTTAACATGTATCAGTTTGTGTTATGTATTATAGTATTGCCTTTATATTATCTGTTTGACTGGTTATCATGTATCAGTTTGTGTCATGTATTATAGTATTGCCTTTATATTATCTGTTTGACTGGTTATCATGTATCAGTTTTTGTCATGTATTATAGTTTTGTTGGGTACTCATTATGTTTTTAAAGTATAGATGACAAAAGGATTACGTAAGAGAGCGCTTGAGAGACTTTTTGGTAGACATTCTGGAGGCGACGCACATGGCTCTACGTCAGGTATTTTTATTTATTTATTATATCTGTACATTTCTATAAACTCTTAATACGAGCCTAACATTATTTTTTAACATTTCCTACGCAGGCCGCATCGCTGCTACACATGACTCGCCGCCACAGGACACAGGACGAGGAGATGCTCCACCTGATGCGGAGACACTCGTTGATCCTACCCATCATGCAGAGATGCCGCTGTCGCCTCCTCCGCATGCAGATGTATTGGAGGAGCGCCGATATGAGCCATATAGCGCAGCTGTAGAAGCTGCGCCACTACCGCCGGATTCTATTCCGGATCAGCGAGCCCACGACCCGGCCAAGGTGAAGGAGGATTGGGATGCTTATCATGATTTGCGACCTATCGCACAACATAGGTATGAACAAGCAAGGCGTAGATGCCTCGAATTGAAAGGTGTGTATAGATTTTTATAGTTTATCTGTTAATATTTTAATTTGTATTATCGATATTGATTGATTTATATTTCGCCTGAATTTCATTTTTTCGTAAGTACCGAGCGACCTACTAGGCGCGGCCGCAGTGGTATCAAGCCACAGAACCTCATCCCGGATATTCATCGGAGGGCCGTGATCCGATGGGAGAACGGCGTGCCTGTCGGGCCATTTGCTAACTCTTTCAACAATTTCCTCGCCGCTTTAGCCAGGAGGCATGATTTCTTCAACATATTTTTGATGTGGAAGTCACAGCGGATTGATGCGCTGGTGGCTTGTTGGAGATATATATGTGTGAGTCATTTATTTTAATTCTCATAATTATTAGTCATTTTATTATTTTGTTTAACACACTGATTTGTATCTCTTTTTTCATTGTATGCTGAAGCGATTTTTCTTTCTTGACGATTACGCTTGTGCCTGGAATTACTGCTTCACGCAAATCAATCTATCGTTCAAGAGGTGGCGGTTTGAGCTGAAGAAAAAATATTTTATTCAAAGAACAGAAGATTGGGAGCGTTACTGGCATCTTGACGAGCGCGTAGATGGAGTAGATTTTTTTGCACTTTGCGATTATTGGGACACGGCCGAAGTTCAGGTATTATTGAAGTATATATCTTCATTTATTGTTTGAAATTCTATATTATATCTGTTTAACATTCTTTTGCAGGATCAAGCTGAAACAGCAAGGAGGAACCGCAATGCGCCCCGTAGTTACGAGCATCACGGGGGCTCCAGGTCCTTCAGCCAGCATTATCATCAATTGACGCTTGAGGTATATAATATATTAGCTCTTAGGTTATCAATTTGAGTATAATTTATGTGTTATGAGTTAATGATATATGTGAATAAAATAAGGAAGGGGAGAACTCGGGCATTTTGCAGATCGTATTCTGACTGGTTGGAGTCCAAATTACGCCGATGAAGTGAAGAAAGCGCAAAACCGGGATCTGGCTGTAAGTAGCAGTTAATTTGTATATTTAATTTTTTTAACAATGCATTTTAAATGTGTTAGAATTGACCGTGTTGTTTTGGTATATCGCAGGAGAAATTACATGCTAAGGTGCAGGAGCAATTATCACAGACTCAGGTCGATTCTAACACTCCGACCCGATTAAGTAGAGAGGAGGAGGATAGCATCATCGAGACGGTCATTGGACCGAGTAGGAAGAACAGATACAGGTGGAGAGGATCCGAGCATCGGCCGTACGAGTCCAGTAGCACATACGAGTCTGCAGCTCCACCAGGATGCAGTTCTTCTCAAGACCCGACTATGGAGCAGCGGATGAAAGCGATGGAAGATTGGCAGTCGCGTCGGGAGTCGGAGCTACTCCAGATGGCGGAGGAAGAACGGAGGCGCCGGGAGCAGAGGGAGCTGGAATTCACCCAGTTCATATCGACTCTGCCTTCTGATTCTCAGGAGGCATATAGGAGACGATTTTTGGCGGATCAGGTAATATATATATA
>BQKN01000167.1:211439-230434 GCA_022839385.1 Asparagus kiusianus | reverse complement strand
ATATATATATATATATATATATAATTAAATGAATTAAATATAAAATTCTTACTTAGTTACGAGTATGCCATGTGACTAAATGATATCACACAAACTGTTACACACAAACTATATCTCTCTCCGAAACACAACTAAAATTATATACTTAATGTTTTTATGTGATGGTGGTGTTGATGGTGCGTGCGTGCGTAGCGATGGTTGTATTGGTTAGTGAGTTGGTTAGTTGGTTGTTATTTTGTTTTGTTGTGAGGCGTTCGTGCGTAGGGTCGTTGGTTATGTTGTTGGTTGGTGGATGTTTTCGTGGTGGTGGTGGTGGTGGTGGTGATGATGATGGAGGGGGAGGGGGTGGGGGGTAGGAGTTTGGTTGGTTCGTGGGTGGGGTTGGGGGATTGTTATTGTGGTGGTGGTGGTGTTGTTAGTGTTGTGTTGTGGTGTTGCATGTGTTGTATTGTCGTGGTCGTTATGTGCGTGCTTGATGTTGGGTTTGGTCGTGGTGGGGGAGGGGGAAGTGTGGGGATTGGGTTGAGCTGGGTACTCGTGCGTGCGTGTGTGCGTGTTGGTGGAGATAGGTACGAGTGCGTGCGTGTGTGCGGGTGAGGTTAGAGTGTGTGCGTGCGTTGTTAAAAACATGTGCGTGCTTGTGTATAATACATAAAAATATGCCATGATACTCTCTCTGAATCATATAACATGTAAGAATATGCCATGATACTCTATTATTACTATACTTGCATGTCATGCCTTGTTGTTTTATAATTTGTTACTTTACTTTAAAATTCAGTTTTTGATGATGTACGTATTGCTCTATAACGTTTTATTTATATTTTTAGGCTGGGACTTCTCGACAAGGTGGAGTTGGTGATGAGGATGATGATGATCGGGACTGAGTTTATTTGTTTTAACATTAAAAACAATGGGTGTGCTGTATAAATAACATTTATAATGTTGGGATATTTATTATATTTTTAGTGAAATAATTGTTATATATGCGTGAAATATGTGTTATATGTGCTTGTGTTGTGTAAATTTATTGTACATGTTATTGTTGTGAAATATATATTGTACAGGAATTTCTAATTTTCAAAAAAATTTTTAAAAAAATTTCAGATGACTTTTAGCGACGGATATTCCGTCGCTAAAAGATCTTTTAGCGACAAAAAACTAACATGCCAGACATGCACTAATACAGATTTCAGCAACGGATTTTCCGTCGCTATACATATTGGCGACGGAAATTGTATAGCGACGGCAAGTACCGTCGCAAAAAAGAATATAATTCGGCCAAAAAGTATAGCGACGGTTAAGTATATAGCGACGGAAAATACCATCGTCAAAAAATTATACATAAACGACGGATTTTTCGTCGCTATATAACCGTCGCTGATATTTAGCGACGGATTTGCCGTCGCTAAAGGTAGATTTACCTACCCTGATAATAGTGACGGTTTTTTAGCGACGGAATTTCATTTTTCCGTCGCTAAAACTTTTAGCGACGGATTTTGGACTTTTGGCGACGGATTTGTCCGTCGCCAATAGTCCCCTTTGCAGTAGTGAGCGTCAGAAGCTTATACACGCATACTTCACAATTCCCTTGGGCCTCGTTTGGTACGCGGGAATGTGGTGGAATGGAATGATCATTCTCACTTCTCATTCCTTCCTACCAAACACACACTCTTTTTTGAAGTTGGAGTGTCCATTCCCCCTTCCCATCAATTTTCACTTTATGTGGGAATGAACATTTCCAATGAAATGATAGGAAATGTGCATTCCCACTTAAATTAGAATTAATAAAATATACAGTTTTTAAATACGTTCATTCCTATTTCATTTTATAAATTACACTCAAACGTGAGAATGAGAATGCCTTTTCCATTCTCATATTAATTCCATTTCACTCATTCTTTCATTCCATTCTCATTTGAGTCCATTCCTGCGTAACAAACGAGGCGTTAGGCCTCGTTGGTACCTAAGAAATAACTCAAGAGAGAATAGAATAAAGTAAGGAATAAAATAGAATTAATGTCGGAATAGAATGCTTATTCTTATTCCTATGTTTGGATGCGATTAGAAAATAAAGTGAGAATGACAATAGCATTCTCATTCCCACATTTGGTATCTTATGTTCACAAGTGAGAATGAAATATTTTTTCTAATGATTTCTTTATAATTAACAACATAGACTTTTAAATATTTAAAAAAATATTATTAATAGTAACTAAATGTTGATGTTCAAAAGTTAGATTGTAGGATTTAGGCTGATTTTGAACAGCTTAGGTCTCTTAATCTTCTTTAATGGTTGATTCCCTAATAGGAAGAAAATCATGCACATATGCAACACGTTAGAGGATTGAAGTTGGGTTCTCTGGTGGTTCCTCTGAAGATCAAGTTAGTTACTATCTGAATGGGAGAACAAAACTAATATAGTTCACTAAGTGTGCAGAAATTGACTACCTTTGGACAATAAATGATGTGTGCATTTATACTGCGCTGACGAGGGTATTTATGTAATCTTGGCCGAGTATATGCAGTCGGCTTAGTCAACTGATACCTTTACATGTGTCACCATTGGGGGTTCGAGTCACCCTTGTGATTAATGCGACGGTGATAGAGGGTTCAAGGTGCTGACGTGGTTTGATTAATCATTAAGACTTTGACGGTGGTGCAATGATGACTCCAACTGTGCATTTAATACGATAGTGACTAGCTGTCGTTACTAGCTTCGAGAAGGAGTGTCTTTCGTCTCAGTTCTTTGAGAGAGACCAAGTGAGGAAGCTTTTCATCTCGGCTCTTTGAGAGAGGCCGGGTGAGGATGCCTTTCGACTCAGCTCTTCGAGAGAGGCTGGGTGAGGATGCCTTTCGACTCGGTTGTTCTGTGTGGGGACGTCTTCTGAGTCTGTCTTCATGAGGGAGTCCGTGTGAATTGGTGTATTATTAATTAAGACACGTATCACTTTTTGGAGTGAGATTTATACTTGGTGAATTCTACTACGCAATAATAAATAATTCAAATTTTCATAAATAAGTTTTATAAAATAATCTTTGATTTTTTTCATAGAAATAGTTTTAATTGAATAGCTTATTTTGGCACACCACATCTATTGATGGCGAGGATCAAACAGTCAATAGTATCCAGAAGAGGATAGGTTTGGTTCAGTGTTGATGAATGACTGCTTTCTTCCTTGACTTTATGTCTGATTCTTGAGTTTGGATGTCGATCAATCTGCATGTGTAGAAACTCGTAAGAGGGCGGGATTAGTTCCCCCGTTGTACTTCCAACTATCAAGTTAGTTGATATGAGCTTGAGTGGGAAAAGTTAGAACAATGTGTTCTTGTGTGTAGAAAAATACTCTAGGGTTCCCTCTCTCTCTTCTTTCAAAACTCCCCCTCTAAGTTCAAATGATACCTGTATTTATATTCGAAGTATGAAGGGTTAATTGGTCACTTCAGCCGAGCATAATGAGACGGTGACAAAGTGTGGGTTGGCAGCTGAATCAGCTTTTGCTTTATAGGTGTCGGATGGTGACTGGAGGGTAGATCACTTTGATATTAAATGGGAAGTGATCAATAGCAGGACAGTGGTCCACGTGGTCTAATAAGTCATGAAGACTATCAGGGCCAAAAAAATAATGCACCTACTATGTATTAAAGGCGATGTGGACATGTAGCCAGTGAGGGTAGCTTCATCGAGAAGTAAAGCCGTTTCAAGGCGGTTTCAAGAAGTGTTCTGGACGAGTAGTCGAGTAGACTCTTGGCAAGCCATCTAGGATGAGAAGACCGACAGCACCGCCTTTCGTGTCAGCATGGAAGAATGTCGACTAGACGAATCGACTGAGTCAGACTATAGGGGATTTGGCCCATCTCTTTGAGTGGGGCAAGACGTATAAGGATACATCCATTTGTTTACTAATACATCGTATGTCCAAGAGTAGGAATACTATAACAGTTGGTCCATTTTGCTTGGAGGTGGCTTTAGCTGGGTCCGAGTGAAAATAGAATAAAAAATTATTCTTGGATGTTTGTGGATGAGTTAAATTAGAACTAAAAATTTTCTTCTGAAACGACGTGGCTAACGTCATCATACTTCCACTTTAATACTGTAGCCCTGCTTTTCATGATAGATTGTAGGCTATCCGAGGTGAATGACGTGCATTTCCTATATTTGTAGGCTCTTCGAATTTTGTAAATTAGTTTGGACCGTTAGATATACTTAAATTCAGCGGTTCATATTCTAGCAGCTAAAGAATTAGCGGTCTCTAAATAGGAATAAGACTTAAAGAGTGTTGGTTATTGCTTTTCTAAATTTCTTCTAAGGGAATAGTTCCTCTTCTCCGTTCATCTCCTCCAGCAGTTAGTTTCTTCTTCTTTCTTTCAATGGCTTCTGATCCTTGTGACCGACAAAGTTTCTTAGAGAATATCCACTCGAAAGTGACCTTGCCACAGAAAAGGGGACTTTATAAGAAGTTTGACATCCCTAAGGGATATAAATTGTTGGCTCCTACAGCGTCCATGGCTATATACGACCATGGTCTAGGGCCGCATCCGCTTTATGTGAGGCATTTAGAGTGTGGTTTAAGATTACCTCTGCATCTATTTTTATCAAACGAGTGTTTGAGGTGCTAAGAGTGTCACCAGCGCAGATGAAGCCGAACGTGATTGTTGTCTTAGTGGGGTTTGTGGTCACATGCTGTTAGTTTGGGGTTAAGCATTCCCTAGTTGTTTTTGGTCATTTGGTGACTGTGAAGGTGACTCAAAAAGAAGCTCATTTTCACTTCCAAATGGCAACGAAGTCCAAACTCATCACCAACCTTCTCGTATCTTATAAAGATTAGAAGGAGCGATTTGTTTGGGTCATAGGGGATGACATAGAAATGTGTTGCTCTAGATGGCCGGAGATAAAGAGGAAAGCACTCTTCGGGGGAGAGTTATCAGAGGCTAAGAGGAACGAGTTTTAGATGATCAGTGCTCATGCCGGCTCTCGTCGGTTTGAGAATTTGCTTAATCAGGTGGTTATGAGGGTTGCCAGCGTGTCGTATGAGTCCCCTACTGATCAAGACTTTGAGACAGCCTCGGTTCTCATCATAGGGGAAGCGGAGGAGGCGCTAGTGTCTACTGTTCCTATAGCCAATCCTCGAGAGGAGCCGTCGGCAAGATCCATAAAACGTCATCGTCGAGATACCACTCTAGCGGAGGCTGAAGTGGAAGAGGTTACGCCCACCCTCATCCTCAGACGAAGGTGGAGGTATTCAGAACAGACGTCTCAAGGGGAGACCGAGCAGGGAACACAAGCAAAAGCCGGTCCAACCGAGACAGATGTTGATCACTCGAACGAGTCATCTTCGGGGGAACAAGCTGAGGCTTCTCGAGGAGAGGGAGTTGAGCTAGGAGGCATCAGAGAGGGAGAGTCATCTGGTCATTATCATGAGTCAGACTCACCTAGGGAAAAAGACGGTTGAGGAGGAAATAGTGCCTCCTCCCGGATTAGAATATCCTTATCCTCATCGCGTGACTGATGTTGGTAGCGAGAACTGGGATGAGATGACGAGCTATCTCATTAGGCTCGATGGGAGAGGTACCCGATATGGGAGAGAGCCCAACTCAAGATTTGCTTTGATCATGTTGAGCACCTTGACGCTAGAGGGACTGTTCTGGGTTCACACCGGAATCAACATAAGGCGGTAGAGCAATTTTGTCTTCCTCAAGATGATCAGTATTTACAACAGATCCTAAGTGTTGGTCTCTATCATTGTCTTCGTAGTTATTTTGTCCGGGGCGCTTTGGTGGAAGGGGAACTATATCAAAAGGCAGATAAGGTCTGGACCACCTATCATAGGCTCCTTAGGGAGGTTGTTACTCTCAGAGCCGACCAAGAGGCCAGCTTGGGGAAAGCTGTAGAGCCGTCAACCCCGAGTTCTCTTGAGGTAAAAAAAACTCAATGAGCAATTGATGGAAGCTCTCCAAGCAAAGGAGCGTGCCGAGGCGCTAGCTAAGGCAGAGAAGGAGGCAGTTGCGCATGCAAGGCGTAGGTTAGACAAGGAACACGCTAGGCTAGATAAATTGCAAGAAGAGAATACTCATCTTAAATTTGATTCCCATTTCTAGGAAATCATTAAAGAGTATTGACTTAGTTTGATTGGAAAGACTAAAGTGGCAATAGCCCGTAAAACCGGGTACGACTATCCCTCGGCTCAGCTTCCAGTCAAAATGAAGAACCTGCCCGATCACTTTTATTACCCTCCGATGGTAGCCAATTGCTTGGATGTGTTAAGGCAAGTGGAGGCGCTCGGTGGAGGGTTTAATCTGGATGAGGATGAGGATGAGGATGATTCGGACGATTCAAATAATGGAGAGGGCTGCTCGACCCCTCCATCGGTTGTTCCCAGGACTTCCCCACCTCTGACTCTAGGAGCCAGGATGAAATTTTCTTAGCTTATTTAGGATCCTATTTCCCCTTTGTATACTTGTTATTTTGTAGATACATTGTACCCTGTAAGACATTTTGCCGAATGGAAAATGACTTTTGGCCTTCACTCTATTGTTTCGCTTTGTTGTATCGCTTCAATGTGTTTGCTAAACAACTGGGCTTTAGTTTAAGCTTGAAAATCCACCCATCTTCTTTTTTTTAAATCAATAATACTGATGCAGTCGGCTATTAGATAGTCAATGTTAAAATTCCTCGATAAAGATTATAGAAAGATTACTGATGCTAGCGGTCAGCCATTGAGAGTCAACGGGGTCATGCTTGATAGTTTGCCGAGAAGATAGCTCAATGATTTACTAAAGGTCTTTATTAGACTGGCGGAACATCACTGTTTGAAATGATGTATAAGTACTACCCGTTGTCAGCGAGTAAATAGCACTGCTTCATTTTCGAGTGGATCAGTGCAGAGTAAAGGGGGACAACGCTTTGGTTTTTGCGTGAACCGCTTTGAGATTTCTAGGCGAATCTCAGCTGCTTATCTTGAAACATGGTGACCATTCATATGACTCCACATGACTCTTGAATTCTATAAATAACCCATTGGGAGTGATAAGGAATCCTTTAAGAACTCCTGCCTCCCAATCTTTGGCGTTTATTCCTCTCCAAATTCCTTCAAATTCCCCAACTACATATTTTCGATGGCTTATCAAAGATCTTTCATTGGTCGCAACAAGGAGTGGATCATTTTATTCAAAGGTTTATGCCGACGAGCTTCATAGGTATTATGAGCTTTATGATATCCCCCGGGTGTTTACACTAGAGGCGCACACGAGACACAAAGTAGTGTATCACCACCGCCCAAATAGGGCACCGCTTTATCTTGCCTACCTTGATGATAGGCTCTGATTATCGCTTCATCCTTTTATTAAGGAAGTGTGCATCATTATAGGGGTTTCCCCATGCTAATTTACCCCCAACACCATAGGGGTGTTAGTGGGTTTCATGGTCATATGCCACCGTGTAGGGATCGAGCCGAATTTGCGCCTATTCGGGTAATTAGTCAGTGTTAAGTCGGAAAAAAAAGGATCCTTACTATTTCTTACATTATAGTGAGAACTTCAAGTTTGTGACGGATTCTCCCGACTCCAACAGAGATTGAAAGGAGCATTTCATCTGGGTATTCGATCCTAACAGTGTGTTCTCCTGTTCTAGCTGGACCGTGGTAAACAGGGAAGCTTTGAGGCCGCTCCTGCCTAGGCATAAGGAGAGGCAACAACTGGATAAGATTCACTCCTACGCTGGGTGTCATGAGCAAATCAACTTCTTCGATGTAGCATCACTCCGGGTGGCGCAAATCTCAAGAATCTCACCTACAGATGTTGACAAGTTTAGGGCTGAGATGCTAGTTCTCCCCTTCGTAGAAAGTAACAGGGAGGCGGCAAGAAATGAAGGGTCGAGTTCTGGCGCCAGGCTCCAGAATAGACTAAGGGGATACCTTGTTCTTACAGAAGAGGCTGGCCTTCAGTCGAATGTTAGTGAAGTCATCGCTCAGCTAGAGAGGCGGCGAGCGAAGGCTAAGAAATTGGCTAAGAAGAGTCGAGGGGACAATAGGTCAATGTGGTTGATTCAGGTCCAACTAGCTATGGGACATTAGCAGGCTCAACCAGCTATAAACTATCAGCAGATTGAGGGACGACCACAGCAGCATGCCGAAGAGCAGCGACAACCCGACGTCGTCACCATTGATGATTCATCCTTGCTAACTGAGGGGACAGCTTCAATGGTGAAAATTGCCGACTTTGGGGTTTCTACTAAAGGAGTGGCCGAGCCGATTTCTAGGCTCGGGCCATCTTGTTGACCCGACATAGAGCATGTCGGGGCGACTAGGGGGGCAAAGAACAGGCCCTCCCTCAATCAGAACTTGAGGTTGGTGAAGCCGACCGAAAGCAAAGAAGCATTTGGCCATTTCTTTATAGAACTTCTAATGTCGACCGTCTAACTTGGGAGGCGAAAGAAGCTATGTTGTCAGGGGTGCCTGTGGGTCCTTGCTCACCTAGGGAGGAGCTCTCGGAGGATGACAAGTTCATCCCGCCAGCCTCTCTTGATAATGATGTTAGACCCTAGAGGAGGGGTGGGAGTGATTAGGGTCTTATGCTAATCTAATCTAATTTTATGCTAATTAAAACTAATTAATAAATTATTCTTGCAAGAGAGATATATAATATGTTACAAGCAAGAATAAGCAATATGAACAAAGGTAAATATCCTAGCAATGAGATATACTATGAAATATATGTAAGGATATATAATTAACATAAGGGTAAACAATCTAAACTAGATAGTGGACAATATAATCAACAAGTAATAAACAAAGGCGATATAAGATATGAACATAAAAATAAGTACATCAATGCAATCACAAACAAACGATATGATTACGAAGTTCAGTCCCCACGACCTACGTCTCCGTTCCTCACCTCGAGGAGATCTCCACTATCACAACCGGGTTTTCTACGTTTATCCGAATAACGTTTACACCTCACAATACGGTTTTCTAGTTTACCGAAAACTCTACAACTAACACACTCTTGTAATCCTACTCTACACCCTCTCAAGTGTTGAACTAGACGTGTCTCCCTCAGTGCTCGGATACAACCTCTCCCTAGGTTCGTCAACCGACACCACTTCTCTTGGGACGATCCTCGACTCTCACCACACACTTCTCTCAGTGTACAAGTGTATTACAAAGTGTATCCTCACAATTAGGCTCAATGCAATAAATGTTTGTTCTCTACTATGGATGAGAACACAATAAAAGCTCACACTCAATTGTTATAACTCTCATCAACCCAAATATACTATGTATGAAAATACAATAAGCTCAAGTGGGTGTGTGTGTAAGCAATGAGTAAAATCAGATCTAACTCAAATAGCAAATTAGCAATAATAATAATATGAAAATCAATAATAATATTGCTAGAGAAAAGAGTTAGAAAAGTTCTCTATAAACACAAAGAGAGGATGAGAAGATATTGAAGATGAACTCCTTAACAGATGATGAAAACTCCTCTTTGTAATAGTAAACCCCAAAAACAAACTAAACAAACTTAAACTCTTTTAAAACATGTTTAAAATATTTCTTGGATTGGGTTGAGAACTGAGATCAAGGGGGTATTTATAGCCTCCCAAAAACTCAGCCAGGAACCCCAAACAAAAGAACAAAAAACCCTAACGAATCAGAAATATGATTCTGTACCAAATATGACCGTTGGGCGATCGACGGTCGACCGTGGGAAAATCGCGGTCGACCGCGAAGGTCATTGAAACTGAGAAAACAAACAGAACAGGCTACAATCAACCGTGGCGGTCGATCGTGAGAACTTACAGACTGACGGTCGACTGCCACGATCGATCGTGAAAGTTTCTACTGACTTCTTAGGAAAAAACATGGGCGCGGTCGACCGTGAACTGATATATGAAATTTCAGATTTTGAAAATAGTTTGTTAATTTTAAAACATTGTTTAAAAATATCAAATAAATTCAGAAAAATGTAAAACTTTAGAAAATGATTGTTGACATGATAATAAACATGCTACAAAATCTGGTTTATAAAAAGGACTTCCCAAATGAGAATTATCATCATTTTGTAAAATAGTCCAAAACACGAAAATGTAAACATATGAATTTTGACATTTAGGCTAAACCATGTTTTAAAACTTTACGCAATGATTATGTAGACTTAATAAAATATGTATATGATTATTGTTAAGTCCAAAAACTAAGAATATAATATTTTTACAAATATAATAGAAAGTGAAAATATGAGTATGTATATAAAAATATATTTGTTTCATATCTAAGTAGTTAAACCAAATCACAATAATAAATATAAAATATATAATTTCATATTCATAGACATAAAAATCAAAACTTGTGTTGTATATGTATATGACTACATATATATACAAGGAAACCAATAAAATATGTGTATAATATTGAGCTTAAAGTACTAACACACATAATATAAACCTAAACTAACTATTATCCAAGCTTGATCTTGATCTTCATTGTAGTCCAACTTGGTAAACTAGGATGAAGCTTGTAATTGGATCTTTAACTTGATAGCAAGGCTTCATTCCACTATTATGCCAACCTCCATTGGATACTCGTTGTTTGCCTAGAATAAATACGAAAACACAAACACTAGATAAACAACATTAGAAGTAAATTGTTTGTTAAACATCATCAAAACAAGAAGGCCAACAAAGGAGAGTTCAGTTTTGGGGTCTTTGAGGACTCTAATAACAGCAGTGCAACAATTCATTCTCCCGAAGGATAAGGGATTCTTGGAGTGGATGCCAAGCCATGGCTTGCACCTGGCTCTTAAGGCCCACCTGGTTAGGGGGGCTCTATTAGAACATGAGCTATACGATCGGCTTAAATATATGCACAACGCTCTAAGGAGGTGGCAGAAGGTGTTAGAAGAAGAGAAGACAGCCAAGAAAAAGGTGGAGGAAAGAATCAATGCCTTGGAGCCCGAACTTAACATCGTTAAGGTCCATTGGCGGAAAGAGGTGGACGCTAAGGAGAAGGCCCTAAAGGGAGCCCGATCCTATAGCATCGACCAAGCGGCTTCCATTGCTAGGCTTCGGGGGGAATTAGCCCCGTTGAAAGAGGAAGTAGGTTGTCTTCAGTAAGGACTTGCCGAGTGAGATGGTCGATTATTGGCTTTGGATGCGAAGGTTGAAACTGAGAAGGGTCTTAGAGTGAATTCCGAGCATATGGTCGAGAAGTTGAGAGAAGAACTCAAGGAAGAATGATTAGCTAGCCAAGCGTCTGCGGCGCTCGTCAAGGACTTGGAGGGCCGGCTCGCTCATCTCGACTCAGATCAATATAGACAGAAGATACAAAGGGATGTGGTCAGAACAGAGGTTGCTTTGGCTTACAAAGCCTGTGTAGACCATCTTGCCCCGTCGGTCCCTGATAGTTCTCTCCATCACCCAACCATCTCTACCCTCCTCAGGTCTCTTGCTATCTGGATTTATTAAAAGAAATCGAGTCTAGTGGAGGTGGGTTTGAACTAACGATGAGTGACGGGGAAGATGAGGTAGGGGAGGAAATGGAAGAAGATTCACTTGCGCATTCCCCAGATGCTGCCATCAAGACCTCTGACCCTATTAAGACTACTGTCGCTACTGGTACCACTATCTCCACCAAGACTGTAATGACCGTGAATTTTTGATACTAGTTAAAATAAAATTTTGGTATTTAAAAATATTCAGTTATTATTTTCGAAAGAGTATTTATATTTTTTTCAATTTTCTAGAATTTTCTATGATCAAAAATCCAGATTATAATTATTTTAATAATTTTACGATTATAAATTAAAATTTTAAACTAATACTTAATTAATTATTACTGTTATTATTATTGTTAATGACTATCTTATATTGATTTTTATCCTATTCCATTCCCTCGTATTTTGCTATATTTTCTGTATTTGTTCGCGTGGAAAATTGTGTTCTTCTTCATTGATGATTTCATTACAACTTTGATAACAACTTTATGCGTTTACAAAGATCCGGTCTTTTTATAAGAGCCGGTTACAATGAAAATCAAAATAAAGAAATAAAAATTACAATTCTCTCTGAACAAATCACGAGTTTCCTGTTTTACGGTCCCTAACTTGCGTGGGTTGTTTGCCTGTGCCGGGGTTGATTACCGTGGACCACCGCGCAATCTCGATCCGAACAGATCTACGTGGTATAACGGGTACTATCCCACCAAGTAGATAATAGCCGGGAGGGATCGTTTCACCAAGGAAACGCTCGCTCAAATCTCGGGATCTAAGAACCAAGCTTAGATCCGGAGTAGAATGACGTAGATCTGAGTATCCAAGTCTTCAAGCCTTCACAATTCCGAGTTGAGGTCGCAATCCGGCAGAGTTTCGGCTCTTCAGAAGTTTCCAAAAAGTCCTCTCAAATGAACAACCACCCCCCCTATTTATAGCCTCTCTTCACTGTGCCTTCGTGCACAAGAGAGAGGGGGGGGGGGGGGGTCGGGCCACCCCGGGGTGGCTCGGCTTGGGCCGAGCCACCCCGGGTTGGCTCGGTTTAGGCCGAGTCCTCGGGTGTGTTCCGTTTTGTCGTTTTCCGGTGTTTTCCGTCTTTCGGTTCTTCGTTTGATTTGTCTGGACTTTGATTTGATAGCCCAGGTCTTTATTTGGCAGTATTCCCGCCTCGGTGTTTGAGTTCAAGTCCGTTTTGTTGTTGGACGACTCGTTAACCTTCCGAACCGTTGGTTTGGTTCCATACGCGAATATATTCCGTTGCTTGCGTGCCTCATCGCCTCATCGCTCGAACGTCCGTTGATTTGTCGAATCATCGTGCCGAGCCATGTTAAGGGACCTATAGGCAATTTTATACGCCTACAGATACCCCCTCTAAAGTGTTCCAGCCTCGTTCTTCTATAGAAGAGTCTGGAATACTTTGGATATGATTACCCCTACCCTTCGTCGGTGTAACGGGACCTGGAACGACTTTTGTTCTGTATTCCTTCACTCCTTCGGGCTATTCGGTGCTTCGTCGAATGCTTGTAAGGATTCCGGTGCTGCATTTATTGTCTGACCGTCGTCGGAATTTAAACTTGAAGTCGATTCCCGATTTTCCAATCTTTAGCTCGTGTTTGTTGGTTCGACATACAACTAACCCTCGATTGTTGAGTCTTCATTTGCAACGCGTTGTCCGGCGTCGTGTTATTGAGTTATCCTTAAGAATATTTTTGGAAAAATATTCTCCAGGAACTTCTCAATAAAAATAGGGAATAGTTTATACTCGTATACCTTATTGGAGTAATTCCGTGCTCAAAATAAGCTGAACCGGCTTGAAAATGAGCCAAAAAAGGCAGTAATTCGGCTCAAAAAAATTCTTCTGCTCCTTCCGAATGTGTGGGAGAGACAAGAATAAACCAAGGATGAGACCCTCAGTTGATTTGAAATTGTTTCGACGCTCAAATCAGCTTCAATTTGTATTCCGGTTTAAACTCGGTCTGGTCCGGTTCAACTTGGTCTGGTCCGGTTCAATTGGGTTTGGTTCAACATTATAAAAAGGGGTCTTTTTCTTTTCTTTTTCTTTTCTTTTTCTTTCCCCTAGGGCCGGCCGAACCTCTCCCCTCCCCCTCTTGATTTTTTCTTCCGTCGAGCATCCGTTCTTCACCAAAATTTGATCTTTGTCTTAGATCTAGTCTTCTTTTGGATCTTTGACTGAGAAATCTCCCCAAAAATTCCATCTTTAGAATTTCTTTCAGGTCCCTCGAGCGCGAGGTGAAAGTTTCCTAAAAGACCTCATCTTCATTGGATCTCGAGTCTTTCTTCAGGTAAATCCTCCACAATTTCGATCTTTTTCATGCTCAATTTAATTTATGTACTTGTGGGATCGTATGTGAGGGTTGAGGGTGTGATTTGACACCTCGAGCTAATCTTTCAGGGGGGTAGATCTGATAAAAAAGTGATCTCTTTTTTTTAGATCTGACCTCTTTTAATTTATTTTGCAGCTTGTCATGTCGCGTTCTTCGAGAGGTCGTTCCCCTGCTATGTTGGCCGATGGCGCGCCTCCCTCCTATGCTGGTGAGCTATTTTTGGCAGTATTTGGAAATTTACAAATTAGTCCCTATTTTCTTGTAAATTCACAAGTTGGTCCCTTTTTACCCCACGTTGTTCTCCTTGGTGAGGCAATCGGGAAGAGCCTTGATTCTCGTTGGTGAGGATCGACGCTTTCGGCATATTTGGGAATTTTGCAAATTAACCCCTCCTTTCTTGAAAATTTGTAAATTGGTCCATTTTTACCCCACGTTGTTCTCCTTGGCGAGGCAATCGGGAAGAGCCTTGATTCTCGTTGGTGAGGATCGACGCTTCAAAGATATGTTTTGCTTGGTCAAAACCATATCTCAAAATTAAAGGGGGCGATTTTGACGCTACATTGCGCTTTATAAGGCAGGGATATGTCGTTGACATACCCTGTGTTGTGATTGCACAATGTGGCCAAATTGTCTCACCCTTTATAAGGCAATGACTCTATCTTAACTATTTGTAAGATGAGTTCAATTTCCTTTTATAATCGAGACTAACCAGTGATTAACTGTCTATTTTGCAGTGGGGTACCCTTCTGGATCATTCTCGTCCCACGCAGTCTGTGGGCGTCGTGGCGAGTATTACTCGACCTCCGACGATCCTTCCCCTATTCCAGCTACTCCTCAGTTTGCTTCGGGCACGTCGACTGAGGTTGCCCAAGTGGTGAGGGAAGGTGGTCATCGGGCTATTCGTCAGCTGATCACAGATGCGCCTTTTGTGAAGGATGCCAGCTCTACTCAGCCTCTTCGGAAGAGCGATTTCCTATTTGGTGATTCTGTCGATGACCCAGAAGCCGTATTCATTGATGCTGAGCAGTGGCTCCATAAAACCGGCAGTGGCTTCATATACTTACCGGAGATTCCTCGGCATCGCTCATTGACTGAGCTCAGGCGTCAGGCTGTGACACGGGAGATGTCGTGGCGTTTGACTGAGGATCATGAGAGCGTCCATTGCGGTTACGTCACTCATCAGGCAGCTCCTGGCTCGAGCAGGAGTCATATCACTGGATTGCATCCTGGAGTGTTGGGACTAGATGCACCACCACGTAACGAGTTTCTCGCCACTGCTTCGACCTTGAGGAATCACCTCGCTACCCTAGGACGGGAGATGCCTGCTACTCGTCACAGGATTTACGGTTGGGTCCATTCTTTAGACAAGTCTTGGTGGAGCCGCATGACGACGTATGTTTTGAGCCGATGGAGCGAGGAGTTGTACGCTTGCGGTTTGTATACAGCCGTCCGTGCCACCATGTATGGCTTGCCCGTCAGTTTGAGACATTTCTGTGCTTTGTTCGAGCTATATAATCCAGACTCGAACACTTTTTTGACCCGGCAGGGGGAGTTGGGCTTGGCTCTTCACGAGATGCACAGAATTTCTGGCTTGCCCATGGGACAGATGTTATACCAGGAGTACTTTCCCTCTAATCATGAATTGGGTCAGTTGAAGGATCGCATGCCTGATCGCTATGAGACTCTATGGGATCTCACTTGTCATTATCACATTGCTTTGGCACAGTCTGAGCCTTTAGCAAAAAGGACCAAGGCCTCAGTGAGTCTGAAGCAGTTTGCGAACTATTTGTTCAAGAACCTGGAGAACAGTTCTGGCGAGGATATTTGTGAGTTGGCCCCACTTACTCCATCAGAGGTGAACAGTTTGTTGAAGAAGACTGATGCTCACTCCTACACCACTAGCAGTCCTGAGGGTGGCTTCCCTGCGAAGACCAGGTTCAGATCTTTCTTATGGCATGCGACCACACCGATTCGACCGATGACTCTTCTTGCCGGTTATCTCGCTATTTGGTTGAAGAAGTGTGTGGTTCTATTTCAGTCTGGTGATGCATTGCCTTTAGAGGTGCTCTACCCAGCCGTTCAGCTTGCTTATAAGAAAGAGCTTTCACTTCTTCCGGTGATGGTAGCTGACATTCACCGAGGACTTCGACAGCTTTCGGGTGCCTTCACACGGAAGGAGACCGATTTGCCAGGTCAGATTCCCACTCTTAAGGTGGAGCTTCCGTACGCTTATCTGATGGCCTGGTTCGTCCTCCACCGCTCGGATATGATGTCGGTGCCGAACACCACAGATCACTCCGTTCCCCTGCTACAGTTGCTTGAGAATGGCAGGTGGGAGGGCCAAGGATTTTCTGATGTCAGACAGCAGCTGCAGGTCCACAAGTGTTGGGCATTCTCCACTTGTTTTCCGTAGTTCTCCGGCCGGTATGGCGAGTGCTTGATAGATGATGAGAGGCCGAGAGAGTATCAGACTCACTTAGACATTGGTTGCTTTAATTGGCTGGTGAACATCAGGCCTGGATATCTGACTTTTCGGGTGAGGGATCAGTGCTTCATAGAGCCATATCTACCCTGCCGATTCGCTCGCCAGTTTGGCTATGATCAGCTCTACATCGAGAATCCTCGTCAGCAGTTTCGGACCCATAGTGGTTTGGTAGACGGTCTCCGTGCATGGTTGTGGACCGTGACTGGCTGTACTGGTGCTAAGTTTAGTCTCCCGAGTATTGATCGGCAGTTAAACCTTACTTTCTTGAGCTGCAAGTGGTTACTAGCAGCTAATAAGACTATCCCCGTGAAGCCGATTGCAGAGATAGAGGCTGAGGAGGCTTCTTAGCTTGATTCCCTTAGGATTCGGGAGAACGCTCGGGCACAAAGGACGCGGAACAAGACTCGCCGGATTGATGAAGAGGGCCAGAGGACATTTCATTCCACAGACGAGGCTTCAGGCGGGGATCCCGAAGATTATGATGACTTTTCCGAGCGAGGTTTGCAATTCATCTTTTACTTCTATCTTCCAGAAGTATTGAAACTGACTATGGTTTGATGTTTCAGGGACCACAGTTGATCAGGATGAAGAGTTCCGTCCTCCTCCTCAGGCGAGACCTTCGATCCCCATTGCTAGGCGGAAGAGATTAGTCCGTAAGCCGCGTGCAGCTTCCCGAGCTTCTGATATGGACCTGGCTGGCGATGATCCTGCCAGTGGCGGAGGTAATATCCATCCTGTGAACCATTCTCTTAGTTATTCGGAACATTGACTCATGCTCTTCTATCTCTATATAGGAGTGCGTGGAGAGAATGAGATGAGTCCCGATCCCATTCCCGTATCTCCCGATGAGTCTGACCCACTCCCTCATGTAGAGAGGCCTACAGGGGTTGCTGACATTAGAGAGGAGATCAATGTAGGACCCGATTCCGTGAATCCAGGTACATCTAACACTGACACTGTATTTCTTTAGATAATACACAAATGAATTTGTGTATTCTCTAACTGTCCTCTACTTCTTGCTTCTTCAGATAATTTGCAGGAGACGAATCCTAGAAATGAAGAGGCTGATGCACCTGTGAGAGGTAACTCATTTCCATTAGTTGTAGTCTCTTCACTCTTTTTTGGCATTTATATCTTTTTATGTCAGATTTCTCCATCGATGACTTTGACGAGGGAAGCTTGTTTGCGGACACTCCCATGATGCGCTAAATATATAGCTCTCCTCAGATCGATGACCAGTTACCTGGGGATATGTTTTCTGAGCCCGCCTTCGCTGAAAATCCCGAGGATGGTTCCTTTGAAGGTATGTGCTTCTTTCTGAGTTAATTATAGGACTAGCCAATCTTGACTAATGCAACCATAATGTAACGCCTCTACGAATTCTGTTTTGAATCTGGCAGGAGCTTTTGTTGAGAAAGACCCTGTTGAGCCGGTTGTGAGACCAACTACACCAGTTGATGCACCTACAGCCGTTACACCTCCACTACCCCCAGCGGCTCAAGGGGAAGAAGGTATAAGTTAACTCATTGAAGAGTGTTATTCCTTTTTCTTATTAAGACTTTTGACGGACTTCTCCCTTTTTTGTGTAGAGCGTCCCTCTCGTCTTCATGCCTTAGTGAAGGAGTTATTATCTGACGATGATCCTGACAAGGTCGTCATCTGTATAGAAGTTCGCTCCTTTTTCTCCTTTGTGAATGCTATGATCGGCAAACTCTTCCACGGCGGACTTTCACTTCACCAGTTTAAACCTCTCCTTAATTCCAGAATCAATTTGATAAGGGAAGCAGGATATCCAGACTTGGCGAAGGCCATAGTTGACGATCTTGACTGCTTAGAGCATGAGCTCCAGATGTTTCGTGATCTTCGAGATACCGGTGTCTCTTCGTTTATCGCTGCTGAGCTGGAGACCCGTTTACAGTCACTGCGCGAGACTCAGGTTCTTGCTAGTCTTGAGGTTCAGGTGCGGAGAGATCGAGTAGCTCGAGTTAAGACCGGCATTGCTACCAGATTATCTTCCCTTGCCGAGCTTGACTCTTCCATCGTCTCTTGTGAGACCCAGATAGACCAGCTCAGAAGAGAACTCCGCGAGAAAGAGGAGACCTTGGGTATTCTCCAGATGACGAGAGGACAGGATCAGCAGACCTGCACTGCTTTATCTGACGAGCTGACATCCTTACAGCAGGAGCTGGTTGAGACAGAGGAGACTGCTGCGAAGACCTCTGCCGCTACCGAGGAGTCCATTAGAGCTGAGCTTGGCCAAGCTTATGATGATAAGCTGTCTAAGTTCAGTCAGCAGATTTTTAGCCACGGGCTTGATGTGTGATTTTGTTTGCTGAGTGTTTTGACTCTTGACTCTTTTAGTGAATTTCCTTTTTATTTTTATTATGATTCGTCATTCCGTTTGAAATGATTGACCACAATACTCATAGGATTTTTGGCAAACCCTCAGCCATCAACGGATTTGGTTAGCCTTTACCGACTACCGTTTGAGTCGGGCTAGCATGCGAGTTGTTTAAATCCGTTCGCATGTAACGTTATGCTCAGAGATTAAATTCTCTGAGACTTTGTGCTATGATGTCGAATACATAGACTTCGCCATTGTTACGGGAATAGACTACCCGGCGACATGTGTGAGGTGTTGGCTTTAGGATTTTTGGCCAACCCCCAGCCTCTAA
>BQKN01000167.1:194940-206439 GCA_022839385.1 Asparagus kiusianus | reverse complement strand
TTTATTATTTTTCTTCTCCTCTTCTTTCACGTGAACCAAGGCCCAGCCGCCGTACTTCTCTCTCTTCCCTCTTCTCTCTTCTCCCTTCTCTTTTTCCTCTCTCGCGTTCCTCCATCACCACCCTCTCTCTCTCTCTCTCTCTTTTCGTCCGCACCACACACGAGCCTCCTCACGCCGTCAGTGCCTCAACCCCTTAACCGCCGACCTCAGCTCTCGCCCAGCCCCCTTTGCCTCTTCCACCCGCACCAGCCCCATCCCCTCCTTCTCCTCCTCACCCCTCCATGTTAATGCTGCCTAGCCCCATGAACTGCCTCCCTTACCCACCTCAGGTCCATGCTCACCGACCCGCCGAGAATGCCCAACTCCATAGCTGAACTCTGATCATCTCCTGACGCCCCTCTTCACCGCACCATCCGATCCCACTCTCTCCGCCAACCTCTTTCACCGTCATCACCTCCACCCATGCCCTCTAAGCTCACCCCACCTCCCTGACCTCCTCTGCACCACCTCTGACCACCGACCACCTCGTCGACCGTCCCAAGCCCGTCGTCCCTACCTCCTTCTTTCCTTATCGCCACCCAGCTCCTTGTTGCCACTGCCTCTGCTCATCTTACCTTAGCTCTCGACCACCGACCAGCCTCCCGCGCCGACCCGCCTCCCAGCTTTTTCCCCATCACTGAGCTCTAGCCCCTCCATTAGCTCAAGCCGCCGCCCGAGCTCTTATCCCTCAGCCGCTCAATCGTCCTTCGCTGCTCCTTATGTAGTCAGCCCTCCGCCGTCTTTGCCGCTTGTCGCCGCTGTCACCCTCAACCCTACATCCTCCGACAACCTGACAATTCTCTGCAGTAGCCCCTCATCGCCCTCAGTCACCTCATCCCCCTCCTCTACCTCCTATCCCTCAGCCTCGCCTTCACAGTCATCTCCCGAGACCCCCTCCACAAGCTTAGCCCGTCGTCCTCCTCTGCCTCTCCTTCACACCACTCGAACTCCAACCTAGAGCTCCGACCACCATCAACTCCAGATCCACCCCGCAGACTCGCACGCCAACGTCGAATCGTTTGATAATATCCCAAGGCAAGATCCCTCTTTCTCATTGACTTGTCATTTTAATATTTATATCTATTATTATTGATTACATAGATTAGTTTGTGATTAATTATCTGCGTGGGATTGTTTGATGAAGAATATTAAATATGTCATAATAATATGATAAATAGTATTTTCAGAATAATTATAATAAATTAAAAGAATTTAGTTTGGTAAAAGAATCATTTTTAGATAATTATAATAATTTAAAGGAATTTATTTTGGAAAATAAATTATTTTAGATTAATTGTTAAGAGAAATAATTTAAAATGAATTAATTTAGAAAAAGATTATTTTCTGAATTATGTAGACGGTGTTTATGATTTATAATTCTTAATTTTGATTATCTGATATGCCATGATATTATTGCACATGATTAATTGCATTGATTGTTCCTTGTTATGATTAAGAATTATTAGGAGTTTATGATTATAGTGACCTGAGTGACATGAATAAGACCTAGAGGCTTATGTGTTGTTGACTTAGAAATACAAGAGATGTTAGGGGTGGGAAAGTCTTTGTTCATGTATTCGGATGTGGCTGTTGATGTATCTTCCAGGCTCGCACCAGGGGATCAGTGTCGGCACTGGGGTTGGTTTGTTGGGTCAAAGTGGATCGGTGTCGCTACTTTGGTCCGTGAATTCGATATTCACCCAAGTAGGCTTGAGTTCGAACCAGGCCGGAGTCGGTTGTGTGTAGTCCTATTGGATACACGTAGGGAATTTGTGAATAGTTAGTTATCTGATAATATGAACGTTGACTCTGTGTGAGATGTGGACCAGTGACCTGATATAGGATAGCTAGTTACATGACCTTGTTTCTTGGCTAAGTATGAATTCTTGTGAGATGTAGGCCAGTTATATTTTCTTTTCATACATAGATCGGGATAAATATTTAATTATCTATAATTTAAGACATATTGTACATACATAAGGGTTTCCTTATTTGGATTATTTCACTCAGCGTACTATGTCTCTTGTTGTAGATTTTTAAGTATTAATTCCATCTAGTTGTATGACCTTGTTACTTGGATGATTATTATGATCGCTAGCTGAAAGATCGACTTGTTATTTGGTTGATATGCTTGGATTCTTCTAATTATTTTATTCTAGTGATAGATTGCATTTAGATTATTAGTATTCCAGTAGCATGCTTCTATTATTATTATTACTGTTTTTGCATTGGTCGTTCGACCGTTTCTATTTCTCTCTGTGGGATCTTGCCATGTGCCATGCATGCTGATGTACACCTATTTTCTCTGGTGTACATTAGATTTAGGATACGGACAGCCTTAGTTTGAATCCTACAGGAGCTAGAGGATTCTCAGCAAGAGTGTCTTGCAGACGAAGCAGAAGAACAAGTTGAAACTTAGCTTTTTCCTTAGTTATTTGATGGTCCTTAGTTTATTTTTGTAGTACTTCCTTTCTATTCCTGTTGAATGATGTATTTTTATATTTCTTTAGTACTTATTTGAACTATTTTGCAGTAAGGGCATGTTTGACCCAAACTTTGTGTCTCGAATGATATTCTTTTTGTGATATGTCTCTTTTCCATTCTGAGTTGTTCATTATATTCTTGCTATGTGTGATCGGGGACCTGTGACTTCACATTTTATATTTGCTTGACACTTAGCGTATTAGATTGAGTAGAAATGGTCTAGTATCTATTTCTCTTCAGTCTAATTCATCACGGGCGTGTTCACGTTTCGATTCCCCGGTATTTTGGGAAAGGGAGCATGGCAAGTTTTTTGGTGGCCTATGTAGGTCACGGTCCCGAATCCCTACTAGTAAGAATATAATAGAAAATTTAAACGCATATCATATTTTATCCATAAGACTATAGTTAGCCCTTGTCCTATCATCTCGATGAATTATGTCTTAGTCCCTACCTTATCACTTTTTGACTCCAGAACTTCCCACCGTTTTTTGTCTCGTTGCTCTCGACTACACTCTCGTTCCATCTCTGTCCTTAGGTTCTTTCTTATTTTAATTCTGAGGATGGAATTTGTTTTAAGGGGGTAGAATGTAATGACCTTGAATTTTTGATACTAGTTAAAATAAATTTTTGGTATTTTAAAATATTTAGTTATTATTTTCGAAAGAGTATTTATATTTTCTCGATTTTCTAGAATTTTCTATAATTTAAAAATCCAGATTAAAATTAATTTAATGATTTTACTATTATAAATTAAATTATTAAACTAATACTTGATTATTATTACTGTTATTATTATTGTTAATGACTGTCTTATATTGATTTTTATCCTATTCCATTTCCTTGTATTTTCCTATATTTTTCTGTATTGTTTCCTTATTTTTTAGTGTATTTTGTCTTAACCCTAATCCTAACCCTAACCCTAACATACACACACACACACACACACACACACACACACATATATATATATCATTTTATTTTATTATTTTTCTTTTCTTCTTCTTTCACGTGAACCAAGACCCAAACGCCATCGTTGTAGGCGTCAAAAATTACCTATAGGTTCCGTACGTAACTCGAGACAAAGAAAAGATGATGAATGTCATTATTCGAATCAAGGAGGATTATCTAATGTCACAGAGAAGCTAACAAACACACGAAGCGAGTTAATAAAGTATACAAATCAATGAGATGGTACAATAAGCGACTCGACCTGGGATTACATTTCACCCACAAAGGAGTAAGTACCACTCATGTCTTGCTCATCCCATAGGTGTTTTGACCATGGGAGGTTGTAGAGATCTTCGTGAGCTTTCTAACATGTCTTGGATCACTTCATTCTGAGGTCAGACGAGAGAGTTAGAGCCAAAATACCCGAGATAGTCCAGAATGTTTCGCACCTGCGAGACACTAATTGTGTCTCACATATTTTGGCTACGATACAATTTGAATTTGAAAAATCTCAAAAAAAAAAAGTTATAGGTCTCTTTGTCAAATTTCCAATGCATCTTTAAATCATCTTATTCCGAGATCATACGAAAGAGTTAAGACCAAAATATTTGAGATAGTCCAAGCTGTTTCGGACATGCGCGAGACAGTCGAAGTGACTCGCCACCAGGTCAGCTCCCGGCGTGTTTTCTGATAAGATTAGCTTCTAGAACTACTTGGGGTCATTCATAAACATGTGAGGTTATCCTTAAACGTGTGGAAGTTATTACACAACTGAAAACCCATATAAACGGATAATTACGATTATTCTTCGACCCTATCCACAAACACGACATTTAAAGCCTATAAATACACCCCTAGCACCCTCATAAAGGCATATCTAAAGGGAGTCACGAATTTTAGAGGAGCTAGGGTGAGGTTCTGATGAATTTGAGAGAGGCTAACAGATTTTGGCAAACTCTGGTATAAAGAAGGAGCGTTTCGAAGGATCTGAGGCCCGCCCCCCCCATTCATTGAGAATAGGTTTGGTATTGATCTCAATAAGAGTCGTAATCTCGCTTGATCAAGATTATCACTTTAGCGATTACTACCTTTGTGAAGTAAGAGCTTTAATCAATCTTCTATCAACCGAATCTGATCCATAGCGGTCCACGGACTAATGCAATCCCGGCACAGGCAAAGATCCCACCCAAAAAGAGACTAATAAATAGGATATGTGTGTTGTTCGAAGAATATTGTAATTTTTATTTTCATTGTGTAAAGGTCTTATAAAAAGATAAACTTTTCTATTTTTTGAACTTGTAATCAATAAATAGTTGTAACAGGTTCAATGATAATAAAAATAGCAACTTCTGACCCAAACATGTTGGCGACTACAGTGGGAGCCAACAGTCTCATCACCGAGGCTGTCGTGCGGCAACCGAAGATCAAGATCCCGATTGATTCAGAGGTTGAGTACGAGTTCAACGAAGCTAAATTTGAGGAATATTTCTCCTCGTCTTCATCAAAATCCTCCTCTCCCTGCAAGTGCGGAAAGACCCCATCTTTAAAGGAGGTGTATTCGTCGATGAAGGCTACAAATGATTATGCTCGCCACAACTCCTCTCCAATCAAGAAGTTATCCAATCAAGGTACGCTAACTCTGACGAAGAGGGCTTGTCAAAGGCGACGCCAACGCCAAGCTCATCAAATTGCCAAGGCCTTAGAACAAGTCGATGGAGTTTGCTACTATGCAGACTTGGAGTCTATGAAGCGTCATTCAATCCAGCCACCTCAACGGCAAGTTGCTGACAAATCCTCAAAGCTGTTGATGAAAGAATGGATCATTGTCAAAAGGAGTCATTCAATCATAAAGGAGCGCATCCAAAAGCGACGCGCACGTGCCGCACGCAGGCATGCCTTTGTGCAAAAGATACAAGGCATGAAGAGGAAAGGGGTGGTCAAAGAATCATCAAAATCCAAACGAGTCTAGGTGCCGAAGGCGAAAACATCGTAGAAAATAGCTAAAACACTTCCGCTTAGGGTGAGACACGACTCTTGTCTCGCACCTGATTCCAGCCCTACGGGCATTTCCAAGCCTCCCCGAGCCCACTCGTCTTGCTCTCGCACCTCCGGCGAAGCCCTACGACAGCATGAATATATCCAAATTTAAGATTCCGATAAAGGTCGCCTAGGTCCTCTACACAAAGATCGAGGCAAAGCTCCAGTGAATAAAACCCGAGTAGTTCCTCAGGCTGGGGGTCATACAAACACTTTCGTCAAGCCAAAGGCTGCTCAAAGGTGTCATGCCACCTCCAAACAAATCGGGGTACCTCATTGTACGTGTTCGTACACCGTGCACAAGAGGACTCTTGGCATTCATCGCCTGGGGGTTCGTATTAGAACCTAGGAGCCCGTTAAGACCTCACGCTAGCAATGGGGTGGTTATAAATATGCGACTCCTGATACGACCTTGGATCATTCAAAGGAGACAATGAATCGTCCTAAGAATGTCAACAAGGCTCTTCATCCCCAAAAGAAAACGAGTTCATCAAAAGACAACATTATACTTGGGGTATCACATCAACAAGCGATGGATTGCTCAAATGACCTACACCATCAGGCTAGGGATGTGAACAAATCCCAAAAGAAGGATGTCCAAGAAACTAGCTTTCACTGTCTATGTGAGAGGCTTATCAGGGTGGTGTTATCAAAATGTAGCTGCCCTAGGACCATTTCACAAAGGGTCTCGATATTCGAGAAACTTGCCACTGAAGCATTGAAGCCCAAGCCAAAATACTTTCACGAGAGAAAATCCACCATTCAGGATGATGAATTCCCTGAAGTCACCATCAACATGGTTGATAAAGGAAAATCAATATGGCACTCGAATGATCCTAATCTTGACTTTAGCCAGGGAGGAAAAGTTAGTCTAGGAATTGCCAACGAATGTCTTGTCTCCATTTAGAAGCCATCAGACATAGGGATTATCCGAGGATGCACAAATGACTATCTTCAGATAACGAGCTATCAGACACTTGCTCCGTAGTCACTTCAAAGGACAAGCCCTCAGATACGTGTTCTGCAATTACCTCCAATGACACAATGTCCAGCATATGGGAAGCAAAGGGGTCTTCATGATCACCCCAGATTAAGTGGCTCAAATGCTTCAAGAAGATTTAGCTCGATAGCAAGAAGAGCTTAGAGTTGAAATGAACATGTAAATGGAGTTGAACATGCAACATGTGAAGGAGTTATATGACCAGCAGCTTCAACCTTTATCAAATCAGTAAGCCGAATCCAGTCACTGCACCCAGAACATCGTAATTGATAGTGATCCAGAAGTGAACGAAATCATCATTGTTCGCGGGAAAAATTGCTTTCATTGATGTCATTGTTTTCTTGAGCAACAGTTTATCGGTTACAAAAGATCCGGTCTTTTTATAAGATCCGATTACAACAAAATCAAAGAAAAATCTTAAAAAATTACAGCTTTCCTTTTTCTGGAACAAATCACAAGATCCTGTTTTGCGGTCTCTTGCTTGTGTGGGTTCTTTGCCTGCGTCGGGGTTAATCCGTGGACCACCGCGCGATCTTGATCCGGTCGGATCTACACGGTATGACGGGTGTTATTTCACGAAGGAAATAACAGCCGAGGGGATTATTTCACCAAGGAAATAATAGCCCCAAGTAATCGAAATCGACCAAGCGAAATCGATACTCTTCTCGGGATCAAAAACCAAGTTTTGATCCAGAGGATGATCGTGTGGATCTCAGATCTGATCTCTCTCGAACTCCTGCCTTATTTGACGTGGATGATCGCCAAGAACCAGATCTAAAAAGTCTGAGTCTTCAAAGCTCCAAAACTCCGAAGTTTAGCTCTCAATCCAGCAGAGTTTCACCTCAAAAGTTCAACAAAAATCCAACCTTTTAAACAATGAGCCTTCAAGTCTATTTATAGGCACCTCAAACCAGATCTGGGCTCAGATCTGGGTCCAGATCTGGGCTCGGCCACTTAGGTGGCTCGGCCACTGAGCCACCAAGAGGTGGCTCGGTGAGCCACCTAGGTGGTGAGCCACCTAGGTGGCTCGGTGAGCCACCTAGGAGTGGCTCGGTTTTGGCTGAGCCCTCCAGGTGTTTGCTTCTTCCCCCGTTTTCCGGTTTCGTGGTTTATCCGAACTTCATTATTGATCTGGACTTTGATTTAGCAGTCCGGATCCTGATTTGGTAGTAAATCCGCTTTGGTGTTCGAGTCCGCTCCCGATCTTGTTTGATGTGGTGGACTCTACAGTTGGATGACTCATTGATTCATCGACCCGTTAGCTTGATTGGACACGCGATTGGATGTATTCTGTTGTTTACGTGCGGTTCGTTAACCTTGTCGCCTCGTTAATCCGCTTCGTCGCGTCTCACTTGGCTTCGGTGTTGTGGTCTAATAATCATGCTTGGATATATCGCCCGATGGTTCGTTGGTTTGTCGAATCACCGTGCCGAGCTGTGTTAAGGGGCCTTTAGGCAGTTTTATACGCCTACAGATACCCCCTCCAAAGTATTTCAGGCTCGTTCTTTTATGGAAGAGTCTGGAACACTTTGGATATGATTGTCCCAACCTTCAATCGGTTTGACGGGATCTTGGAATGGCTTCTATTATTGATTCCTTCAATCCTCCAGGCTATTCGGTGCTTTGTCAAATGTCTGTAAGGGTTCCGGTGCTGCATTTATTGTCTGACCGTTGTCGGAATTTTAAACTTAAAGTCAATTCCTGATTTCCTGATCTTTAGCTTGTGTTTGCTGTTTCAACATAGAACCGACCATCAATTGTTGGTGTTGAGTCTTCATTTGCAACGCGTTGTCCGGCGTTTGACACAATTTATACTCGTACGTCTGCTGGAGTCTTGAGAAGCAGTTTATACTCTTATACTTTTCGGAGTGTTGTTGAGTTATCCTTAAGAATATTTTTAGAAAAATACTCTCCAGAAACTTCTCAACAAAAAATAGGGAATAGTTTATACTCGTATACTTTTCGGGGTGTTAAGAAGCAGTTTATACTCTTATACTTATTGGAGTACTTTTCAGGTCCGAATGAGCTGAACCGGCCTGATAATGACCCAAAAAAGGCAGTAATTAGGCTCAAAAAATCTTCTGACCCTTCCGAATGTGTGGGAGAGGAATGAATAAATAAGGGACTGAAACATCGGTTGATTTGAAGTCGTTTCGATACTCGGTTCAGCTCTAATTTGAATTTTGGTTCAAATCTGGTTCAAACTTGTTCAGAACTGGTTCAACCTGGTTCAAGACTGGTTCAGGACTGGTTCAAGACTGGTTTAGCCTGGTTCAGACTAATTCATCCTGGTTTGGTCTGGTTCAGCCTGGTTTGGCCTGGTTCAACTTGGTCTGGTCCAGTTCAGTCTGGTCTGGTCCGGTTCAAAGCTGGTTCAACACTATAAAAGACCTTCTTTTCCTCCGTGAATGCTATGATTGACAAACTCTTCCACAGCGGACTTTTCCTTCACCAATTTAAACCTTTCCTTGATCCCAGAATAAATTCAATAAGGGATGCAGGATATCCGGATCTGGCGAAGGCTATAATTGATGACCTTGATTGCCTGGAGCACGAGCTTCAGATGTTACGTGAGCTCCGGGATGCAGGTGCCTCTTCATTCATTGCTGCCAATTTGGATACTCGCTTACAGACATGGCGCGATACTCGAGCTTTTGCTGAGTTTGAGATTCAGGTGCAGCGGGATCGGGTAGATCGAGTTGAGGCTAACCTTGCTGTTAGATCATCTTCACTTGACGATCTTGACTTTTCTATTGCCTCTTGTGAGACCAAGATAGAACAGTTCAGAAGAGGACTTCGTGAAGAAGAGGAGACTTTGAGTATCCTTCAAATGACGAAGGTACAGGATCAGCAAACCCACATTACCTTATCTGAGGAGTTGAAATCCTTAAAGCAGAAGCTGGTCGAGACGGAGGAGGTTGCTGTGAAGACTTTAGCTACCCCTGAAGAGTCCATCAGAGCTGAATTGCAGGATGAGCTTAGGCAAGCTTATGAGAGAAGCTGTCTAAGTTTAGTCAGCAGATTTTTAGCCATAGGCTTGATGTATGATTTCATTTACTGAATATTTTGACTTTTGATCCTCTTAGTGGAAATGGTTTTATCTTTATCTTTATTGTGATTTCTCACTCTGTTTGGAATGATTGACCATAATACTCATAGGATTTTTGGCAAACCCTCAGCCCTCAACGGGTTTAATAAGCCTTTACCGACTACCGTTTGAGTCGGGCTAGCATGCGGATTGTCTAAATCCGTTCCGCATGTAACGTTATGCTAAAAGAGTGAATTCTCTGAGATTTTGTGCTATGATGTCGAATACATAGGCTTTACCATTTGTTACGGGAATAGGCTACCCAGCAACGCGTGTTAGGCGTTGACTTTAGGATTTTTGGCTAACCCCCAGCCTTTAACGGATTTGATTAGCCTTTACCGACTACCGTTTGAGTCAGGCTAGCATGCGGATTGTCTAAATCCGTTCTGCATGTAACGTTGTGCTAAGAGAGTGAATTCTCTGAGACTCGCCGCTACGACTTCGAATACGTAGACTTCGCCATTGTTACGGGAATAGGCTACCCGGCAACGTGTATTAGACGCTGACTTATCCCTACTTAGGCTTCGGGATAAAGGTCCCCAGAATCAGGTTCTGGTGTCTTCTTGGCCAATAAAAGACTAACCCGGCGACGCGTGTTAGGCATCGGTATATTCTTTCTTAGGATTCAGGATGAAATTCCCCATCCGTGTAAGGCATGGATTTTGGTGTTATTAATAACAACCTGCCACAATGTTGAATATGTGGGCGGGTGTTATTTTTAACGGTTAAGAACTAACCGGCAGCGCGGGTTAGGCGCAGACTTATCACTGCTTAGGTTTCAGGATAGGATACCCCAGAATCGAACTCTGGTATCTTTTTCTACGGAGAAAGACTAAATCGACAGCGCGTGTTAGGCGCAGACTTATCCCTGCTTAGGATTCAGGATAAACTTCCTAGACTAGAATTCTGGTGTCTTCTTCAATCGTTGAAAGACTAAACCGGCAACGCGTGTTAGGCGTTGACTTATCCCTACTTAGGATTTGGGATAAAATTCCCCGTGCGTGTGAAGCACGGATTCTAGGAGTTTGAAAAAGCGGAGTCTTCTCTTGGGGCAAAGACAAACCCGATGCGGGAGAGGAAGAATTTTATACTCTATCTCCCAACACTGAAGAGGAAGAATTTTTATTCTATCTCCAGTTGGAAAGGAGACTCGAGGTGGGATCTCTACCCCCAGAATCCGAAAAGGTGAAACTAAGAGTGGGATCTCCACTCCGAGAATCGAAAAGATTCGGATAACCTTAACTGTCGGAAGGTTTGATTACCGAACTAAAGATGAATTTCTCGTTTATCGAGAGTGAATTATGGTTTTGGTCCTAACTGTAGGAAGGTTTGACCAAGTGGGATGTTTAAAACGATCCTAACTGTAAGAAGGTTTGATCGCTTGATTTGAAAGTGGACCTCTCGTTCATGGAAGGAATCGAGAGGGGACTTTGGCTGTGGCCCTAACTATAAGAAGGTTTGATCAGGTAGATAGTGAGAGTGAGAGTACGAATTACAACGGGAGTGTTGACTCATACAAATCACAGTGGGGGTTTAGTGTTTATCATCTAAGTTGTAATGATCAGGTTATCCCTAAGAAAATTACATGTAACATTCTTTCGGGAACTTCCCGTTATATGAATCATCCACCCCCAGCTTCCTTCGCGAAACTTGGTCTAACTTCATAGTGAGTTATATGACCAGGTTATCCTTAAGAATATTACACGTAAAAAATCCTCCAGGAACTTCCCGTCAAGTATGAGAAACAGTTTAGACTCATATACCTATTGGAGTATCAGGGAGCAGTTTAACCTCATATACCGATTGGAGGATTGAGATGTAGTTTATACTCGTATACTCTTCGGAGTGTTAAGAACCAGTTTATACTCTTATACTTGTCGGAGTGTTAAGAAGCAGTTTATAC
>BQKN01000167.1:172009-194930 GCA_022839385.1 Asparagus kiusianus | reverse complement strand
TGGTGGACTCTACGGTTGGATGACTCGTTGATTCATCGACCCGTTAGCTTGATTGGGCACGCGATTGGATGTATTCCGTTGTTTGCGTGCGGTTCGTTAACCTCGTCGCCTCGTTAATCCGCTTCGTCGCGTCTCACTTGGCTTCGGTGTTGTGGTCTAACGATCATGCTTGGATATATCGCCCGATGGTTCGTTGGTTTGTCGAATCACCATGCCGAGCTGTGTTAAGGGGTCTTTAGGTAGTTTTACCCCAAAAAATACTAGGAGTGGTCAAATCGCACCCCTCAATTACACTGGGGGTGGTTCAAATACACCCCCTAAAAATAAAAATACTAGGGGTGGTCCAACTCATTCTCCTCAACATCCTTCGAATGAAGATATAGACGACGACGAGATGATGAAAGAGCTAGAGAATAAGGTCAATGCCTTAATGTCCACTCAAAAAGTAAGGAGAACAGGCATTCTGTGCCTATATCCAAGAGAGTGGGATTTAATCCCATACTCGGTAAAGTTTAATCTAATTAACTTCACGCCGTTTGGAGGAAAAGGTTCACCCACTCAGCACCTAATTTATTTTAAGTCCCACCTGGGAGTGATCTTTGGGAATGAACCCCTAATGATTCGGTCATTCATGGGCGTCCTTCGCGAGGCAGCCTTCGATTGGTATCGATGTCTCAAGCTGGGGAGCATCAATTGTTGGGATGACATAGAAAGCTCGTTCCTCAACAACTTATTCGACAATGACACTGAAGTGTCGATTAGAGCTCTTCTGGATGAGAAGCAGAAGGACGGTGAGTTAGTTGATAATTTTGTCAAACGCTTCTGTAACAAACTAATGGATTGAAGGGATCTGATTACAGAGGTGTTCATCTTACAGATGTGTCACAACAATCTCTCCATCGATGTCCTCGAAGTCATGGAGGTTGTTCCCTCAACCACTTGGAAGGAATTAAAACTATATGGAGAACAGGTCGAACGTTTTCTCAAAAGAAAGGAGCTCGAGAGGGGCCAACCGAAGACTAAAGTACTGTAACTGCTGACAATATTCATCAACAGCCACCTTGGAGGCAACAATGGACTCTTAATCCGAAGTTCCAGGAGGAGTATTCTTTCAAAGATGATGAAGTTCTAACCATCTTCAAATACCTCCTCGCTAACAATAAGATCAAGCTACCACCGATTACAAATCAGGAGGAAGCAAATAAGATTTCGGATCCTAAGTACTGTGCGTACCACAGGAGGGTCCATTACCCCCACCAAGACTTGTATTACACTGAAAAACAATATTCAAGCCATGGTTGACGTCGGCATCATAGCGTCGAAAGAAGCTAAATGAGAATGGTTTCCTCTGATAGGTATATGAGGTTATACTGCTCCTATCCTCCGATAAGTATATGAGGTTAAACTGCTCCCATCCTCCGATGAATATAAGATGTTAAACTACTTCTCTGTGATACTCTAATGGGTATACGAGTATAAACTACTTTCCTTATTTTTAGCGAGAAGGTAATAGAGAATATTATACATAATATTCTTAAGGATAACCTAAGATCAAAGGTTTGTTCAAGTCGATGCCTAATACGCATTGTCGGGTAGCTTATTACCGTAACAATAATGAAGTCTATGTATTCAATATCATAGCACTAAGTCTAAGAGAGTTAACTCTTTTAGCATAACGTTACATGCGGAACAGATTTACACAATCCGCATGCTAGCCCGACTCAAACGGTAGTCAGTAAAGGCTTATCAAATCCATTGATGGCTGAGCATTTGATAAAAATCGTATAAGTCTGATAGTCATTGACGCACCAGCTTCATCAGTTGATCTCGTGACTTGAGCACCTGAGATAACTCCAATTCCAGCCGAAGTCTCAACGAGGAACTTTGAAAGCATTTGCAATGATAACCGTATCAGCTCCAATAACTAATCATATAACCAAAACTCCCCTATGGTTAAGTAATAACTAACAGAACGTAAAGATGAAATCCATACATGAAGAAGAACCAAGCCTTAATAGTTGGCATTACAGCCTCTACACTTAGAACTACCATGCGTTGCAATAAAAATCAACACCGGTCAACTCGTTGTAATGATGGTCAATGTTGGTCAATGCATAGCTATGAGTTAACGCTAGTCAACACATTGCGATGAAGGTCAATGTGTTGATAATTTTTGCCAAAACAAGGCTTCGATCAATTCCAAAGCAAAGGATAATCCCAGGGAGTTCGATCGCGATTCAGATGCGAATCCCTGACGAAGATAATCATTTCAACATTGACTTAATGACACAAGCTAAGATCAGAAACTAATACATCAGTTTCAATTTGAGACTTCGATAACGGTCAGACGATAAACGTAGCACTGGAACAATTTTATCAATTCGAAAAAATACTGAGTAGACTAAAAGCTAAAGAAGTCAAACAACTGAAGGTTGGGTGTATCATATCCAAAATATTCTAGACTCTTTTATAAAAGAAACGAGACTGAAACACTTTGGAGAGGGTATTTGTAGGCGTCAAAAATTACCTATGGGTTCCCATACGCAACTTGAGACAAAGAAAAGATGATGAACGTTATTATCCGAATCAAGGAGGATTATCCAATGTTGTAGAGAAGCTAACAAATGCATGAAGTGAGTTGACAAAGCATACAAATAAATGGGATGGTACAATAATGAAGAAGCGACTTGACCTGGGGTTACGTTTCACCCACAACGGAGTAATCACCACTCGTGTCTTGCTCATCCCATAGTTGTCTTGCCCATGGAAGGTTGTAGAGATATTCACAAGCTTTCTAACGTGTATTATATCACTTTATTCTAAGATCAGACGAGGGAGTTAGAGCCAAAATACCCGAGACAGTCCAGACTGTTTCGCACCTGTGAGACACTAATTATGTCTCGCATATTTTGTCTATGATACAATTCGAATCTAAAGAATCTTAAAAAATAATAGTTGTATATCTCTTCGTTAGATTTCCAACTCATCTTTAATCATCTCATTCTAAGATTAGATGAAAGAGTTAAGACCAAAATACCCAAGAGAGTCCAAGCTGTCCCGGACAAGCGCGAGACAGTCGAAGTGACCCGCGACCAGGTTAGCTCCCGACGTGTTTTCTGATAAGATTGGCTTCTAGAACTCCTTAGGGTCATTCATAAATATATAGGGTTATCCTTAAATATGTGGAAGATGTTACACAACCGAAAACCCACCTAAATAGACAATAACAGTTGTTCTTTAACCCTATCCACAAACACGACATTCCTATCCACAAACATGATATTTAAAGCCTATAAATACACCCCTAGCACCTTGATAAAGACAAATTTAAAGGGAGTCACAAATTTCAGAGGAGCTAGGGTAAGGTTCTGATGAATTTGAGAGAGGCTAGCAGATTTTGGTGGACTCCGACATAAAGAAGGAGCGTTTCGAAGGATCTGAGGCTCGTCCCCCTATTCCTTGAGATCAAGCTTAGTCTTGATCTCGAGAAGAGTCGTAATCTTGCTTGGTAGAGATTATCACTTTAATGATTACTTCTTTTATGAAGTAAGAGCTTTAATCAATCTTCTGTCAATCGGATCTGATCCGTGGTGGTCCACGGACTAATGCAACCCCGGCACAGGCAAAGATCCCATGCAAACAGAGACTAAAAATAGGATCTGTGTGTTATTTGAAGAAGATTGTAATTTTTATTTTCATTATGTAAATGTCTTATAAAAAGATTAACTTTTCTATTTTTTGAACTTGTAAATGATAAATGGTTGTAACAGGTTCAATGATAATGAAAATAGAAACTTCTGACCCAAACAGTCCTCGCCGCTTGTCGCAACTGTCGCCCTTAACCCTACGTCCTCTAATATCCCGATAATTCTCTGCAGCAGCCCCTCACCGTCCTCAGTCATCTCCTCCCCCTCCTCTACCCGGTGTCCCTCAGCCCCGTCTTCATAGCCACCTCTCGAGACCCTCTCCACAAGATCAGCCCATTGCCTTCCCCTGCCTCTCCTTCACGCTGCTCGAACTCCAACCTAGAGCTTCGATCACCGTTAACTCCAGATCCACCCTGCAGACTCGTACGTCAACGTCGAATCGTTTGACTATATCCCAAGGGAAGATCCCTCTTGTTCATTAACTTGTCATTTTAATATTCATATCTGTTATTATTAATTGCATAGATTAGTTCATGATATAATTATCTGCGTAGGATTATTTGATGAAGAATATTAAATATATCATAGTAATATGATAAATAGCATTTTCAAAATAATTATAATAAATTAAAAGAATTTAGTTCGGTAAAAGAATCATTTTTAGATAATTATAATAATTTAAAGGAATTTATTTTGGAATATAAATTTTTTAGATTAATTATTAATAGAAATAATTTAAAATGAATTAATTTAGAAAAAGATTATTTTCTAAAATATGTAGATGTTGTTTATGATTTATAATTCTTAATTTTTGATTATTTGATATGCCATGATATTATTGCACATGATTAGTTGCATTGATTGTTCCTTGTTGTGATTGAGAATCGTTAGGGGTTTATGACTATAGTGACCTGTGTGACATGAATAAGACTTAGAGGCTTGTGTGTTGTTGACATAGAAATACAAGAGATGTTGGGTTTGGAAAGTCTTTGTTCATGTGATCAGATGTGGCTGTTGATGTATCTTCCAGGCTCGCACCAGGGGATCGGTATCGCCACTAGGGTTAGTTTGTTGGGTCAAAGTGGATCGGTGTCGTTACTTTAGTCCGTGAATTTGATATTCACCTGAGTCGGCTTGAGTTCGGACCAGGCCGGAGTCGGATTGTGTGTAGTCCTAGATGTACGTAGGGGAATTGTGAATAGTTAGTTATCTGATAATATGAATGTTGACTCTATGTGAGATGTGAATCAGTGACCTATTATAGGGTGGCTAGTTACATGACCTCGTTTCTTGGCTAAGTATGAATTTTTGTGAGATGTAGGTTAGTTGTAATTTCTTTTCATACATAGATCGGGATTAATATTTAATTATTTACAATTTGAGACATATTGTATATACATGAGGGTTTCCTTGTTTGGATTATTTTGTCAACATACTACGTCTCTTGTTGTAGATTTTTAAGTATTAATTTCATCTAGTTGTATGACCTCGTTACTTGGATGATTATTCTGATCGCTAGCTGTATGATCGACTTGTTACTTGGTTGATTTTCTTGGATTCTTCTGATTATTATATTCTAGTGATAGATTGCATTTGATTATTAGTATTCCAGTAGCATGCTTCTATTATTATTATTACTATTTTTGCATTGGTCGTTCGACCTTTTCTATTTCTCTCTATGGGATCTTGCCATGTGCCATGCACGCTGAGGTACACCTATTTTCTCTAGTGTACTTCAGATTTAGGAGACAGATAGCCTTAGTTTGGAATCGTACAGGAGCCAGAGGATTCTCAATAGGAGTGTCTTACAGACAAAGCGGAAGAATAAGTTGAACTTAGCTTTTTCCTTAGTTATTTGATGGTCCTTAGTTTATTTTTGTAGTACTTCCTTTCTATTCCTGTTGAACAATGTATTTTCATATTTCTTTAGTACTTATTTGGACTGTTTTGTAATAAGGGCATGTTTGACCCAAACTCATTGTTTCGGATGATATTCTATTTGTGATATGTCTCTTTTCCATTCTGAGTTGTTCATTATATTCTTGCTATGTGTGATCGGGGACCTGTGACTTCGCATTTTATATTTGCTTGAGTAGAAATGGTCTAGTGTCTATTTCTCCTCAGTCTAATACACCATAGGCTTGTTCACATTTTAACTCCCTGGTATTTTGGTAAGCGAGAGGTGACAGAGACTGTTGCCCCCCCCCCCCCGGAGGCTTCTGCCCTAGGAGGAGTCGCTGCCTCTATTGATACTTCTGCCCCAAGAAGAACTGTTGCTTTGGATTAATAGAGCTGTGAGCTTGCCTCCGTCTTCTTCCTTTATGTTTTGTAAAAGATCTTGTAATGAAGTTCGATTATCAGAATACAAATCAACTTTGTTTTCATTTTTGAGTCTCGTCTTTACTTCATTCCTGCTTGGCTTTCCTAACTTGAAGTTCGCAGCCCTGCTCTTATTGCTATGATGAGCTAGTCGTATGGAAGTTAAGATGATTGGCTCTTGGTACAAATTATGTCGGCCGAGCGTCTGGTTCTTCGACTAATAAGGACTCGGCAAGTTATGCTCTAATTAGGCTTGTTGATGAATGATCGAATATTGAGACTTACCTACTTTAGATCTATATATGGCCTTATGACAACCCTGATGTTGGGTGTCCAAGTCTTATACAGGCACCTAGGTCTTCATATACCTATAATGGTTGAAAGATGATTATGGGAGTCGACCATATGGTTGATGCCTTGGCTTTATTCACCAAGGATTTTTCATATAGGATGACAACCCTGAGGCTATATGCCTAGGTCTTACATAGATGCCTAGGTCTTCAATATTCACATATGGTCAAGAGGCGAGTGGGAGTTGACCATAGGGTTAATGCCTTGGGTTTATTCCTGAAAAGGCACCAAGGGTTTTTCATATAGGACGATAGCCCTGAGGCTGTATGCCTAGGTCTTACATAGATGCCTAGGTCTTTAATATTCCCACATGGTTGAGAGACGACTATGAGAGTCGACCATAGGGTTAATGCCTTGGTTTATTCCTAAAAAGGCACCAAGGGCTTTTCATATAGGATGATAGCCCTAAGGCTGTATGCCTAGGTCTTACATAGATGCCTAGGTCTTCAATATCCCCATATGGTTGAGAGATGATTGTGGGAGTTGGCTATTGGGTTAATGCCTTGGGTTTATTCCTGAAAAGGCACCAAGGGCTTTACATATAGGATAACAGCCTGAGGCTGTATGCCTAGGTCTTACCTAGGTCTTCAATATCCCATATGGTGGAGAGATGATTGTAGGAGTCGACCATAGGGTTAATGCCTTGGGTTTATTCCTGGCTAGGCACCAAGGGCTTTTCATCCATGCATAAAGGGGGTAGTATGATAGCACAAGACAAGAGTTAGTTTCAATAATAGTTTTATTAAGATTAAACAAAATTTACAGGGCTATTGAAAGTATCACCTCAAGTGCTAGACATTCCACGAATGTTGTAGGATTCGTCCGTCTGGGGCCTTTAGGTGATAAGTACCGGCTTGGAGCTCCTCTAGGATTGTATAAGGGCCTTCCCAGTTGGGCGCTAACTTACCTCTCCGGGTGTCCTTATCAAAAGCAGCTTTACGAAGGACAAGATCGCCAGCTCTGAATCTTCTCGGTCGGATTTTGCTATTGTAGTAACGGGCGATTCTCTACTGGTTAGTGACTAGAGTTTGAAGCGCTTTCTCTCGAGTCTCATTTAGAAGTCAAGCCTAATCCACTGTCCTTTCGAGTTTGATTCCTCATCAAAGTGTCATAGTCGTATTGTCGACATACTGACTTCGACAGGCGTAACTGCTTCTACACCATAGGTTAACTTGAATGGCGTTTCTTCGGTCGAGTTCTTATGAGTTGTACGATACGACCATAGAATGCTGGGCAATTCTTCAACCCAGTTCCCGACCGTGGTGTCCACTTTTTTCTTTAAGGCTTGTAAGATACATTTATTGGCAACTTCTGCGAGACTATTAGAATGTGGATGAGCGACAGAAGAGAATTTAAGATGAATGTTATATTCTTTACAAAAGCTGAGGAAAACTCTGCTATCGAATTGGGTACCGTTGTTAGTCACAAAGGGTCAAGGTATGACAAAACAACAACTATGGATTTCCATACGAAACTCATGACATTACTCTCACCAATCTTTGCCAACGGTTCAGCTTCAATTCATTTGGTGAAGTAATCAATCGCTATAATAAGAAATCTCCTTTGTCCTAAAGCTTGAGGGAGAGGTCCCAGAAGATCCAATCCCCATTGGGTGAACAATACCGGGCTCACAATGGAAGTCAACTCCGTTGCTGTTGCTCGGGGTATGGATGGGAAAATCTGGCATTTTTAGCAATGAGAGACGAGTGGTCTTGACTCGACGAGAATAGTTGGCCAATAATACCCCTGGCAGATGACTTTCTGTGTAAGAGTTTGGGCCCCAGGATGGTTCCCACAAGCACCTTTGTGTATTTCTCTGAGTACATAGTTGTCCTTAGGCGGTCTAAGGCATCGTAGGTAGGGTCCGATACCATTGCTGTAATAAGACATCCGATAGAGTCGCTCATCGATAGTGAGGTAACAGCGAGAATTCCTTTGTAAGCATTTAGCTTCGGTCGGATCTTCAGGCAGGGTACCTTGTGTTAGATAAAGGATGATGGGATCCAGCCAACAGTGTGTTACTAGCGCCTCTGTCTCCAAAACAATCTTGACCGGCTCCGAGATGCTAGGCTGTTCAAGGGTGTCGGTGTAGATAAGTCCCGAGTTGATTCTCGAATTTGTTGACCCGAGCTTAGAGAGGGAATCCACTCGGGCGTTAAGAGTACGAGGAGCTTGGGTTATTCTGAAGTCTAGAAAGCAAGTCAGAAGTTCTTTAGCAGTCTTAAGATACAAGGCCATACTCAAGTTTTTAGCTACATATCGCCCATTGACTTGATGGATGACTAATTGTGAGTCGTCTAGAATATAAAGGCATTCTGCCTTCAGTGCTTGTGTCATTCGGAGGCTAGCGAGAAGGGCTTCATATTCGGCATCATTGTTGGATGCTAAAAAATTGCAGGAGATGGAGTGTTTATGTATTAACCCATCTGAGCTTCGTAAGACCACCCCTGCTCTGCTACCTGCTTCTCCACAATGAGTTATACTCAGGTAAGTCGTAGTCTTGGGTGTGACGAGTTTGTAGGGCAGATGCCTGGACTACTTGAGGTGCTAGAAGTGTTGGCTGATGAGATGGCGAAGGCGTATCTAGTTCATCATTTGGAGAAGTTGATTATAGTTGTAGTCTGCCAAAGCTTGAGCTTTAATTATCGTTCTAGGCTCGAATTGAACATCGTGCTAGTTCAGTTCGACTGCCCAAGTAACCATTCTTCCTGAAGTTGTAGGGCTGCCCAACGCTTTCTTTAAAGGTAGGCTTGTTCGCACAATAATATCATGAGCCTGAAAGTATGGGTGGAGTCTCCTGGCAGTGATGATAAGGGAAAGTCAACCTTCTCTATGAGAGGGTAATTAAGTTCGCCCGCCTTGAGGATCCGGCTCACATAATAGACAGGCTTCTGAATATTCTCCTCCTCCCAAACCAAAATAGAACTAACAGCTTCGGGAGAGACGGCCATGTATATGTACAATGTCTCTCCACTCATGGGTTGGCTCAGCAATAATTTAGTACTCAGATAGGCTTTAAGATCCTGAAACACGACACTGCACTCTGCCGTCTAGGCCGTATTCTTCTTTAAGTTATTACTTCCCTTAGAATTTTAAAGAAGTGAAGGCTTCTCTCGATAGATTTAGAGAGGAATTAACCTAGAGCCGTAATCTTTCCATTCATCTTGTGAACATCTTTTAGTGTGTGTGGTTCTGGTAGTCGGTCAATGGCGGCTATCTTCCCAGGGTTGATCTCTATACCCGGGTGATCATAAATTCTATGTATTTCCCTGATTGTACCCTAAAGGCACACTTAGCGGGATTGAGATTCATCCGATATCACCAAAGGGTGGAGAAGGTCTCGTCCAAGTCTGAGATATGGGCAGATGCTTGCTTTGATTTTACCAGCAAGTCATCAACATAAGCCTCCAGACTATGCCCGATCTGGCGTTTAATGATTCTAGCAATAAGTCTGTGATAGGTAGCTCCTGCATTCTTCAAACCGAAGAGCGTCATCTTATATCAATAGGTGCCTAGATCGGTGATGAAGGAAGTCTTCTCCTAATCATGCTCCGCCATAAAAATCTGGTTATAGCCGAAGAAGGTGGCCATGAAGCTGAGTAGCTCATGGCCCTTACTCTCGTCGACTAATTAGTCAATTCGAGGCAGAGGGTAGCTGTCTTTAGGACAGACTTTGTTAAGATCGGTGAAATCTACACACATTCACCATTTATTTGTAGCTTTTTTCACCAAGACAACATTAGCTAAACACTCCGGATATTAGACTTCCCGGATGAAGCCGTCACTAAGAAGTTATGTGACCTCATCGGTTGTTGCTTTTTGGCATTCTGGGCTGATGTGACTTTTCTTCTGTCGAACTGGCTTGGTGTGTTTATCAGTAGCTAGCTCATGGCTGATGACTTTAGGGGGAACCCCTAGCATATCTTCGAGTCCCCAGGCAAATACATCAGCATTTGCCTACAGGAATTCAACCAGAGCCCCTCGTATGGGTTCGACTAAGCTTGACCCAATTTTAACCATCTTTGATCTTTCTCGGTTAGTGGGTATCTGTTGAAGCTCCTCCATCGATGTTGTCCTCTGATGCTCCATTATTTCCTCCAGTTGGAGGCAAGCCTTTTCAACTAGTAGGGCATCTTGCACGCCCTTATCCTTGGCTGAGTGATGATAGCAGAATCTAGCCTCTTGTTGGTTGCTCCTTGACTCCGTTGGGAGTCGGGAACTTGAGCATTTGGTGATAGGTTAAGGGAATGGCTCGCAAATGGTGGAGGGCAGTTCGACCAAGGATAACATTGTGGGCCGACTTGAGATCAATTATCAGGAATTGAATAGGGATAGTAACATGTCTGGGGTACTCTCCTACCGTTAGTGGGAGAGTGATCATTCCTTCTGGAAGAAGAGAGTGCCCAGTAAAGCTAATGAGAGGTCCTCTGTAGGGGACTAAGCGAGATTTATCGATGCCCATTTTGTTGAAAGCATCGACATACATGATATCTACCGAGCTTCCAGTGTCGACAATAATTCATTTTACCTAGTAGTCGTCGATCCCTGTCGTGATGACAATAGGATCATCATGGGGCATCTCCATGCCTTGTAGATCGGCATCCCAAAAAGATATGGGCTCGTCGGTCTTTATCCTTTTGTTAACTTCATAGACTCGCAATGCCCTCTTGGTATATTTCTTCTGGTCATTGTTAGAAGATCCTCCAGCAGTGGGACCACCATTGATGGTATTGATGACCCCTTTGTGGCTAGACTCCAGGGGTCGATTGTCATGTTGTGGTCGAGGATAAGGTGATCGCAAATGGGACCTCCTTTCGGTTTGATGAGGGTCGGATTCTCGACGATCCCGTCAAGCGACAAGATTATTTAAATACCCCCTTTCTATTAAATCCTCAATATCCCTCTTGAGGATGTGGTAGTCATTGGTGAGATGACCACGATCCTGATGATATCGACAAAACTACTAGGTATCATAGTTCTTTGGATTCGACATCATTTTAGGGTGGACTCTTTGAGGTATCCCTCTATCTAGACCATAGCGAGAGCGTTGGTGAGAGGTGTGAAAAATGGTGAGGTTTGTTTTTGGCTCATAACCCTTATGTCTGTCCCTTCTACTGGTCCGGTTAGAGCGAGGGTTGAAACTTGGGGGGTCTTTGGGCTATTCTCACCTTGCAGTGAAACCTCTTGTCGATCCTGGAGTTGGTGCTGAGACCGGTAAGGATGTTGAGGTGGATGAAATAGCTGGAGCCCTTAGTGGTGTTGAAGCCATGGCTATAGAGGTCTCTAAGCTCCTGGTTGATACTTTATAGGCTCGGGCATCCTCCATATCCATGTAACCATGTCCCTTAGCCATCAACTATTCATAGTTGTCAACGGGATTCTTAGCAAGCGAGTCATCCAGCTCATTGTTCTATAAGCCCGCGACAAGTGCGGACATGACAATTGCACTTCCTGGGTAATTGACCTCTAGTCTCTTCGTCTGAAATCTTTTAAAACAGGCTCGGAGGCTCTCTTCAGGCCCCTGCCTCATCTGAATCAACACATGAGAGGAGTGTCCAGTCTTCTGTCTTCATTATGCAGGCGGTGAGTTGATGAAACTTGTTGTTGTTGTGGAAATCGGTCAAGGACATTGTTAGTAAAGATGTCGAGTTGTTCCTGAAAGGATTAAGCAAGTCTGCGAGTAGTGTCCTCGAGTGGCATAATTGTAGTGTTCTACAGGGTGAGACTGATCAGACCCTTGCTCAGAGCCTGGCATATTTTCTAAAAAAAAAAGTAGCCCCACAGTGGGTGCCAAAATATTGATGATGAGGATCAAACAGTCAATAGTATCCAGAAGAGGATAGGTTCGGTTCAGGGTTAATGAAGGACCGCTTTCTTCCCTAACTTTATGTATGATTCTTGAGTTAGGGTGCTGATCAATCTGCACGTGTAGAAACTCGTAAGAGGGTGGAGATTAGTTCCCCCATTGTACCTCCAACGATCAAGTTAGTTGATATGAGCTTGAGTGGGAAAAGTTAGAACAACGTGTTATTGTGTGCAGAAAAATACTCTAGGGTTGCCTCTCTCTCTTCTTTCAAAAGTCTACCTCTAAGTTCGAATGATACATGTATTTATATCTGAAGCATGAAGGGTTAATTGGTCACTTCAGCCAAGCACAGTGAGGTGGTGGTGAAATATGGGTTGGCAACTGAACCAACTTTTGTTTTACAGATGTCGGATGACGACTGTAGGCGTCTAAAAATGCCTATGGGTGCCCGCACACAGCTCGAGACGGAGAAAAGACAATGAACGTCGTTATCCGAGTCTAAGAGGATTATCTATCGTCGACAAGTGCGTAAAGCGAAACGACGAACCAAGTGGCCTGCGTGCATCAATCAACACGCGCGTTAATCAGTTCACGTGCGTCAATCAACACGCATGCGTCAACCAGTTCGCGCGCGTCGGTCAACACGCGCGCGTTAATCAGTTCATGTGCATCGATCAACACGCGCACGTTAAGATGTCCATACATTCACAAAATGAATCGGGAAAGCGTACAAGTCAACGAAACGACAAAATACGCATAACGACCGAACAAGTCAAAACCCAAAAAACAGATAAAGCCCCTGACGGTAAAGTTGCGCCAAAGCAACCCGGCCAGACCAGTGGCTCGGCCACGGCCAAGCCAGTAAGTGGTAGTTCGGCCAAAATTAGTTTTTTTCGGTTTTTATGGATTCTTTCGGTATTTGAACATTTTAACTGATCTGATACAGTGGTTATGCTGTTGTTAACTGAAGATAGAGGGGATCCCTCGTTTTGATCTAAGCCATCAAATAAGCTTATAAATAGGAGCTCAAGTGTTCATTTGAGAGGAGGACATCAAGAAGGTGATGTGCTGCTGGTTTCTCGAGTGCATAGCCACGAATTTCAGCAAGAGTTAGCAGATCTCGGCGATCTCCTATGCATAAAGAGTGGAGTTCGAGAGATTTGAGACCCGTCCCCTATTCCTCCGGATTTAAGCTGAGTCTTAAACCCCGAGAAGAGCCGTGGTTTTGCTTAGTCAAAATCACCGCTACTGCAATTACTTCCTTCGTGAAGTGAGAGCATTGATTATCCAACATCTGTCAACCGGATCTGATCCGTGGCGGTCCACGGATATTAACGTCCCCGACACAAGCAAAGTTCCTACGTAAGCAGCGGGTGATAAACGTCCGTTGCGCTGTTTGACAAGAGTTATAATTTTTATTTTTATTGTGTAAAAGTCTTATAAAAAGACGATCTTTTTGTTTTCATTGTAACGACTAAAATTGTAATGAATCCCGCAATGAATAAAACAACTTTTGACCCAAACAAGCTGACGACCACAGTGGAAGCCAACAGCTTCACTACCGAAGCTGTCATGCCGTAACCACGGATCCAGATCCCGATTGAAGAAGTGGTCGAGTACGAATTCGACCAACTGAAGTTCGAGGAGTATCTATCGTCCTCCTCATCCAGATCCTCTGCCCCTCGTAAGCGCAGGAAGATCAAAGTCCACGTTGCTGCGGTAGCTGCACCTTGCAATGCCCTTCCGGCCTCCAACGAAGCCGGATCTACAGATCTGGACTCCTCCTCAATCAAGGAGATAACCGCTATACCCGTGCCAACTTTATCGAAGAGGGCACGCCAAAGACAACGCCAACGACTTGCGCGCCGACTTGCTAAGGCTTTGGAGCCTATTGACGGGATTGGCTATGAGGAGGATCTGAAACGCAGAAGGCACCGAATGCCCCAGCAGCAAATAAATGGCCTCTCCTCCAAACCAACAGCGAATGAGTGGATCCAAGTCAAACGAACCCGCTCAACCCTCGAGGAGCGCATTCAGAAGCGTCACGCTTTGATTGCTCAAGCACGAATTCTCGTACGAGAAGCGCAGAAGCTGAAGCAAAAATAGGTGATCAAGAAACCACCGAAATTATGCCAAGTATGGAAACCAAAGTCCAAAACAATGCTGAAAAAAGCTCGAACGGCGCTCGAAATCTGCGAACTAGCCCTGGCTGGCTCGGCCAAAACCGAGCCACCAAATGGTGGCTCGGCCAGATCCGAGTCACCAGTGGCTGATTTACGTCCGAACCAGTCTGGTTCGGTTCGCATCGTGTTCGGTTCACCTCCCGTGGATTGTTTTGAGTCTCCGATGGCCCCTATTCCTGTCCTAATAGATTCCACACTTCCGGTGAAGCCTCACGACCACGGAGACTTGTCCCGTTTCAAGATGAGGATGATGAATCGCCTGGGTCCTTTGCATAAGGATCGAGGCAAAGTTTCGATCAAAGAATGTTTGGGTCCGGTGACTAAACCCCGAGCAACCACTCAAGCTGGGGCTCGCACACACCCTCGCGACAAGGCAGAGCCTTCCTATAATGGGAAAACCCCTGCACTTGACCGCCTCGGACGACGAATTGAAGTCCAAAAGCCCGTCAAGAGTTCATGCTCCCAAAAGCGCAGCTCTAAACGCGTGACTCTTGAGGACGCAAACAAGACATCGAATCCTCGGAAGGAAACACATTCATCAAACGATGGCGTTATACTTGATGAGTCATGCCAGCACATGATAGGTTGCTCCGGTCTTCAGATCGATGAGTTATACTATCGGGCTGGGGGTACGAATAGATCTTGAAAGAGAAGTACCCGAGAAACGGACTCTCATTGTCTGTGCACAAACATTATCAGGGCAGTATTATCAGTGTGTAGCTGCCCCAAGACCGCTCCGCAGAGGGTCTTGGTATTTGAGAGGATCTCTAACGGAGCGACTAAGTCCAAGCCAAGACGTTTCCGCAAGAAACGATCGGCCATTCAAGGTGACGAACTTTCGAAAGTCACAATAAATATGGTTGATAAGGGGAAATCAATTCGACCTTCTAGCTCTGATCCGCTTGTATCGCATAGTCTAACCCAGTTATGATTAGGAACTATTAGACAAGGGATTATCAGAGAATGCAGAGAGGGTTATCCTCGGATGCTAACTCGGCAATCGCTTCTGATAATACGATATCTAATTCGGGACAATCGCACGAGACATTTATGGTTAACACTAAGGAAGTAGCCAAAATGGTTGAGGATGCCTTGGCCAAGCAGAAAGAGGCATTCAAGATTGAAATGGAAATGGCTATGCAGCGGATGAAGGAAGAGCACGACCGACAGATTCGGTCTTTTTCCAATCAAATTGGCGAATCTAGCCGTCACGACACTGCTAACCAAGCAGGTAGCGATTCAGATATGGATGAACGTCTCAATGCTGAGAACCCTCCTGTTGACCAGAACACTGGGGGTGGTCCTACTGAAGATAATAACACCGGGGATGGTCCTGCCAATGATGACAACACTGGAGGTGGCCCCATTGTTCCTCTCCTAAATCGTCCGAAGCATGATAGAGACGAGAACGAAAAGATAAAGGATCTCGAGAGAAAAATCAACGCTTTGATGTCTGATCGAGAGGTAAAGAAGATCAGGATTCCGTGTCCTTACCCAAGAGAGTGGGATTCAATAGCATACCCGACAAAGTTTAACGTGATCAACTTCACGCCGTTCGACGGGAAGGGTTCGCCCACTCAGCATTTGATCTATTTTAAGTCCCACTAGGGCATGATCTCCGACAATGAAGCCTTGATGGTTCGATCATTCGTTGACACCCTTCGTGGGCCCGCCTTCGATTGGTACCGCCGTCTTAAGTCCAGAAGTATTAATAACTAGGAAGACCTGGAGAGCCTATTCCTCGCTCATTTCTTTGATGATGACACTGAGGTGTCGATCAGGACACTCTTTAAGGAGAAACAGGAAAACGAAGAAACGATCTACGACTTCATCAAATGTTTTCGGAATAAAGCGATGAACTGCCGAGATCCGATCATGGAGGATTTTATCCTCCAAACATGTCATAACAACCTATCTATTGAGATATTGGAAGTTATGGGAGTCGCGCCATCCAACACATGGAAAGATCTGAAGACGCGCGGAGAGCGGGCTGAGCGCTTCCTCCAAAGGAAGAAGGCCGAGAGGAGCCAACCGACGGCTAATCCTCCGAACTCAAACTTCACCTCCCATGGTAAGGGCAAGGCACCTGTAGCTGCTGTTGATGCTAATCAAATGTCACAACGGCAATCCCGAAGGCAGCAAAAGGCTTCGGACCCGAAACTTCAAAAAGAGTACTCCTTCAAGGACAAAGATGTTCCAGCTATCTTCGAATTCCTACTTGAAAACAACAAGATCAAGCTACCACCTATCGTAAATCAGGAGGAAACTGATAATACTATAGATCCAAAGTATTGTGCGTACCATAGGAGGGTCCTTCATCCCACCAAGGATTGTTTTGCTCTCAAAAATAGTATCCAAACCTTGGTTGAAGCCGGCGTTATAATGCTGGGATAAGCCAAATGAGAATGGCAAAACTCCAAGTATACAAGTATAAACTGTTTCTCAATAACTCCAAAGAGTATACGAGTATAAACTGCTTCTCAATTACTCCAAAGAGTATACGAGTATAAACTGCTTCTCAATTACTCCAATGAGAATACGAGTCTAAACTATTACCCACTTTTGACGGGAAGTTCCTGGAAATGTTACGCTAATATTTTTAAGGATAATCCGGTCATGTAACTGAATACAATGTCCGATCCAGTTTCACAAAGGAAGCTGGGGGTGGGTGATCTATGTAATGGAAAGTTCCGGGAAGAATGCTACATGTAATTTTTTTAGGGATAACCCGATCATTATAAATGAAGTGATAAGCAAAAAATCCCCTACCGATCAGACCAATTGATGGTGCGACCATCAAAATTCTTTTTGGTTAAATCCACTCAAACTCTCAATGTATCTGTGCACTCAACATCCTTATTGTTAGAGTCCGGATATGGTACTCAGAATTTTAATGTCTTAATCGTTAACGATTGTTAAACCCCTCCGTGTTAAGTATTTGTCACTTAACACCAGGAACCCCCTCTGAGTGATTTGTACAAGTCAACACTCCCACTGTAATTTGTACTCCCACTCTCATTGTCTACCTGGTCAAACCTTCCTACAGTTAGGACCACAACCAAAATCCCCTCTCGATTTCTCCGATGAACAAGAGGCCCACAAATCGAGTGATCAAACCTTCCTACGGTTAGGATTGTCTCAAACCTCCCACTTGGTCAAACCTTCTTACAGTTAGGGCCAGAACTAAAATCTCCTCTCGATTACTCCAATGAACGAGAGGTCCACTTTCAAATCGAGTGATCAAACCTTCCTATAGTTAGGGTCACATCAAACTCCCCCTTGGTCAAACCTTCCTACAGTTAAGGCTAAAACCCCAATTCACTCTCGATAAACGAGAAACCCACCTTTAGTTTGGTAATCAAACCTTCCGACAGTTAGGATTATCCGAATCTTTTTGATTCTCAGAGTGGAGATCCCACTCTTAGTTTCACCTTCCCGGATCTGGAAGTGAAGATCCCACTTTGAGTTTCTTTTTGTGACTGGAGATAGAATATAAAATTCTTCCTCTTCAGCTTTGGGAGATAGAATATAAAATTCTTCCTCTCCCGCATCGGGTTCATCTTTGCCCTAGGAGAAGACACCACTTTTCAAACTCCTAAAATCCGTGCCTCACACTTCCAGATCAAATCCGTGCCTAACACGCGTTGCCGGTCAGTCTTTCACCGTAAAAAGGGATAAGTCAGCGCCTAACACGCACCTAACACGCGTTGCCGGTCAGTCTTTTATAGTAAAAAGGATAAAAGTCCACATATTCGATATTATGGCAGGTTGTTATTAATAACACCAAAATCCGTGTCTCACACGCATGGGGAATTTTATCCTGAATCCTAAATAGGGATAAGTCAGCGCCTAACACGCGTTGTCGGTTAGTCTTTTGCCGTAAAAAAGACAAGAGCCCACATATTCGATATTGTGACAGATTGTTATTAATAACACCAAAATCCGCGCCTTACACGTGCGAGGAATTTTATCCTGAATCCTAAGTAGGGATAAGTCAAAGCCTAACACGCGTTGCCGGTTTAGTCTTTCACTGATTGAAGAAGACACCAGAATTCTAGTCTGGAGATTTTTATCCTGAAGCCTAAGTAGGGATAAGTCAGCGTCTAACACACGTTATAGGGTAGCCTATCCCCGTGACAATGACAAAGTCTACGTATTTGAAGTCGTAGCATCAAGTCTAAGGGAGTTCGTTCTTTTAGCACAACGTCACATGCGGAACGGACTTAAAACAATCCTCATGTAAGCCCGATTCAAACGGTAATCGGTAAGAGCACGTCAAATCCGTTGAGGGCTAAGGATTTGCTAAAAATCCTAAGTCAACATCTGATATACGTTGCTGTTTAGTCTTTTCACAGGAGAAAGACGAAGTCTACGTATTCAATATCGTAGCACTAAAAGAGTTAACTCTTTTAGTATAAAGTTACATGCGGAATGAACTTAAACAATCCGCATGCTAGCCCGACTCAAATGGTAGTCGGTAAAGGCTCATCAAACCCGTTGATGGCTAAGAATTTACCAAAAATTCTATAAATGCAAGTCATCGACGCATCAGCTTCATAGGTTGGTCTCGTGACTCGAGTATCTAATAATTTTAGGATAAGATCCATATCTGCAGATGAAACAACTTTAATAGTTGATCCTACAGCCCTAAATTTGAGACCGCTACGGTCCAATGTCTTAAGAGCTCAAACTGTGTAGACTCTAGCAAACGTACAAGTATAAACTGTGTTAACGCCGATCAACGCGTTACGACAAAGTCAATGCCGCACAACGTGTTACAGCAAATGTTAACGCCGGTCAATGCGCTATGATAAAGGTCGATGCCGGTTAACGCATCAGTAATCTCGCAAAACTAAGACAAACGATGATTTTAGGGAGTTCAATCGGATTCAGATATGAATTTTTGACGAAGATGATCAGTTCAAAGTCAACTCAATGACACGAGCTAAGTTCAGAAACTTATACACCAATCTCAGTTCAAGATTTCGACAACGGTCAGACGATAAACGCAGCGCCAGAAGAACTTCATCTATTCGACGAAACAATGAATAGATTGAAGGCTGAAGAAGTTAAGAATTGAGATAGTTCAAGGTCACTCTGCGAAATTGAGGAGATGACCTATCTTATCCAAAGTATTCCAGACTCCTCTATAAAAGAATGAGTCTGAAATAGTTTGGAGGGGGTATCTGTAGGCGTCTAAAAATGCCTATGGGTGCCCCCACACAGCTCGAGACAGAGAGAAGACAATGAACATCGTTATCCGAGTCTAAGAGGATTATCTGTCGTCGACAAGCGCATAAAGCAAAATGACGAACCAAGTGGCCCGAGTGCATCAATCAACACGTGCACATTAATCAGTTCGCGTGCATCAATCAACACGCACGTGTTAATCAACACGCGAGCATCAACCAGTTCATGCGCGTCGGTCAACACGCGCGCGTCAATCAGTTCATGCGCATCGATCAACACGCGCACGTCAAGATGTCCATGCGTTCACAAAATAAATCGGGAAAGCGTACAAGTCAACGAAACGACGAGATACGCGTAACGACAGAACAAGTCAAAACCCGAAAAACATATAAAGCCCCTGACGGCCGAGTCTCGCCAAAGTGACCCGGCCAGACCAGTGGCTCGGCCACGGCTGAGCCACTAAGTGGCAGTTAGGCCAAAATCAGTTTTTTTGGTTTTTATGGATTCTTTCGGGATTCAGATGTTTCAACTGATCTGATACAGTGGTTATGCTATTGTTAACTAAAGATAGAAGGGATCCCTCGTTTTGATCTAAAAAAGCCATTAAATAAGCCTATAAATAGGAGTTCAAGTGTTCATTTAAGAGGAGGACATCAAGAAGGCGAGGTGCTGCTGGTTTCTCGAGTGCATAGCCACGAATTTCAGCAAGAGTTAGCAGATCTCGACGATCTTCTATGCATAAAGAGTGGAGTTCGAGAGATTTGAGACCAGTCCCCTATTCCTCCGGATTTAAGATTAGTCTTAAACCCCGAGAAGAGCCGTGGTTTTGCTTAGTCAAAATCAGCGCTACTGCAATTACTTCCTTCGTGAAGTGAGAGCATTGATTATCCAACATCTCTCAACCGGATCTGATCCGCGGCGGTCCATGGATATTAACGTCCCCGGCACAGGCAAAGTTCCCACGTAAGCAGCAGGTGATAAACGTCCGTTGCGCTGTTTGATAAGAGTTGTAATTTTTATTTTCATTATGTAAAAGTCTTATAAAAAGACAATCTTTTTGTTTTCATTATAACGACTAAAGTTGTAATGAATCCCGCAATGAATAAAACAACTTATGACCCAAACAATGACTACAGGGTAGATAACTTCGTCATTAAATGGGAAGTGATCAATGGTGGGACAGTGGCCCATGTGGTCTGATGAGTCATGAAGTACCTTGAGCGATAACCGGGGAGGGGAAATGGAAGGGAAGGCTTTAATAAGAATTTGGCCATGAGAGCATGAAGACTATCAGGGCCAGAGAAATAATGCACCTGCTATGCATTAAATGTGATGCGGACATGTAGCCAGTGAGGGTAGCTTCATCGAGAAGTAAAGCCATTTCAAGGCTGTTTCAAGAAGTGTTCTGGATTAGTAGTCGAGTAGACTCATGGCGATCCGTCTAGGATGAGAAGACCAACTAACACTGCCTTTTGTGTCGGCACGGAAGAATGTCGACTAGATGAATCGACTGAGTCAGACTATAGGGGACCTGGGTCATCTCTTTGAACGGGGCAAGACGTATAAGGATACATCCATTTGTTTACTAATACGTCGTATGTCCAAGAGTAAGAATATTATAACAACATCAATGTAGGTGTTTTAACTTACTAATCAAGAACAATTTTCATTTCTTTTGGATAGAAATAATTACATTTTAAATTAGTAATTAGTTTGGATATGTTAGAACTTTGTTTAGGAAGAACGTTATTCGTATAATATCTCTTGTTTGATTAATAACAAACTCTTATTTGGTACTAATAAGTTTGTGAGATGATGTATTTCAGGAATAAACAAGTACAAAAAAGTTTCGGCTCAAAACGATATAAAAATTAATGCGAAGAATTAATTTTATCCATTAACCATCGAAGGTCACGAGGCAACCATTTATGGTCCACAGGTCATCAATAGACTACAGTCAATAGCTTGTATTTTTTAGAAATGAGAAAAGAAACCATCGATAGGCTATAGTCAACCATCAATGATCTCTTCAACCATCGATGAATTACAATATACAATCTGTGAATTTTAGAAATCAGAATTTGATCAATCGATGGACTATAGGGAACCATCAATGATCCGCATTAACCTTCAACGATTGAGTTTAACTGTCGATGGCTTAGACGTGTTTTGGTAAATTTTTCAAATTCAATCTTAGCCGTTTGATTACGCATTTGATCTATTTAAGGAGGAATTGGAGGAGAGATTAAGAATAAGAAAGATAGAGGATATTTACACAAGTTTGTGATATCAAATTCTAGGGTTTGAGAGAGATTGTAAGTTAGAATTTAATTCCCTAAGCCGCGTTCAACTTCTTCTCATCACGCTCAACATTAATAGATCATTTCAACAAGTAGGAGTACTCTTTACGTTCAATCTCAACATTGCTTCTTCTCGGATCATCTTCAACATCGATTTGAAGAAGGGTTTATTTTAAAAGAGCTGTAAGATCTTTTTAATTATGCCTTAATTATTTTAGGGTTAGTTTTATATTCCAAACTTGCGAGTTTAATGAAATACTCAAGCTTGAGTAATTGAAAGTTGGCGTGCTCAAGCCAAAGTAATTGGGTGTGGCTAGCAAGGGCTATGTTTATTCTGGTTATCGTTAGGAGTTGGCTTTCTTGATTGATTTCGGGTAGATTCCAGAGTCATGTTTGTAAAGTCTAGTAAATTCGGTTATGATTCAGGGATAACTCTGGCCATAGTGAAAAAGACTCTTCCCGAGAAGAAAAACTGTACGTAGAATTTTGATCTGAATCACTATAAAAATCATGTGTATTCTTGTGTTGGTTGCTTTTAATTTTTGCTTTTAATTTTTAATTTTTAATTTTTTGTTGCATATTCTTTATTTATTTAAAAATTTTGTAGCAATTTCATTCACCTCATTCTAGGCTTGCATTCTATTTCAAACAGAAAGATATTTTAAATTTTAATAGTGGAATTGAACAAGTTATATTATATACTATAAGGCAAACGAAGATGAAAACAATCTCCCACTTAAAGCTATAGCGGACACATTGTATGGACAATATAGAATATGATATAAAAAGTAATATTGAGCTTGATAAAACTGAGGCCAAATCGTGACCATAATGTGAGCGTGCAAACTCTCCTCGGTCCGTTCAATCTAGGCTTAGATAGTCCAGCGGGAAAAAGAAGATGAATACTGTTCCTAAATATTTTGTTTCTGCATTAAATAATTGATGGAGGAGTATAATTGGACGTTAATACTTTTTTTATTCCCACTTAAAGTGGCGATGCTCAATCCCATAAAATGCGAGAATAAAATAGAAGTGGGAATTGACACTCCACATTCAAATAAGATGACTTGTCTGATATGCATAAAGAAAAATACCTTGGGAATCCAAAAACATGGGATTCTACAT
>BQKN01000167.1:133181-167205 GCA_022839385.1 Asparagus kiusianus | reverse complement strand
GCTCCTCTTCGCCGGCGGAGGTTTGTTTCCACTCCCTCTTTCTAACAATCTCCCACTTGGAGACCAAACCGACGTCAACAGGTTATCCCATCAAGCTCCTTTCCTGTGTGGCTCCGCCCTCATCATCTATGCATGAAGGCCAACTGAAGTTGCGCACAACTCCAGTTTCTGAACTGTCACCGTCTTTGTTAACATGTCTGCTGGATTCTTACTTCCTGGAATCTTTTCCAGTCTTAACACGTCATCTTCCAACAGGGATCTGATGAAGTGGTACCGAAGCGCAATATGCTTCGTTCTAGAATGAAATGCTGAATTCTTTGCCAAGTGTATCGCACTCTGGCTATCACTGTGTAAAACATTCTTCTCCTGTTTGAATCCCAGCTCTGTCAACAAACCTTGAAGCCATATCATCTCTTTACTGGCTTCCGTCACTGCAACATACTCAGCTTCTGTAGTGGATAGGGTAACGATCTTCTGTACCTGTGACATCCAACTAACAGCTGTTGTTCCAACGGTGAACACATAGCCGGTGGTACTTCTTCGGTGATCAACTTCACCTCCAAAGTCTGCATCTACGTACCCTTGCACTTCCACTTCTCCCTTACCAAAGTGCAAACACTTCTGTGTGGTGCCTCGTAGATATCTCAGAATCCACTTGACCGCTTCCCAATGAGCTTTTCCTGGATTCGACATAAACCGGCTGACCACTCCCACTGCATGGCCAATGTCTGGTCTCGTACAGACCATTGCGTACATCAAGCTTCCGATAGCTGAGGCGTAAGGGACCTGAGCCATACTCTCTTTCTCTTCTTCTGATTGAGGAGACTGATCCTTCGACAAGCGAAAATGGCTAGCCAAGGGTGTGCTCACAGGCTTGGCGTCGCCCATGTTGAATCTCTGCAAAACACGGTTGATGTACTCCGTCTGAGATAACTGCAAGAGACCTCTCTTCTTATCTCTCGTGATTTGCATTCCAAGGTTCTTCTTCGCTGGACCCAAGTCCTTCATGTCAAACTCCTTTGACAGCTGCTGCTTCAAACTCTTGATATCCTTCATATCTGCTCCTGCAACCAACATATCATCAACATACAGCAGTAGGATGATATAGCTGGACTGATATCTTTTGAAGTAGCAACAGTGGTCGGCGTTGCACTTCTGGAAACCTTCCTTGTGCATGAAGCCGTCAAACTTCTTGTACCACTGCCTTGGGGCTTGTTTCAGGCCATACAAGCTCTTCTTGAGTCTGCACACCAGGTTCTTCTTCTTTTCTTCTGAGAAACCTTCTGGCTGGTGCATATATATCTCCTCTTCCAGATCTCCGTGAAGGAACGCCGTCTTCACGTCTAACTGCTCGAGATGAAGATCTTCAATTGCTACAATACTCATCACTGTCCTGATAGTATTCAGCTTCACCACGGGAGCGAAAATATCGGTGTAGTCAATTCCTTCCTTCTGCTGGAATCCCTTGACAACTAGCCGGGCTTTATATCTCCTGGAACCATTTTGCTCCTCTTTCACCCGGTACACCCATTTGTTGTGGAGTGCCTTCTTACCCGTGGGCAACTCAGCTAGTTCCCACGTCTGGTTTGATATGAGAGACTTCATCTCATCTTTCATGGCAAGCTCCCACTTGCTCGCATCCCCACACTGACAAGCTTCGTCAAAGCTTTCAGGCTCCCCACCATCTGTCAACAACAGATAGTTCATGTATCTCCTGTTGGGTACAGGAGGACGAGAAGATCTTCTTAATATCGGAGCTGGTGCGTCGGGCTCCTGCGCACCATCTTGTCCAACAGGCTCTTCTTGCTGTGGACCCTCTGCATTGGGTTCTTCCGAGAGGTTACTCGAGACATCATCTGCATCTACAAATATTGACTCGCTTTCTGAGTCATCAGTCTTGTGCATGTCCTTGTACATCACCTTCTCGTTGAATATCACATCTCTACTTCTGATCACCTTCTTGTTTTCGTTGTCCCAAATGCGGTAGCCGAACTCATCTTCACCATAGCCGATGAAAGTGCATTTCTTTGACTTTGGGTCAAGCTTATTCCTGCCTTGGTCACTAATATGCACGTAAGCTACACAACCGAAAACTTTAAGATGTGAGAGTTTTACCTCTTTTCCGCACCATACCTCCTCTGGTATTCTGTGCTCCAATGGAACCGATGGACCTCGGTTGATTAAGTAAGCTGCTGTGTTGACCGCTTCTGCCCAGAACTGCTCCGGTAGGCCTGACTGTACCCGAATGCTTCTGGCTCTCTCCGTCAACGTTCGGTTCATCCTCTTAGCTACACCATTTTGCTGAGGCGTGCCGGGCACGGTTCTCTCCATTCTGATCCCATGCTCATAGCAGAACTTCTTGAATCCGGTGTCTTCATACTCACCGCCATTGTCGGTCCTGAGCTTCTTTATTCTCAGACCGGTCTCATTTTCAACCATAGCTTTCCATCTCCTGAAAGCTTCAAATACTTCTGACTTATGCTTCAGAAAGTAGACCCACACTTTCCGAGAGTGATCATCGATAAAAGTCACGAAGTAGTGTTTTCCACCAATGGACGCGGTGGTTGTTGGTCCCCACACATCTGAGTGAACGAGCTCTAGCTTCTCTTTCCTGGGGGTTTTGCCACTCGTCTGAAAGCTGACTCTCTTCTGCTTTCCGAGTATGCATTCTTCACACATATCCATCTCCACTGACTACAGTCCTGGGAGTTTTCCTTTTGTGTGCATGATTTTCATCCCCTTCTCACTCATATGACCGAGTCTCTGGTGCCACAACTTTGAAGTCTCATTGCCTGTTGCAACTGAGATCAAACAACGTGCACCTGCTGTCATGTATAGGGTACCAGTCTTCCTGCCTCGGGAAATTGTCATTGCGCCCTTTGAGATCTTCCAATCATCTCCATGGAAGGTCGTGGTGTATCCTTCGCCAGCCAACTGGCCTACGGATATTAAATTCTTTCTCAGGTCGGGAATATGCCTGACATCCTTCAGCTCCCATACTGACCCGTTCAACTTAATTTTCACCACGCCTTTGCCCACAATAGCACATGGTTGATCATCACCAAGATATACGTATCCAAGATTTCCGGGGGTATACTTCTCGAAGAATTCTTTCTGAGAGGTAGCATGGAACGACGCTCCTGAATCTAACACCCAAGATTCCTCCTTGCTCTCCAAAGAGCATATCAATGCGTCGTCTCCTCCTGAAGTGGAGGTGACATTCACCTCTGCCTTCGCTTCCTTTTGTGCGCTCTTGCACTGATTCTTGTAATGCCCGGTCTTTCCACAATTCCAACACTCGATAGCCTTCGAGTTGTTGCTTGGATTCCTTGATTTGGACCTCCTGTCCTTTGATCTACCTCTGTAGTTTGATTTTCCTCGTCCGTTTCCTCTGGTTGAATTTCTACCTCTTGACTCTGTATGCAATACTGAAGAGGTTGTAGCTTCACCAGTCTCTCTCCGTCGGATCTCCTCGCTGAGAACCAAATCACGAACGTCGCTGAACTTCAACTTTTTCTTTCCCGATGAGCTACTCACAGCTGTGACTGTAGCGTTCCAACTCTCTGGTAGGGAAGACAGAAGTATCAACGCCCGAACTTCATCATCAAACTCAATCTCAACTGAACTCAATTGGGTTGTAACCGTATTAAGTTCATTGAGGTGTTGTGCTACTGACGCGCCTTCCGCCATTTTCAGATTGAATAACCGCCGCATCAAATGAACTTTATTCGCGGCTGATGGCTTCTCATACATGTTTGAGAGTGCTGCCATAAGACCTGCCGTGGTCTTCTCCTTCGCTATGTTAAACGCAACATTGCGAGTTAACGTCAATCTGATAACTCCGAGGGCTTGTCTATCCAGAAGGTTCCACTCTTCTTCCTTCATAGAATCCGGCTTCTTCCCCGATAGTGGTTGATACAGATTTTTCTGATACAGATAATCCTCTATCTGCATTTTCCAGAATCCGAAATCTGTTCCATCAAATTTCTCAAGTCTGATTTTTCCTTCATCTGCGGCCATGGCTCCCACTTGAATCTGACTTCCTCTAGATCGTTTCGCGCTCTGATACCAGTTGTTGGGAATTTAACGCTGAAACCCCTAATGCAACGGAAACGCGGAATAGAGAACAGTACACCAAGTTTAACGAGGTTCGGCAACTGCCTACGTCCTCGGGAGCCACACAGATAATTTCTTATTATTCAAACAAGAAATTACAATTGAAGAGAAAATCCCTAAACTGGGATTTCTCAAATAAAACACTGTAGCTACAGTGTTAATAAACAAAGGGTATGAACCCTTTCAATCTCAACTTGAGAACAAATACCCCACAATTAAAACCCCACTTTAGTTCCTCTCTCTCTTCTTAATCTCTCTCTTTCTCTCTTCAATCTCTTTTCTTAATCTCCCCTCAACCGAAGTTGAAGCTGGGGATTAGAACAAAATCGCAGCAGCGATTTTAGGGCACGCCGCCGAAGAGAAAAAAACGGAGGAAGGGGGAAATCAGCAGCGCTCAAACCCTAGGCGGTGGGGGGCTTTTATAGGGGATGAGGAGGGCTGGCGACAGCCTGTCGCCAGCTGCCGCTTCGACGCCAAGGCGAGCGAACGCACAGTTCGGACCCCCCCCAACGCAGAGCTCGCCATCGCTGTGACGCAGAGTTCGTCATCACCAAACGAACGCAGAGTTGGGGCGAACGCAGAGCTCGGGCCTTGAGCTTCGTCCTGTCGCCTGCGTCTGGTCGTCGACAACCTCGCCTGGGCTTCGAGCTTCGTCGGCTGGACTACCGGAGCTCGCCTGCGACCATCAAACTCGTCGGAGCTCCTCTTCGCCGGCGGAGGTTTGTTTCCACTCCCTCTTTCTAACATTAAGTTCTTAGGTTGATTTGGTTATGTATCTATATTTGTGACTTATTCAACTGTGAGAGAGATCTGATCGATTATTCTCCAATAACATCTTCATACTGAAAAAAGGATAAATAGGCAAAATCTTGCTAGTCAAACACATGCTTGAATAATTTCCTCCTACATTTAATATATCTTTCCCTTACCTAGGAATGAATTTATGTTAATCAATTATAAGTTAATTAATAGGATACTGATATCCAAAGTTTTTTTTTAATTTGCATAAATACATTTGATGAAACAATATTCAGTATAAGTCTTTTGATGCTTTCAGGACAAAGGTCACTTTTATGAGTGTACTCCTCAACCCTTTCTAACAGACCTATCCTACTACTACCCACCAAAGAAATATTTGAAGAATGCAGATAGCGCACATACCGTATAAATTAGTCTTTAAAAAAAACATATAACATACAAATTAATGACTGCTGGCCAGTCCTAGAGCTGTCTGTCCATCTCTTGAGCAACTATATATTTATTCATAAATATTAAACAAATTCTAGATTAAACAAACAACGAACGCATCAAAAAATCGACACGTAACTTGTTTAATAAAACCGTAATATAAAAATTAACACTGAATCATATAAGAATTTCAGGACCCTCAATTTAGAACTCGATCTGAATAAAAGTTCATGTGCTGAGCTATAATATTTTTAGTTAGATGTCTCTCTAGGGCCTTGCGTATTATAATTCTTGTATGGTGAGTGGTCTACTGCCTAGCACCACCAGAGCAAACTTACCTAAAAAAGAAATAATTTCTAGTCTTGGTTCGCATAAATTTATGTGCACTTTTGGTGAGGTAGATGTCTTAGGTTTTAAGTCACATATCCCATCCTCTCATTTTGGGAACCCTAGATTATAGAAGAGGGTATACAGTTGGATGCCTTTCTTCTTACACTTGAGGCGCAAGGGAGAGGATCGGAAGTAGTGTACCATGCACACTACTATAAGAGGTATGTATTAGGGGTACTAATCATTGGTACTGTAGCACACAAGATTCCATGTGGTGTGCCACGTGGCGGCGTCTGATAGGTACGCGTCAGCGTTGGTCGGCGCAAAGCTAGTTGGCTTTAGTTTGAAGGCCAAGGTCATTATCCTTAGTATGTTACAAGTGAATTATGAACTAAGTAGTGAAAGTCTTGTAACTTAATATAGGGTTAGATAGAGATAAGGAGTGGTGGCTTGGGGATCTTTTGTTGTCCCGCCGTCCAAATCGACCATAATCTCTCTCTCTCTCTCTCTCTCTCTCTCTCTCTCTCTACATTTCACTTGCCACCCCACGCGCAATTGATGGCTACTACTCTCTTGCTTTACAATCCAATGAGTATAAATATATTTACCACCTTATCACATATTTATATCCTTGGATCTCTACACCTACATATATACTATATTCTTCTCTCATTCTAACTGCACATTATTCAATAAAGCACATCAATCTTCTCCTTCTTCTCTCTCTTTTTCTCTTCAGCAATCAGCTCATCGCCGAAGAACTTCTCAGAATCAAACTCTTCGCTGTGCATGCGCATAGTTTGTGTCAGCCTCCAAGGTATGGTAGGCAAAATGCATCATGAAATTCTAGGGTGATCAGAGCATGTTATTTGTTCTATGTTGTTCTTTTCTCCTATATTGTTTCATTAGTTTAGAAAGATTAATTAATGAGATGATGAAGACTAATGACGCGGTCTTCTTTAGGGAATTGTTGTTAGTGTTTTTTGGCCAAAATTAGATGTTTGGTGGGTTGATGTGAAAGCATTTGTAACCATGGAGTGCACTCCAAGGAAAACACAACATGGCATGCGTGCAACTCAAAAGTCAATTTTTTTGTCTGCTTTTTTATATGGTTGCACTAGCGTATGTCTCCTTCACACCTAAACAATACAGACAAAGATTAACGTGGGAGTTTGGTAGGGTTTTATAATTATATTATATTAGCAACAAAAAATCACCTTTTATGGAAATTATCCTAAACATGGGTTGTTTGCTGACTTATTAAATCAGTGTAGTGCTATAGTTTTTTTCATGATCGATACGGATCCTCACCACAATCGATCGTTATAGAGTACGTACAGAGAGACCATTTTTTTAATCATAATCATATATCATTTGATGCAACTTATCATAAATGGAAAGTAGGAACGAATGCGATTCATGGGGTATACGATATTAATTATACTAAAAACAAATTAATCACAACAGTCTACATACTATTGGGTGATTATATATAATTGGATAAGTGATCCAAATTTTTTCATAGTCCTTTCCTTATCAAGTCTTGTTGAACTCCACTCACTATTTTCATGCATGCATTGGATTGTAGGTTTGCTAGGCCTTTCAAGCGAAGAATTACCTGCCAATGGAAGTGGAATGTTGTGTCCCACCAGGGTTTAGGTTTCATCCCACAGAAGAAGAGCTTGTGGGATATTACCTTACAAGAAAAATTACTTCACAAAAGATTGACCTAGGAGTCATCAATGACATTGACCTCTACAGAATAGAGCCATGGGATCTCAAAGGTAGTCAACTTCCACAAACGACATATATTACTTAGTGTTTATATCAACTCTTACTCTAACCAATTTCAATGTCTATGCTTATAAACAATAGAACGATGCAAGCATGGCTATGAGGAGCAAAATGAATGGTACTTCTTCAGCCATAAAGATAAGAAGTACCCTAGCGGTACTCGAACTAATAGGGCAACTAATGCGGGATTCTGGAAGGCGACAGGGCGAGATAAGGCTGTGCTTTCTAAATCTAAAGTAATAGGGATGAGGAAGACGCTCGTGTTCTACGAGGGCCGAGCACCAAATGGAAGGAAGAGCGACTGGATCATGCATGAATATCGCCTGCAGTCGGGTGAACATGCCCCTCCTCAGGTAAGTTCATCATTTTCTTCACTCATTAGTCAAATTAGGGTTAAGCTTGACGGGTATTACGTTTATCAGGAACTATACCCTATATCTGTATCTATAGTATAAACAAGTAACCCTTAAAGACATTCAACACTTGAGTTAATGTTTATGTATAATAGGATTATAGTACATATTGAAAAAAAAACATAGCAGTTCTGTCTAAATATACTTTTCAAAGTTGAATATAAGGCCGAGACTGCCAAAAGATCAAAGTTTCTTTGAACAGTTTAAAATGAAACCTCATTCATTTGCATTCACCTCCATTTCTAAACTAAAGAGAAATTACGTGCGTTCAAACTTGACGTTATAATATATGTTATATGCAATTTCATAACATTGCCATTTTTATCTTTCTGAATTTGATGCATATGATATTGATTACTGCAGGAAGAAGGATGGGTTGTATGCCGAGCTTTCAAAAAGCCAACTCCAAACCCAAGGCCAATCTACAACACCTACAGTAGTCCTTACTACGTTAGAGACCATGATTACATGCTTGAACAACTTCAAGAAGTTACTCGGCCTACATGCATCATGGAATCAAATCCAGGAGCCAATTTTTATGAATCTGCTCTTGGATTAGTCGAAAATGAGCCTAAGCTACCTTGTGGCATCTTTGAGATTCCTCGGCTAGATAGCCCTAGTATGTCCACAAATTTGGCCAATAGTTCTGACTGCTTTGATACTAGTTCAATGACTAACAAAGGGGAACATATCGGCGAAAAATATGACGCAAGGGCACAATTTGTTGATTGGAAAGTCCTGGATAAGTTACTTGCATCTCAATTAAGTGAATCGGCATCAGGCTCAAATTCAAATTTACCAATGGCTCCTCTTGAATATGATATAAATGATCCTAACCAAGATGATGATCAGTTCCTTGCCTCATTTCGTAGTTAAAATTGAAATAACAATGGCAAGGGAGTTGTGACACCATGCACTAAAATTCCTCGTCAAGAAGAACTAATTTCCGGTTAAATTTTGGACTTGACAGGTTAACCAGTTTTTTCCCCCTTTTGTTATGTCCTTTTTCCTGTAATTTCCAATATATATATGTATTATCCATAGTAGAAAAGAAAAAAAATAAACTTCATTTCCTTATTATAACACCTTAGATTGTCAGGTTATATATGACATTGTATTGGCTTGTGCTCCTCAATTAATTGAGCAGATTTGTATGATTCAACTAAATGAATTTCATCTTTTCGTGGTTTGCAAAAAAATCTATTGTCACAAGGTTTCATTATTATCTGGATATTGTTTTATGGTTAAGACAGACTTAAATTTAGAAGGTACGTAGGTAGTGTATAGAGAATAAGAAGTTGATAAAGTGCTTCCTTCATTCAATTATTGAAGTAAAATACCGATAAGAAAATGCGAGGATTTGGGAGCTAAATATTTTTTCTCTCATTGAAAAACTCTTATGCTCCTTCAAAAGGCTGCTTTTCTGTCTTTTGTTGATATATGTACAACTGTAAAATTTTCTGTCTTTTGTTGATATATGTACATACAACTGTAAAATTTTCTTAAAGATAAACAAAAATTATCCTTGCTGAAGCATATTTCTTTATACGTATCAAGAAACTATAGTTTCTCAGAAAGAGTGACACGGTGAAGCTGTATCTACATCTGAATCTTCACATTGAAGTTGGTCTTGCTTATGATAGCTTGTTGGTTGATGTGCAAGACTAGTACTGAAGTCCTTTTGTAGGCCTGCAACTTTTATCTTGTTCAAGTGTTGTTTAGGTATTCTTGCTAGTGCTTCAGTGGTCCATGCATGCATATGTTGATTAATGGGTGAATTTGAGAAAACCCCCTTAACTTTGGAGATATTTCAGATTAACCCCTTAACTATTTTAATTCCAAAAAAACCTATTGAAAGGTTTTTACGTTAACCCTCAAAGTAATATCGTCAAGTCTAACATGTCACGTGCCTTGACATAACCAAAAAGATGAGCCTCAATCCTAAAAAGATTGCCCTTTTATCTTTTTTTGTAATTTCCATTAGTTTTTTGATGGCTGTGGGACGTTCTCATCTTTTTTGGTCATATGCTCTACACTTGACTTAAAGTTAAATTAAGAGGGTGTTTGTCGAATTGAAAATAGTCTCGGGGTTATTCGCATTAACCCCAAAGTTAAGGGGTTATTCTGAAATTAATCCTTGATTAATCTACAACAAGTTTTTTTTTTAAATAATGATGCTCCTGTACTAGTACTAGTAGTTACTTAAAGAGGACAACAATTAGCCATATTAGGCGATGTAAGGTGTTAAGTACTCTATATTGCAGCTTAATTGCTTAGTCACTGTAAAGGCTAGAGGAAAGATAAACTAAACAAACACAGCGCCTAACCCCTTATATCTAAGCCTTACGCTATACGTATTCAAACGTTATATTATCTAGATTCCAGAGATAGGAACTTGATCGATTCCTCATGGTTATTTTCTTCCTCTGTAAGCATCAAATAAGGATCATTTATGCTCATAATGGAGGGATAAATTAATTAAAAGCACTGGGCCGGAGCTAAACAGTCACAAACCAAATACATGCGCTATAATATCCATTCCTCTAAACCATACATATGAGACAAATATCATTCGAATACGAAGTACCCATGATTTCATTCTATTTCCAAAGATCTTGGCATGCATAAGATCGAGGATTAGCTAGGCAATTGGTCCCATTTACTTTCCGATCTTCCAATGTTAACTTAGTGTCTACACGAGCAACTAAACTTTATGCTTGTCGGTTGAATCTCATAATAACGCATTGTTTCAATGATTTCCATGATGGAAACAATAGTGATGCGTCGGTTCTCATTGAAAGGTACTGGGATTATGACATCGTGAAATGACAAGTAGGCTGGAAGTCTCCTATCCATTGAGCAGAAGGTTCTGCTTAAAGTTGACGGTAATCTCTGCTCATGAAAGTGAATCTCGGCTGACTGAAAGCGATTAACATAACACGTTAAAGCACTATATTTCATCCGTCAAGCATGATGGTTCTTGCGATGAGGCAACTGTAAATTCTTTGAAAAGAAAGTTAATAGATTATGTCGACATTATTAGCACTAGAAACATTTAAAAACAACTATACAGTAGTGCTATCTGTTGAAATAAATGAAGCTTAGAGGGTTTTTATGGAAAGATATCATTTAATGATTGGATTTCATAGATGAAAATTAAGATGTGTTTAATAAGTAGTATGTGAGTTTTAGTCCCAGATTAGCTAATTGAATGCATTTTAGTTGGTTCAAATTAACACCCGTGTTATATATGCTAATTGAATGCATCTGGGTTTACAAGTGTCAGTAGAGCAAATATTGCAAGGACAGGAAAAATCAACATTTCTGTGGATACAAACCAGAAATCTCAATTCTCTCCTTTGGACTCTCGGGGTGGAATCAATGAAATGCATCTAGCTATATGGAATATTAGAGGATTTAATAAATCCTCCAAACACCTGATTGCAAACAATTCATATATCAGTACAATCTTCCCCTTACAGCTCTTTTAGAAACAAAGCTTAATGAAAGGAAAATGGAAAAAATAGCAAGAAAAATTACCAAAGACTGGAGTTGGATTTCAAATATACAGGAAGCTGGAAATGGCAGGATCTGACTACTTTGGAATAAAGATATGCTAACAATTCAAAGGGTGAAGTCAAGTGACCAGAGCTTAACTTGTTCAGTACAATTGAAAAATGGCAAGTTCTCATGCCTAATGTCTATGATTTATGCTTCAAACCAAAAAGAACAAAGGAAAAATTTATAGCAGGACTTACTCAATCTCAAACATAATGTTGACTGCCCTTGGATGGTTGGTGGTGACTTCATTGCAATTATAAGTGCTGAAGAAAAACTGGGAGGTTCGCCTACATCTGATGCTGACACAGAGGATTTCCAACAATTTATATCATCCAGTCAATTACTTCACATCAACTCAATTGGGTGTTTCTATACTTGGAACAACAAACAAGATACTGATACTAGAGTGTGGAGCAGGATAGACAAAATTTTGATTAATGAAAAATGGCTACATCAATACACATCTAGTCAAGTGGAGTTCTTAGCACCAGTTTGTTCTAATCACTCACCAGCTCTTATAACTGTGGGGGAAGAGGAATTCCAAGGTAAAAAGCATTTCAAATTCTATAAAATATGGCACCCTGATTTTTTGGCAGTTGTGAATTCTGTTTGGGGGCAAGATATAAAAGGATATAACATGTATAATATTTACTCCAAGCTCAAGATGTTGAAACCTGCTCTCAAGGAGTTGAACAAGAAACATTTTATGAATATTGGTGAACAAACTCTAAGAGCAAAAGATAAGCTGATTGGAATTCAAAAACATCTGAATTTAGATCTTTTTAATCAGGATCTTATATCTCAAGAAAAAGAATGTATTCAAAAGTACAACAGCCTGTTACATTGTGAAGAGTCATTTTATAGGCAAAAAGCAAATATAAGATGGGCTGTGAATGGTGATAAATGTTCACAGTATTTTTATTCAGTAATGAAAAGCAAAAGACATCAAAATAGAGTGTTAACTCTTTATTCTGAAGATGGAAGAAGGCTTACTGATATGCCAGAAATAGCAACTGAACTTGTGGAGTATTATAAGAAAATGATGGGCATCAAAGTGGACACAACATTGCCAGATCCTGCAGTTATCACTGATGGGCCTATTCTCACAGACTCCCATAGAAGTACTCTAGGATCTCCTATCACCAAAGAAGAGATCAAGCAAGCTGTATTTGTAATTTCAGATGAAAAAGCTCCCGGACCTGATGGCTATAGTGCATCCTTCTTCAAAAGTGCTTGGAGTATCATTGGTGAAGACTTGATCAAAGCTATGCAAGAATTTTTTAAGTCGGGTAAACTTCTTGGCTCCCTTAACACAACAACTATCACACTAGTTCCTAAAGTTCTAAATCCAAGCTCACCTTCTGATTTTAGACCAATTTCTTGCTGTAATTGTGTCTATAAAGTGATTTCAAAAATAATGACTGCTAGAATTCAGAGAGTTATAGGATATATAATAGATGATGCACAGAGTGCTTTTATCAAAGGAAGGATTGTTTCAAACAATATCCTACTAGCTCATGAGCTTGTCAAGCATTATGGTAGAAGTTACATATCCCCAAGAGCTACACTCAACATAGATTTGAGGAAGGTCTTTGACACAATAAGCTGGAGCTTTATCAAAGCTATGCTAACTGGATTGGGGTTTCCAGCAAATATGATTAAATGGATTATGGCATGTGTAACTACTACAAAATTTTCTCTATCTCTCAATGGAACACTACATGGATACTTTGAAGGAGCAAGGGGATTAAGACAAGGTGACCCCTTATCACCATACTTGTTTGTTATTGGGATGGAGTATTTGTCCAGGAGATTGAAAAAACTCAAAACTGACACTTTATTCAAGTTCCACCCAAAATGTGCTAGCATGGGAATAACTGACTTGATATTTGCAGACGATTTGTTGCTATTCTGCAGAGCTGATATGAACTCAGTCAGTAAACTATATACTTGTCTTCAAGACTTCAGCAGGGTATCTGGTTTGGAGGCAAATCCAAGTAAATGTGCGGTATACTTGGGAGGAATTGATGATAACATCAAAGATTAGATCTGTTCTCACCTAAATTTCCCAGAAGGCACTATGCTAGTTAGATACTTGGGGGTGCCCCTGATAACTAAAAGACTTTCTCATCTAGATTGCACACCATTAATAAGCAAAATTTTAGAATAGTTTCAAGGATGGCAGAACAAAAGAAAGTTATCTTATGCTAGAAGGATTTCAGTTGATTAAAACTGTCATTATGGGGATTTAGAATTACTGGATAAGCAACTATGTAATTCTGGGAAAAATTGATAAACTTTGCTTTAAGTTTTTGTGGAATGGCAAGATGCATATGGTCTCTTGGTATGATGTATGCAAGGACAAGAAGATGGGAGGCCTGGGTCTATACAATGCAAAGGACTGGAACCATGCAGCTGCAATTAAATTGCTTTGGATGATTCACATAAAAAAAGACATATTATGGATTAAATGGGTACATGAAAACTATATACATATTATGGATTAAATGGGTACACGAAAACTATATACATCAACTAGATATATGGCAGATTCAACCAAAGAGAATTGATTCTTGGATGTGGAGGTAATTACTCAAAGTAAGAGATAAAGTCCTTAATAAATTTGGTGATAATAGCAACCTGAAAAGGGCTTTGGAAAGTTGTTATGTAAATGGAAAATTGCAAATATCAGCTATATACAATGCTCTGGCCGCTCCAGCAAACTATGCTACATGGTCGGATACAATTTGGGGAGGCTTACACTATCCTAAACACTTAGTCATTTTATGGCTAGTCACCCTCTCCAGGCTGCTGACAAAGGACAAATTATGTAAGATGGGAATGCTAAATAAAAATCAGTATATATTATGCACTTGTCAACAGGAAACATGCAAGCACCTTTTTTTCGAATGTCAGTATTCAGCTCATGTTTGGAATGAGATGATGGAATGGCTAAAATACTCATGGAGATCATGCAGCTGGGATCAAATTATGAACTGGTATTGTACAAATTTAAAAGGAAAAGGTTTCATGAAGAAGATGAAGAGAATGGCACTGTCAGTGATAGTTTACTGGATTTGGAAGGAAATGAATTTGAGAATCTTTCAAGGAAAACTCCATACTCCTACCCAGTTAATCAGGGAAGTAAAGATCTCAGTCTTCTCAAAGGTACTGAATGAAGAAATTCCTGAACGTATAAGGGATAGAATAAGGAAAATGTAGGCTATAATAGCTTGATGGAAAACTATTTTTTATTAGTTTATTGCCAAAGATGAACTGGCAAAGCATTGATGTACATACACTTTCAATTTTGGAAGATGAATAAAATTTTAATTCATTGACCAAAAAAAAAAGGTGCTAATATTATACACTTGTGTTAGTACATAAACGAGCATGCGAGCAAGCGAGCGGGACCATGCATACTGACTCGTGCTGGCGTGTGCTCTTTTTTCACGTGTTGTCTTTAAACGAGCATAAATGTTTTGCATGTGCTCACTTAAAACCAACTGAACGCTTCGTACGTTACAAACATTACAAGGATTAAATAAGTTTTATTGCAGACGTTATAAATATTGTAATAACTAAAATTTAAATCTTTGTCTCCCATGAACCTTATAAAAAGGCTTCTTCTGATTATTTGAAACATAGAGAAAAATGAAATCTCCTACCTTCTTCTTTTTTTAATAATTCTATAAGTTGTTAAGTATTGGAGGTTCAGACGAATTGATGAAGTAGTCATGGTGTTCACGAGAAGATAGCAATTTTTTAGATTGTAGTTGTCTCATCCTCAGAAGTACTGTGCAGACCCAATGCTACCGTAGGTGGGATATAGTTTTTTTAAGGCCAGTCCTCTGTTAAGAGGGCGATTCGGCACTTCTTTAAATTATTTTAAACTTGAAGTGTATTTAATATGATGTTTCTAACCATTTGCACTTTTCCTTCTTTTCTATATGGTTTGTTATGTACTATTTTGGATTTGTTTTTATGTTTACTTTTCCATACAATCTTGAAGAAGCTAATTTTAATGGAAGTTATGTCGTATGTTTCTGGAGTTAGTTCTGGTTCATATGCCTCTAAAATGGACATGTCTGTAATGCCTGAAAAGTTCTCTGGTCAGTTGTTCAAATGTTGGCAATAACGTATGAAGATCTGGCTGACAACTAAGGGGCTGTTGGCAATGATATTAACAGAATACTCAAAACTAGATAAAAAAGATCATAATAGTGCAGATAAAATTGCACAGTGGACGGAGAAGGATCAAATAGCCAAAGGATGCATTTTGTTGGCTATGTCCAACGTGCTCTTTGATGTCTATTGTTCTTCTTTGGCCACTGCAAAGGTATTATGGGATGAATTGGACAAAATATATAATACTAAAGACCTCAGTCTTGAAAAATATTCTGAGTCTAAGTTCTTAAAGTTTCAAATGGTTGAGGATAAATCTGTAACAGAACAAGCACATGAAGTTTTGTTCATTCTTCATGCTCTTCGAGAAGCTGAAATGGAGCTTCCTGAAAAGTTTCAAGTTATGACAATTATTGAGAAATTTAGTAATTCTTGGGAGACTTTTGGAATGTCTCTCAAGCATCGTAAGGAAAAAATAAATCTTGATGACTTAATGATTGTCATAGCTATTGAGGAAGACCATAAGAATCAGAAACATGTTGTGCCTGTTGAGCACCAACCTAAAGTAAATATTATAACTTCTGGAAAAAAGATTAAAAAAACCTAATGGCAAACCAGATGACAAAATCAAAGCCAAATCTAAGATCCAAAAGAAACCAAAAGAAAACAAACCATGTTGGAATTGTGGACAAGCTGGACATTGGGCTAAACCTTGTCCTACAAAGAAAGCTAAAGTCAATCCAAGGTCCACTAGTGTGCCTCAGGTTAACATAGTTATGACTGAGCCTATTGGGCCTATAGAAGGGTATGTTTATATTAACCCTGAATTACTAAATATTTATGAACCAAATGAATATTTGGTAGACACTGGTGCAAATGTACACATTTGTGTCGACAAATTGTTGTTTGTGTCTTATCAACCTACAAATGGAAATACTATGAAGATGGGAAACCAAAATGCATCTAAAGTGTTAGGATATGGACGAGTGGACCTAAAGTTTCCTTCAGGGCGAGTTCTATCATTACACATGGTGCATCATGTTCCTACTGTTCGACGCAACATTATTAGTGGTTCATGTTTAGTTAGGGAAGGTTATGAGTTTTCTTTTAAATGTAATAAAATAGTTATGTCACATACTGGATCTTTATCTTTAAAGGCCACGATTCTGATAAAATGTATAAGGTTAGAGCAGAACCTGTTCTTAGTTCTAAAATAAATAAAATTTTTGTTTTTGATTATCCTGTTAGTTTTAATATTGAATCATCTGATATTCAGCACAAATATCTTGGTCATATTAATTTTAATTCTGTAAAAAAGAATGATGAATCTTAATATGATTCCGAAACACTCTTTAGATCATAGTAAGAAATATCAAGTATGTGCAACAACTAAACAAACAAGAAAACTTTTTCAATCGGTTGATAGAAACTCTGAGTTGTTTGATTTAGTTCATACTGACATTTGTAAATTTAATGGTGTTTTGATCAAAGACATGAAAATTATTTTATCACCTTTATAGATGACTATAGCAAATATTATTATGTTTACTTGCTTAAAACTCATAACCTTAAAAGGTTAAGATCTAATAGAGGTGAAGAATATACTTCAAATGAGTTTACTCTTTTATGTCAATCTTTTGGCATAGTGTATGAGGAAACTGCTCCTTGTTCTCCTCAGTCTAACAGTGTAGCTGAATAAAAAAATAGAACATTAAAAGATATGATTAGTAGTCTACTTGAAAGTTCAGAACTTCCTAAATATGTGGAGAGAGGCTTTGAATACGACTTGTCATATTCTGAATAGAGTCCATTAGAAACATAAAGAAAGTAGTCCATTTGAACTTTGGAGAGGTCGAAAGACAAGCTTAAAATACCTTAAAGTGCATGTGGGGTATCTAGTAAAAGTGCTAATCCTAGAACATAAGAGGAAGAAGCTAGGTCCTAAGACAGTAGACTCTATCTTTTTGAGTTATGTAGAAAACACCTATGTTTTGAGATTCTTAATGATCAAATCTGAAAGCCCAAGCATAGATGTTACAATTGTTGAATTTCTTGAAGCAATGTTTTTTGATGATGTTTTCCTTATGAAAACTGGAATGCCTCAAAATATTTCTAATAAAAATCCAGTATCTGTCTTAACTACCATTCCTGATCATGTGAAAAGGATGAAAAATAGTTCTAAATCTGAATCTGAAAGATCAGATGATTTAGATGAAGCTAGAAGGAGTAAGAGAGCTAGGATTGTCAAAGATTTTGAAAGTGAATTTATCACTTACAATATTGAGGAGGATCATATTTCCTACAGATTCGCTATGGCCTCGAAAGTGGCTAAATAGTGGAAGGAAGCTATGAAAAGTGAAATGGATTCTATAGTCTCTAATGGGACATGGGAATTAGTTGATCTTCCTCTTGTTAGGTCTCATGTCATGAGCCAACATCTTCTAATCTTATTTTGATGATTGCAAACAATTTTTAATATTGTTTGTCTAGTATTTATGTTTTCATATTAGGTATTCTAGATAAACAATATGTTGGAGGTGGATGGATTGAGCCTTCACGATCACATCAAATGGAGGTTGGCGGAATATCGATATAAAGTCATTACACATCAAGTCATATTCAAGATCAAGCTTCATCCGTTACCAAGTCGAGCATATTGAAGATTTATTAAGCTTGTGTAAATTAGTTTAGGGTTTATACTTTGTGTGTTAATATCTTAAGCTCAATATTATACACACACAATTTAATGGTTTATGTATTTTATCCATAAAAGTTTTTACAAATAAATAGATATATAATACTTATTTATTTTCTATGTGGATACGTTGTTTTGGTTTAGCTATATAGATATGAAGAAATATATATCTTTATTTTCACATTTATATACTTCATATTCTATTGAATTTGTAAAATATTATGTTTATGGATTGAAGACTTACTTTTACTATTTTCATATCTTGTATAAGTCTATAAATCTATTCTAAAGTGTTTCAAAGTTTTGTTTACGTCATTTTGGCAAAATCAAGTTTTCAACATGTTCATATTTATGTGATTTTGCAAAATAATGAGATTTTACAAATGGGAAATGCAAATTGAAAATTTTTTTTTGTAACATGTTCATTATCATGTTTACAATTATTTTCTGAAGTTTTATATTTTTCGGAATTTATTTGATATTTTTAAAAAAGGTTTGAATTTTGTTTTTACTATTCAATTCAGGCTGATAACCTATTATCAGTCGATTGAAAAATATGCCTGTAATCTTCAAAAGTTTCTGTTCTATTTTGATCGACTAACCAGTCGACTGATTATCCATTAGTCGATTGATAAAGGTCATCAGTCTACTAATAAGCTGTTGATTGCCTGCAACGGTCAGCTCATCAGTCGACTAATAAAACTCGTCAGTTGACTGATGGCCTGTAATGACTATTTTTCTAGTTTTCATTTTATTTGTCATTTTGCTGGATTTCACTTGGGCTTTAAGCTATGTTTCTTTATCCTATATATACCCTATATCATTTCACTTCTGAACTAAGAAGAGAGGTTTTAAAACAAGTTTAAAAAAAGTTTTAGTTTGTTTGACGTGTTTGTGTACAAAATTAGTTTTGTGAAGATTGTTTTACAAGAAGAGGAGATCAATTTCAGTTTGAGCTTTTAATCTTCCTATTCCTCTCTCTTGTGATTAGAGAAGTGTTTCTAAACTCATATCTCTAGCTTTTTTCTGCTTTAATTATTATATTCATATTTCCTACATTTAATTGAGTTTATATTTGATTTTCTCATTGTTTGCACACACAACCATTGAGCTTAACTATTTTTACATATTGTATATTTGGGGTTGTGGTGAGTGTAACCTTGACAGTAAGCTTATACTTAGTTCTCATCTTGTATTAGAGAACAAACATTGTATTTGTGCCTTCATCATGAGATACACTTTGTAATACACTTATACACCAAGAGGAGTGTGTGATGAGAGATGGGATCATCCCAAGAGGAGTGGGGTAGGTGATAATGCCTAGAGGTAGGTTATAATTCCTAACACTTGAGGAGACACGGGCTAGAGACCAACACTTAGAGGGTGTAAAGTGTGATTGTAAGAGTGTGAGATTGTAGAGTTTTCGGTGAGCTAGAAAACCGAATGTGCAGAGAAGTTCTGGCTTCTAAACTGGGTGTGTCGATAGTGGAGTTCTCCCTAGGAGTGGGGAGCGGAGACGTAGGACGGAAGATCCGAACTCCGTGATCATATCATTTTGTTTGGATTGCTCTTTGTGTCCACTATTTGTTTATATTGTTTCTTGTTTAATTTTTCTTGTATTTATATTCTTGCTCATATTGTATTGTATATCTATCTTAAAAGAATATTTTGTTAATAAGTTTTAATTGGTATTAATATCTAATAAGATTAGCAATAACCCTATTCACCCCCCTCTAGGGTACTTACACCTCTTGGGTGCAAGATAATTTGGTCTAAATGGATTTTTAAAAGAAAAATGAAACTAGATGGAACCACAGAAAAATTTAAGGCCAGACTTGTTGCTAAGTGGTTCAAACAAGTTGAAGGAATTGATTTCTTTAACACATACTCTGTAGTTGTCTGAATGACTACAATCAGAATGCTTATAGCATTGGCTTCTATATATTATTTTATAATCAACTAGGATGTAAAAGCTATTTTTCTTCATAGTTTTCTTGAAGATGAGATTTATATGGACCAACTTGAGGGATTTGTAGCACCTAAAAATGAAAAGAAATTATGTAAACTTGTGAAGTCTCTATACAGACTTAAACAAGCTCCTAAACAATAGCATAAAAGGTTTTATACAACTATCACTGATTTTGGTTTTAAAATAATAGAGTCTAATGAGTGCGTTTATAGCAAAGTAAGAGGTGATTATTGTATTCTTCTGTGTATTTATGTTGATGATATTCTATTATTTGGATCCAAAATTGGGATAATCAATGAGACTAAGTCATTCTTGAGTAGTAAGATTGAAATGAAGGACATAGGAGTTGCTGACATGATTCTTGGTCTAAAACTGATGAGATCGATTGAGGGTATAGCTATTTCTCAATCTCACTATGTTGAGAAGGTTATTGAAAATTTTGGCTATAAGAATTGCAAACGCGTCAAAACTCTATATAATCCTTCAGTAACTCTCTAAAAGAATGTAAGTGGAGTCTCTGTATCTCAATTGAGATATTCTCAGATCATTAGAAGCTTGACGTATCTTGCAAATTGTTTAAGACCAGATATATCTTACTCGGTTTCTAAAATAAGTAGATTCACTAGCTGTCCAAATAGAACTCATTAGGAGGCCTTAGATAGGATACTTCGGTATCTGAAGGGAACTGTTTTCCTTGCACTGCATTATAGTAGATTCCCTCCTGTTATGGAGGGATACAGTGATGCTAGTTGGATTGCTATGGGTTCATGTAGCAATGGTTATACATGGTATGTATTTACCTTGGGTGGCAGCATTGTCACCTAGAGATTTGTCAAACAGACTATTTTGTCACGGTCTATGTTTGAGGCAAAATTTTGTGCTTTGGACACTACTGGTTTAGAAGCTGAATGGCTTAAGGGACTTATGTTCGAATTGCCCATGACCAGCAAGCCTATTCCTATAATCTCTGTGCATTGTTACAATATGACCATAATTGCAAGAATTAAAAGTTTAAAGTATAACTACAAAACTCGAGGTCATATCTAAGTATGGATAAAGACTGTGAAGAAGTTTGTTGATAAAGGGGTAATTGCTGTTGACTTTGTCAGGTCCACAGATAACATAGCAGATCCCTTTACAAAAGGACTGAGTTGTCACTAGTTCTTAAATCCAGGTTGATGATGGGACTAAAACTCTTACTTAACTCATCGACGGTAGCAACCCAACCTATCTGAGTGGAGATCCAACAAAGTAGGTTCAATGTGGTAACAACAAACTATTGAGTGAGTTAAACACCTAATCATAGATTGATACTTTGTATCTGAGTCTATCACCATGTATACCTGGAATGTGTTGATAACTGCTAGTATAGTAAGAGTGTTTCGATTCTGAATCGGATCAAGTATTTAAGACGAGATGCAAGCAGTGCATCCCTGGAGATGCCTAACTATATGAACATAATTGTGTGGCCACAATTAGAGGAATGAGGTTATTCCTCGAAATTGTTCATGAAAAGGATAAGGACACATGGCCATAATGCGTCAAACCTAAAGATTGCTTCTATAGCCTATATCGTGTTGTTACCAATGAACATCACCACATCAAAGGTTCAAGTTCAAGACTTAGTTTCATTTCATGCTTGTGGTGATAAAATTGGATAACTATAGGGAAGATTCAAATCGAAAGATACCTTCTCTGAAAGCATGATATGTATAATCTTAATTACTGTCAGCTATGGAATTATGGGGGATTGTTGAAATAAATAAATCTTAGAGGGTTTTTATGGAAAGATATCATTTAATGAATGGATTCAATATATAAAATTAAAATATGTTTAATAAGTACTATGTGAGTTTTAGTCCCACATTGGCTAATTGAATGCAATTTAGTTAGTTCAAATTAAAACACGTGTTATATATTGTATAACAAAGGTGTTAATATGATACACTTGTGTTGGTATATAAACGAGCATGCGAGAAAGCGAGCAAGCATGTGCGTACGGGACCGTGCGTATGGGACAGTGCGTGTGGGCTCGGGTGTGCGGGCTTAGGTGCGCGGTCCGCACGAGCAGGCTCATGTGTACGGGCTCGAGTGCGTGGTCTGAGCGTGCGGTCCAACGTGTGTGCTGGCGTGTGCTCTTTTTGCACGTGCTATCTTTAAACGAGCTTAAACGTTTTGCATGTGTTCACTTAAAACTAGCTGAATGTTTCCTACGATACAAACATTACAAGGATTGAATATGTTTTATTGCAGACGTTACAAACATTGCAATAACTTGAATTCAAATATTTATCTCCCATGAACCTTATAAAAGGGCTTCTTCTGATCATTTGAAACATAGAGAAAATTAAAACCTCATGTCTTCTTCTTCTTTTATAATTTTATAAGCTGGTAAGTATTAGAGGTTCTGACGAACTGAAGAAGTAGTCGTGGTGTTCATAAGAAGAGAGTACTTCTTTGGACTATAGTTGTCTCATCCTCGGAAGTACTATGCAGACCCAACGCTACCATAGGTGGGGCATAGTTTCTTCAAGGCCAGTCCTCTGTTAAGAGGGCGATTCGGTACTTCTGTAAAGTATTTCAAACTTGAAGTGTATTTAATATGATGTTTCTAGCTTTCTGCTCTTTTCCTTCTTTCCTATATGGTTTGTTCTGTACTATTTTGGATCTATTTTTATACTTTTCCATACAATATCGGCTATTGGATTGTTGAATACCTAAAACACTCAATATCTTTCTGACTTGGGGTTGAAATTCTTCTATGAGCCGCAACAAAAAGCCTACTATTATACTGGTTAAGTAGAGTTAGACCACTTGTAGTATTGCAGCTCGAAACTTATCATCCTTGTTGTTTGATTTTGGCGATTAACCTCCTATGTGAATTTACCATGGGTGAAACTTCGGTAGATATTTTCCCTATGTTAAATAAGTAAGCCTATCTGAGTGTAGAAGAGTTAAATTTCACTCAGACGATCTACCTGCTTTCAAAGTGCAATGTTACAAGGTGGTCTATGTGAAATTAATCACACATAACATTTCTTGACACACACACAAACGTGTGTGTGTGTGTGTGTGTGTATGTGTGTGTCAAGGACTGTCAGAGGTTTTACGTTAAGGGTGACACAGAGAAGCTGCATTTGAATCTGATTCTTCTTGCTGGATATGGTGTTGCTTTTGATAGCTTTTGTTGATGTGCATGAACAATGCTAAATTCCTTTTGTAGGCCTACATCTTTTATTTTGTTCAAGTGTTGTCTAGAATATTTATACTAGTGCTTCAGTGGTCTATGCATGTTGTACTATTATGACAAAATCCCCAGGATAAGCTAATATCAATCACACGAAAGCACGAAAAATATCAAGAACACACAAACACAAAGATATACGTGGTTCGGCTTACAGCCTACGTCCACGGACGAAGGAGGAGAAAAGCTTTACTAATTAAGATGAATACAAAATGGATCTCTCAATCACTCAATCCTAAATAACACCTCAAAAGCCTAATACAACTCTCAACTAAAGGAACAAAAGAGAAGAATATCAAATAGGCTTCACAAAAGAACTCTCTCTTCTTAATTGGTGCTCTAAAGATTGATGCTTAATTATTGGCTTGAAAGACTGTCCTTATATAGCCTTCAAGATCCCAACTCCTTGTTGTCTAAGGAATAAGAATTCTAATAGGAAGAGAATTCCACATGTCCTAACATCCAATAAGAGTCTAAGTAGGAATAAACCTCTAATATGATTGATTTTGCAAAGTCTAATATAAGTAGGACTCTTGATCAAAACAAATAAAGCTATAAAAGAACTTCTAAAGTAATATGGATTTGAGTATTTAAGGTAACCTATAACAAATCTCGACATTGACTCAAATGGATAGAAGATTCCTCACTCCAAAATAAGCTAACTTACTCCACTATCTCTAATAGCCTCGTAGGGCATCTAAGTGTGGCACGTATCGATCAAGTCCAAGCCTAGCTTGAACTTGCTAATTGAAAGAGGCCTCCTCAACAAATCGACTGAATTGTCCGCACGACGACCATAAATATTAGCGAAGTCATCACCTGAAAATAGCTCCTGAGTAGCTGAAGGGCACAAAATTGTCAACCAATAATGCATAAGCTATAATATCTTCATATCTTCACGGTGGTCGGATATCTCATCTAGATTGATCAATAGCAATAGTGTATTCCCGCTCTTCCTGCAGCTGCTATGGTGCTTCATCTGTTGATCTTCTTATTTTGATGATGTTTAACAAACAATTTACCACTAATGTTGTTTGTCTAGCATTCGTGTTTTCCTATCTATTGTAGACAAACAACGTAGTTGGAGGATGGATGGAATTGCGCTTCAACGATCATATCCAATGGAGGTTGGCGGAATGTCGGTGAAGCTTACACAATTCAAGTTAAAGATCAAGTTCAAGCTTCATCCAAGTGTACCAAGTTGAGCTACATCGAAGATCGATCAAGATTTCTTGGGTAATTTAGTTTAGGAGTTTATATTATGTGTGTTAAGTACGTTAAGCTCAATATCTATACACACACATTTATTGGTTTCTTCGTATATATATATAGTTATATATATATATACACATAAGTTTTGGTTTCTATGCATATATATAGTTTTATATATATACATACATAGTCTTGAGTTTTCATGTTTATATGCCCATATATGATTTCACCTTTAACAAGCTTATATTTATTGAAATCATACTTAGTGTTTTGAATATATTACATAGAATATGCAATCTTATGAAAATATTGTATTTCTAGGATATAGACGTCATAACAACATGTTATATCTTTTATTAAGTCTATACAATCATTTCATAAGGTTTCAAAATGTTGTTTGAGTCAAAATATCAAAATATCAATTTCCAGGTTTTCATGTTTTTGAACATATTTGCAAAATGATGATATTTTTCATTTGGGAAGTCCTTTTTCGAAACCAGTCATTGTAGCATGTTTATTATCATGTCTACAATCATTCCCCAAAGTTTTATATTTTTTGGAATTTATTTAATATTTTTAAACAGGGTTTTAAAATCAGCAAAACAGTTTTCTAGAATGTCAGATTTCGGTTGACCGCACCGGTCGACCGATCCTGTATTCATGTGTTCATTGGGCGACAGAGAGTCTGTCGGTCGACCGGTCCGGTCGACCGAGAGCTCCCATCGGTCGACCGGTGCGGTCGACCGACGAAGTCTCTGTTTGTTTCGTTGTTTTCAGATCTGCTCGCGGTCGACCGGATTTTCCGTCGGTCGACCGAATTCTTTCCATCGGTCGACCGACGAGATTTCTAGTCGACCGACAAAAGAGCCGTTGGCTCCTAACGGCTATTTCTGAGCTGATCTGTCTGGGGCTTTTCTGTCTTTCACTTGGGGGTTTTTTTGCTGAGATTTCTAGTGGGTATATATACCCCATTGCTGATGTCTTTTCAAGTTAATGAAGAGAATTGTTTAACCAAGTTTAAGGGTGTTTTGTGTTTGTTTAAAAGAGTGTTTAAGAGTTTGAGTTTGTGAATTCAATTTCACAAGAGCAAGTGGAGATCATCCTTTGGTGTTTGAGCATTCACTCTTCTCCTACTCTCTTGTCATCTTTAGAGAAGTGTTTCTAAACTCATCTAGCAATTTATTATTTTGATTATAATTTCCATAAGCTAGATTTATATTGAGTTTAGTTTAATCGTTTTATTGATACTCTTTGTTCACACACAACCTATTGAGCTTAGTGTATTTACATTCATAGTATAATTTGGGGTTGTGGGTTTGTGACTAAGAGTTGTGCTTAATTGAGTTCTCACCTTGTTTCGAGAACAAATCATTTATTATATTGTGCTAAATTATGAGGATTCACTTGTAATACACTTGTACACCGAGAAAAGTGTGTGGTAAGAGACGGGGTCGAATCCAAGAGGAGTGGCGTCGGTTGACGTGCCTAGGGAGAGGTTGTAACCGAGCACTTGAGGAGGAGAACACGTGCTAGGACCAACACTTAGTGTGTGAGGTGTGATTACATAGTGATTGTATTGTGAGGTGTAAACGTTGTTCGGGTGAACGTAGAAAACCCGGTTGTGATAGTGGAGATCTCCTCGAGGTGAGGAGCGGGGACGTAGGTCGTGGGGACCGAACCTCGTAAACATATCGCTTTGTTTGTGATTGCATTGGCGCACTTGTTTTTCATGTTCATATCTTACATCGCCATTGTGTATTGCTTGTTGATCATCTTGCCCTATCACACTTGTAGTTATTGTTTACCCTTGTGTTAGTTTGCATATCCTTGCATATATCTTATTGTATATCTCTTTGTTAGGATATATCATCTTGTGTTAGTTTTATATCCTTGAACATACATTGCCTATATCTCTTTGTTAGGATATATTACTTTGTGTATATTGCATATTCTTGCTCATAAGTAATTATATATCATCTTGCAAGAATATACTTGTTAATTAATTTTAATTGGCATTTAATCGGATTAGATTAGCATAAGACCCTAATCACCCCCCCTCTAGGGTCTAACATCATCTACTTGAACGGGATCTGGCTGCTAAACTCTCATAGTCTTATCCTGTTGAAGAGCTGAATCACAAATTTTTAACTCTACTTTATGTCCTATAGTGCGGGCCTGATCAACAACTGAAACCGATGACCATTTCTAGTGGAACATAGCAGATTCATCAAAAGTAATATTACAGCTAATAATAATCTTAGGAGACTTCGGATCAGGACACCACAACCTAAAAGCCTTAACATACAATGCATAACCTAGGAATATGCACTTCTTCACTCGCGATGCAAGTTTCCCTTGACTAATAATACGCATATGCAGGGTAACCAAATATTCTAAGATTAGAATATTCCGCAAGCTTACCGGATCAAACCTCCTCTGGAGTTTTACAACTAATAGAAGTAGATGGAGACCGATTCACTAACTAACATACCGTATTCACTGCTTCCGCCTAGTATTCCTTGCTTAAACTTGCATTGAATATCATACAACGATCTTTCTTCAATAAGGTTATCTTCATACGTTCTGCCACTCTATTCTGTTGTGGCGTGTGAGGGACTATACAATGTCTAATGATTCCCTCCTTCTTGCATAACTCATTAAATTCTCCTCCACAAAACTAAAGACTATTATCAGTTCTAAGCCTCTTAATCAGCCTTCCAGACTGCTTATCAATCAAAGATTTCCACTGCTTGAAAGTTACAAACACCTCATATTTATTGCTTAAAAAATAGACCTAAACCTTCCTGGAATAGTCATCAATGAAGGTCAACAAATATCTAGAACTACCACTCTTCGAGAAAACTAGAGAAGATCCCCAAAGATTTGAATGGATATAATGCGAAGTACTTATTGTTTGATGCACTGTCATACTGAAGCTGACTCTTTTCTACTTCCCAAAGACATAATGCTCGCAAAATCCCAATTTTCATATACTCTGTCCACATAAAAGACCCTTCTTACTCGACTCGGTCAATCCGCGCTCACTTATATGACCAAGTTTCATATGCCATAATCTGGTAGTATCAACTTCTAACATCAACGATGCAACTGCACCCGAGCCGGTAATGGTAGAACCCTGTAAAACATACAAGCTGCTGATCTTTTTTCCTTTCATAACTACAAGAGAGCCTTTTGTAGCCATAAGAACTCCACCTTCACCTGAAAAATTGCACCTAATGCTATCAAGAGTGCCCAAAGAGATGAGATTATTCCTTAAACTTGGAACATGCCTAACATCTGTCAAAGTCCTGATAACTCCATGCATCTTAATTTGTATTGTGTCTTTCCCAATAGTTTTGCATGAGGCATTATTCCCCATAAGAACAACTCCACCATCAATAGCTTCATAAGTGAACCAGTCTCGATTAGGACACATATGATATGAACAACCTGAATCCAAAATCTAATCATCCATGCTCTTGTTTATATCATAGCCAACAAAATCACATCTTCAGCAATATCAACTTTAGCGGAGTCATCATTTGATTTTTCTTCATACTCTTCTTATTTATTTTTGTTCTTCAATCTGTAGCAATCGATCTTGATGTGCCCTTTCTTCTTGCAATATCTGCAGGTCAGATTGCTGTGCTTCGACTTATACATGTTACATTTAAAGCCCTTTTCTTTTGATCTTCCTCGAACAAACAAGTCATTGTTGGATTCTATATGCAATGCTCAAAGCACTATAAGAAGGGGGGGGGGGTTGAATAGTACTTTATAAAAAATTATTGCGAAATTAAAAAATAATCAACAAAATGCGGAAATAAAGTAGTCAAACCAGAAATGAACAGTCACAAATACAAAGATTTATTCTGGTTCGGTCCTCCAGACCTACATCTAGTCCCCAAGCAACCCACTTGAGATTTTTTTACCATTTTTGAGTTTCCTTACAGGATTAACACCAGCACCTTGACAATCCTCTTAACAAAAATGTACACACCTTCTCAAAGTAGAGAAGAACCTTCCCTCAAACTTGAGAGAACAACTTGAAGAAGATTACAATACTTTGTCCTATAAGCCTTGATGAAGAAGTGATCTCAGCGACTAATAAGATCTCTCTTTAGATGCCTAACAACAATTTAAAAGCTTTTTGAAAATTGAAGGCAAGAGAGAAAAAGTTTCAGATTTTAACTTGAGAGTATATCAAAATTTTAAATGAAAAGCTTGTATTTTGAAAAGTGAACTCAAAAGTATATATACTGACCAAAATACACACCTTATTAGTTTAAATTTACTGTCAAAATTTTGATTTTTAACTTCCATAAACAGCTAATGTAATTTGAAAGTAAAAAATCAAACAGTAATAAACTGTCTATGTCAGTCGAATGGTAGACTCATCAGTCGACTGGCCAGAAGCTTTTAAAAAAAGACTGTTTGATCAAACATTCGACTGATATAATTATTGGTCAACTTGCTAGAAAGATTTTAAAAATGACTGTATGATGAATCAGTCGATTGATATATATACTGGTTGACCATCCAGAGAGTTTTGTTAAAAACTTTCTGGCCTTGATCAATCGGCTGGTGAACAGATAAGTCGACTGACCAGAGACTTTTGGTTAAGTCTCAGGGTCTTCATTAGTCGACTGATAATCTGATCAGTCGAATGGCTATATTTGGTTTGACAAATGAGTTGAAAACTTATTGTCACTTTAAAATTAATTTTGAAGAAAAAACAAGATTAAAAATTTAATTAACTTATTGTTGGATATCTTGACCCCAAGATATTTTTATTTTGATGATAACAAATATTATATGTTGTGTGTATTTTGTGCCAACATATATTTTGCAGTATCAGAGCAAAATCAACAATGATATTCAAAGAGATACTCAAGTCCAAGGCAATAAGACAAGCAAAGAAGAAGATGTGCTTAATCATAAATTTATAATTTATAATTTCTTTGCTTAGAATTTTGTACAGCCTTGATCACTCATAACACATATACGTACATAGTATTTAGAACACACTAACGCATGATTAGTGTGTGGTTAACTATAAATATTCTCTAAGTTAACCAATAGAGTTTATAGATATAGAGTGAGTCTCAAAACATAATCATATATCTCATATCTATGTATCAGTAGTCGACTAATACTCTTAGTAGTAGACTACTCTCCTTAGTAGTAGACTACTAAGCCAGTTTGTCAAATATCCAGAAACTACATATGTATAGTGTAGTCGACTACTCTCCTTAGTAGTCGACTACTAAGAAGTTATATGACTTCACAGAGTCTGTTTAGACTCAGTGTACTCGACTTCTAAGCCTTGTAGTCGACTACAGATACAATTTTTCCAGCTTTTTAGAATTTAAATATATGACTCTTTATAGCCGTTTTAAGGTGTTGATTGAGTTTAAAATTCAAGTTTTTCAGAGGCTATAAATAGGCATTAAGTTCATAATTTGCCAACAAATATTCATACCCATAAGATTCAAATTTTGATCTAATTCACTCTCTTGTTTTTAGAATTTCAATCTAAGATTCCATAAAAGAGAGTCTTTTGAAATAGCCATTGATCTTCATCATACATACAAATTGTTTAGGCAATATTCAAAAAGTTAAAAGGTTCCTAAGCTACTGCTGCATTTCACTAGCACTTCAAGGCTTATAGGAATTTGTGATATTTCATAAAAAGAAGATTTCTCTCGGGTGTGAGAGAAGATCTCTTGGTTTAGAGATTGGTTGCAATTAGCATGATCTTATAAATTGGTGTTGTAATTTACATGGTCTTGCAAATTGATCAGGTTTACTTTAATTTTGTAATAGTTTTTCAAAACCATAGTGGAAATCTCAAGCAGGATTTGCTTGGGGACTGGATGTACACTGGGGTGGTGGAACCAATATATATCCTTGTGTTTGTGATTGTTAAATTTCTGTGATTGTTGTTCATTGTTATTGCAATTTGTAACTCATCTTACAAACTTATTAAATAACACTAATCACCGTCCTCTAGTGTTTAGTGTATGCTTCCGTAGATCCTACTCTTGGTATAAGAGCACCCTATACTTAGTATCAGAGAAAGGATTACAATGACAATAAATACATCACAATTCAAAGAGGGTCACTCCACACAATGACCACCATTATTCGATGGATCAAACTACAATTATTGGAAGTACAGAATAAAGATCTCTACAATCCATCGACTACGAGTTATGGAACATCGTTATGTCACCACATGAGAATCCAACCACACCATATGATGAATGGACTCGTGTTCAAAAGAACGCCACAAATCAGAATTCTATGGTGATGAACGCACTATTTTGTGCATTGGACAAGAATGAATTCAACTGCGCGTCTATTTCCACTTCAGCCCATCAAATTTGGCATACATTAGAGGTAAGACACGAATGTACAAATAAAGTTAAAGAATCTAAAATCTCTGTTCTTATGCACATGTTTGAATTATTCAAAATGAAAGAACATGAGACGATCTCTGAAATGATCACAAGATTCACTGATATCACCAACTCTCTAATTGCTCTTGGAAAAGAATATACACAATTAGAGATGGTGAGAAAAGTACTTCATGCACTTACACCGGAATGGGAGAAGAAGACAACAACAATTGAAGAAGCCAATGATCTCTCAACACTCACTTTAGAAAATCTTGTTGGGAATCTAATGGCATATGAAGTACAACTTCAAGATAGAAAGGAGAGAGAACAACCAGAGAAGAAACTACTTGCCTTCAATACTTCATCTGACCCAGAAAATTCAGATGATGATGAAGACATTGATGCACTTTTAAGGAAATTTAAAAAGTTCATTATACAAAGTAAGTATAAAAGGTTAAAGATACTAATGATAATATTATATGTTGTGATTGTAACAAGCCAGGACACATCAAAAAGGAATGTCCTCTTCTAAAGTCAAAGTCAAAGTCGACAAACTTCAACAACCTTAAGAAGAATAAGAAGAAGGCTTTGGCAGTAACATGGGATGACAGTGATGCATCTTCTTCCGAAGAAGAAGAAAAACAAAAAGAATAATCCGCTCACATATGCTTCATGGCACACGAAAATGAAGTAAGTGAATCTTTAGATAATGAAGAGTTATTAGAAGCTTTCAATGAATTTTATGTTAGATTTAAGGATTTGAATTCTAATTATAAGATTTTGAAAAATGAAAATGAAATATTAAACTTAGAATTAGTGTCTTCAAATTCCTCACAAGTTGAAGAATTAAAAAAAAAATAAATGATAAGTTATTTTCTAAAAATAAATTATTGACTAAAAATAATATTTATCTTAAATCTGAATGTGGTATCATGAAAAAATAGTATTTTAGATTTAGATAAAAATATGGTTTTACTTAAACTTAAATATGAAGAGTTATTTTTAAATGTTAACAAGTTTAATAAAGGGAATGAAGACTTAACTGATTTATTATCTTTTCAAAAGTCTTCTAATCAAAAGTTTGGATTGGGATACGTTCATAAGAAGAATGAATATGTTACTAGGACACATCATGCATCATCTTTTAAAGTATATTTGCATAAAAGTCTATGTTTATTTGGGTTCCTAAAGATACTTGCTTGCATGACAGAGATGTTTATATTTCAGATTTTAATAAAAATGTATGCAATTTTACTAATTATGTTTATGTTAACAAGGGGAAACCAAATTCCAAGTGGATTTGGACTCTTAAAGGCTAATCCAAAGGACCCAACATAAAATGGTACCAAAGCTTACATGTCTATATTTTAGGTACTCAAAAGGGGGAAGGATACAATATATGCCTATATTTGTTTTTGCTAATGATAAAGGGGGAGATATATAAAAAATTATTATTATTTACTAATGGTCTGATGCAGAGGGAGTAAAAGAGTTTAACTATTAATTTAATGCAGGGGAAGTAAATGTTTTTTATATATTTTCTAACATAATTTATTTGTCATCATCAAAAAGTGGGAGAATTTTTTGGATATCTTGACCCCCAAGATATGTTTATTTTAATGTTAACAAATATTATATGTTGTGTGTATTTGTGCTAACATTTATTTTGTAGTATCAGAGCAAAATCAATAATGATATTCAAAGAGATACTCAAGTTCAAGGCAACAAGACAAGCAAAGAAGAAGATGTGCTTAATCGTAAATTTGTAATTTTACATTTTCTTTGCTTAGAATTTTGTACAAGCCTTGATCATCACAACACATACACGCACATAGTATTTAGAACACACTAACACATGCTTAGTGTATGGTTAACTATAGAAATCCCCTAAACTACTTATTAGAGTTTATAGATATAGAGTGGATCTCAAAATATATCATATATCTCATATCTATGTATCAGTAGTCGACCAATACTCTTAGTAGTAGACTACTAAGCCAGTTTGTTACTCTTAGTAGCAGACTACTCTTCTTAGTAGTAGACTACTAAGCTAGTTTGTCAAATATCCAGAAACTATATATGTATAGTGTAGTTGACTACTCTCCTTAGTAGCCAACTACTAAGTAGTTGTTTGTTGGAAAATTTATAATAAAGAGAAATAGTAAAAGAATTGTATTTTATTTATTCTCTCTAACTGCTTAGAAAAAGAATGTTTACAACTCTCTCAACTCTCGAATTACAATTTGAATTCCTGAATACAAAAGAGAAGAGAATGAATTTGATTCTCCCCTTTGTTTAAGACTGGGTTCTTCACGGTGGCGATGGAGTGCTTCCTTCGATTGCTCGCGTCGAACTTGCTCACTATTGACGATCCGAAAATCTCAATTCACTGGAACAACTGACCTGTCTGGTTGATAACTCTTGACGAGTATTATAGCTCAGAATGAGTAACAAACTCTAAAAGAAGAGAGTTGTTTGAACCGAAAATAATTCGGTTAATAAGCCAAATAACGAATGTCTGGATTCCTCAGTTGATGATGATTCCCCAGACTGTATAAAGAGTCGATCCTTCCACTCTCTATTTCTCTCAGATCCTCTCTGATTTGATTTACCCAAGTCTCTCTCCCAAAAATCCCCCCGAACTCTGTTGAGTTTGTTGATATTTATAGGAGGATTAGGGGTGTAACTACCCTCATAATCCGCGCCTAAATGGGGGTTTAGTTGCCCCATTAATTGGGTATAACAACCCACTCAAACCACCTCCCCAGATCGTGGGTGAAGAGCGGTTTCGGGATTGCCAGATCAGGTTTGAACAGGTCAAATGCAAGTCGTGTGTTGTTGGACCTAGACCTACATACTGGCGGTGATTGGAACTGCGTTGAGCAGCGGCGAAGAGCTGTGTTGGGCAGTGGTTGAAGAGCTGCGTTGAGCAGCGGTTGAAGAGCTGCGTTGGGCAGCGGTTGAAGAGCTGCGTTG
>BQKN01000167.1:108505-133171 GCA_022839385.1 Asparagus kiusianus | reverse complement strand
GCAGCGGTTGAAGAGCTGCGTTGGGCAGCGGTTGAAGAGCTGCGTTGGGCAGCAGCGAAGAGCTGCGTTAGGCAGTGGTTGAAGAGCTGCGTTGAGCAGCGGTTGAATAGCTGCGTTGAGCAGCGGTTGAAGAGCTGCGTTGAGCAGCGGTTGAATAGCTGCGTTGAGCAATGGTTGGTGCTGCGTTGGGCAGCGTTGAAGAGCTGCGTTAGGCAGCGGTTGAAGAGCTGCGTTGGGCAGCGGCGAAGAGCTGCGTTGGAGCTATGTTGGGCAGCGTTAGGCAGCGATTGGGAGCTACGTTAGAGCTGTGTTGTGCAGTGTTAGGCAACGATTGGAAGCTGCGTTGAGCAGCGGTGAAGGGTTGCGTTGGGCAGCGGTTGGGGGCTGCGTTGGAGCTGCGGATGCCTTCTCTGTCTTTATATATGGATGACACCAATAACCAATCGAGAAGGTCCTATTCAGGCCATTTGTGATAATTGAGGCATCCCAATAACGCTCTATTAACTGCAGGTCACAATCTTCACTAAGATAGCTTGGTCGTGTGCTTCTCAGCATGCTGAATATTCGTTTACAGCTCTCTAGATCTTCCCGCTTTTCCAAAATCATTACACTGCTCATCAGCATCTCTAATAGTTGCTAATTTAATATCAACCATGTTGTTGTTGCAGCCATCAAGATCAATCATCTCACATATAAGGCTTGTTAGCAGCGGATGAAGCTGTGTTTACACTTACATTGGTGTTGTGACCTTGATGATGGTACGTAGAGAGGACTTCCTCGCCTTGGTTTGAAGAGACCACCGATTTGTAGAGCGTTACAAAGATCGTCGTTTTGTAATCTTTGCCTTAGCTCTTTAGTATGTGAGAGTTGTCAGATTGTAACTCCCGATGTTGATTGTGGAAATTGTTGTCGTGAAGATTGTCCGATTGTAACCTTCATCGATCTACGTGGAATTCTCCAAATTATGGCTTTTTGGAAGTCGTGAGATTGTAACTTCCAAATCAGTGTTTGATGGGGAGTCAGCTACCTTGTTGTAAATTTTAGACAGCCTACAGAACCCCCTCCAAAGTTTTCGAAAGTTCGCGGTTGACTGAGATGAATTTTCGAAACACTTTGGATCCTAAAATTTTGTTGACTGAATGCACCCCACTGCAGATTGGGTGGAATATCATCATTCTTGTTTAGTTCGCCAATGATAACTTGAGTTTTAGCTTGCATAACTAAGTTCATCATCTTTAGGGAGCTCTTCCGAACTTAGGACAAATCAATTGTCATAGACAAAAAGGACCACAGAACTTTTATCTCCAGATTAGTCAGGAGGATAACCTCTTGGTTGGAATGTCCTCAACCCAACTAGAATGGGGATTTAAATCTTACTATCATTACTTCCTGGTTGGAATGTTATGCACTTTGAGAGGATTAACTGCATGCCAGGCTGAGGATGATTGTCAGAACGCATGCCTAAGTCGTGCGTCCAAACCTCTGAATGTGAGGGTGCGTTCGGAAGTTGAAACCCCTTATTTAAAAAATGTAAAAATCTCGCTTCGGGTGGGATTTTACCTAGAATCCCGCATTGATTTGACAGCTACAGCTGTGTATAAATAGACCACTGAGGTTAAATCAAAACAGTCATTCGACTTTTCCCTTTCTTACTCTCTACCGACCTCCGAACAGAGCTCCTGTTCATCTTCTCCGACGTTTCAACGGAAGAAATGATTCGCTTCTAAACGTCTCATCCACCCATCTTCATCTTCCTTACCACGATTGGAATGGCCCCCAGGAAGAAAACCACTTCTAAACCGAAGACTGCTCCGGTTCAGGGTTCCCTTCCGGCTAAAACTTCCGGGGATGTTCGAACTGCTGCACCGCAATCTCCGATTTCTTCGGCTAACGGTAAGGTTGAGCCAGCATAAGTTGTTTTGACAGATTTCTCATCCTCGAACCTTGATCGGCGATCTGTATCCCACCATTAAACTCGAGAGATGATCCTCAGTGTTTATCCCATTTAAGAAAATGCATGGTTAACTCCATCGTTCATAAAATTTCAACGCAGGTTCAGACCCTGCGTTTAAAAACTTGGATGTGGATTAAGACCCTGCGTTTGAGGATCTGGCCGCAGGTCTTGACTTTGCGTTCAGAAAAAAAAAAAGAATTTGGATGCGGGTTAAGACCCTGTGTTTAAGGATCCGAACGCAGGCCTGAACCTTGCATTCTTGTGTTAGACCTCTTCACCCACTTGACTGATGACTCTCTTTTTTTTATTATTTGCAGTGTGTTATTCCAATGAGCCCATTTCTTTCAAGCACTATTTTGGTCATGCGGGAGGTGCGGAGAGAAATGCAGTCTTTAGTTTTCGTTTTGAGTACTCGGTTTTTCAGGACACGAACCAAGAACGAGCGAAGCTTATTACCCAAGCTTTCCCTGAGACTCTCAGGTCTTTGGTTACGGATGCTAGGTTTGAAACCGCAGAGCGTGAGATCTTAAAGAAGCCACCCTTCCTCTTCGGGGATTCTGTCAAAATGGATCCCAAGCGAATGTCTGAGGGGAATTACAAATGGTTGAGGGTCGTCAACAACCGTCGTCTTTTTCTTCCCAATTTAGAGCGGATGTGGCCAATCTCTTACTATCAGTGTGCATCTATCCCACGGTCGATGAATTGGGAACTTGTTCAGGACCAAGGAGGTGTTGCTACTGGGCACATCACTCATCGGGGCACTCATCCTGCTGGTTTTAACAATTTTGTTGCTTTAAAGCTAGGCTTATTCAAAAAGGAACATCCCGTTGGAGAGCCTGCTAAGTTGGCGGAGGTTTTCATTAGGAAATTTATCTCGGTCAAAGGAGAGTTCCCTGCTCATGATTTCAGGGCTCCCACATGGGTTCATTCCAGTGAGTCGGACTGGTGGGCCCGGATGATAAATTTTGTCTTGGAGGAGCTAGAAGAACCTTTAAGAATTTCGGAGTTACGGGTTCCAATAACGGCCACTCGATATGGGATTTCTCCAAATTACAGTGGACTCTTCGTTATGTTAGAATTCTACAACCCTCACACCGGCACCTTTTTCACCCCAGTTGGTGAATTAGGCTTTGCTCTTCACGAGATGTTTGAGATCTCTGGATTGTCTTTTGGAGAGTTGCCTTATGAGGAGTTTGTTCCCGGAAATAGGGAACTGGAGAATCTGAAACATAGTGCTCCCGACCTCTATAACACTTACTGGGAATTAATGTGCCATTTCTAGATATGTGCACAAACTACCGAGAAAAGAGCCGGCGTCGTGAAACAAGGACAATGGGCTGAGTATCTTTTCCAAAATCTGTAGGATATGGAGGCAGAGGTGACTCGTTTAGCCGCCAGTACTCTCAAAGAGATCACTGAACGCATCAATGATGCGACCTCTCATTATACTTGCGAGGTAGAAGAGGATGTCTTCCCAGCGTTCACCACATTCGAGAGCTTCCATTATCAGGCAGAAGTCCCGATCTCCGACACAGCTTTGTTTGCTGGTTTTCTGACTCTTTGGTTAAAGCGTTGTGTGGTACCCACTAGGCCGGTGGATGCTATCACGGTAGAGGTATTATATCCTGCTGTTCTTCTGGCTCATGGACGACCCTTGAATCTTCTTTTAGCCATGGTGTGCTGCTTGCAGAGTGGCTTGCGAGAACTGTCTTCCGAGTTTATTGCTGTCAAGAAATTGGATTCGGATGGGAAGACTATCATTCAAACCTCGACCCCTCGAGTGCCAATGCTATATATTTATTTGGTATCTTGGTTTGTTTTGCACTGTCCTTCGATAATGTCGACTCCTGAGTCCGATGACCCCTCGGCACCTCTTGTTCAATAATTAGAAACTACCGAATGGGTCGGTTGGTACCAAGTTAAGTTCCGTGAAATATTCAGGCGAGACCATAATTACGAGATTGCTTGTAAGTTCCCTGCTTTTGAGGGTGGTGCATATAGAGAACTCCATCAAGATACTCCGGGATGAAACGCTTTTACTACACTTAGTAGAGGTGCTTTTTGGTGGCTCATAAATATCCGCCCAGGTTACCTTATTTTTCGGCAAGGGAGAAAGTGTTTTATTGAACCCTATCAGCCTTATCGCTTTTCTCGGCAATTTGGTTATGATCAAATTTACATCAGGAATCCAAACCCTCCTCTTGTGTATACGGGAAACGTATATGAAGGAACGAGAGCTTGGTACTACTCGGTAGCAGGATGCACAGGCGCGAAATTCCGACTACCGCATAAGATGCCCAATATTCGTACCTCTTTAAGTTTCTGCACGTGGTACCAGGCTGCCTCCCAAGTTTCAGCTTACAACATGAATACTTCTTGTTTGAGGGCCATTCGCAGATGGTACGCTTCCAAGAGGAGTGCTAAAAGATTCCGTGTCCGAGGGGCTAGCGAATACTTGACATATGAAAAGGCGATCACAGAGGATGAGCGGCAACAGTCACCAGAAGCTGAACAGCGTCAGCCGCCGGAAGGAGTTCAGGAAGAGGTCAGGTTGCCAGATACTCACGCGGTGGAGCCTTCAAGAGTCCGAACTCGGAGTAAGAGTGCTACTGGGAAGAGAGCAATGGATGCGGTTGAAGAAGCCAAATACGACAAACGAGCTCGTCGGAAGTTAGCGCTCGAACCCCCTGCTTCTAAGCTTATGTCGGATGCTCAGAAAGCATGGCACGCCGAAGAGGAAGAACAAGAGTCAACTGCTATGCAACTCTCGCCCCAGCCTGGTCTTCCTAACGTTGGTCCTGCTTTAGAAGGTTCTGCCTCTTCTGCCCATTCACTACATCAAGAAGAACGTGGGGATGAATCATTTGCAGGAGGTATGGATTTTTCCCCTGAAGACACGCTTCACGATACTGCCTCTACTGCTCATGCTGTTGAAGAAGATAGACCTCCGATCCCAGAGCCTACGGTGGCTGCCCAGCAAGACTTAGCGGCAGACAAGTCTCCTTCTGCTTCTGTGCTATTACCACCTGCAGGAGATGTACAGCCTAGCCCCACCACCGGCATCCTATCAAAACCTACTCTCGCTGAAGATCCACCAACATTCCCTCCCGTGAATGAAGAGGAGCCTACAGATCATAGCGACGGTGCGAACAATACAGATGGTGGTGGCGACCGAAGTGGGAGTGATGAGAATAATGATAATTTAAGTGATGATAACGATGATCTTGGGGAATGGGATATTCGACCACCCTCTTCTTCAGACAAAGCATCGCCCTACATCCCTTTGCCTCTCACGGGTAAGTATTGTTTGTTCTGATTTACGATCAGCCTTTATTGTATACTTAAATAATTTTCCCATACAGATCCTATGATACATGAGGCGAGTACTGTCACCCCTCCTTCAACGCAACACCCTACGCCGCTACCAGCTCAGGTGTCAGAGCCACCTCGTTTGGAGCCCTCAACGACGGCCCTCCCGCCGACGACCTTGTTGACAATTTCTTTAGCCTCTACGGAAGTTGTAGACATGCCAAGATCATCTAAAGCGGAGGAATTGATGGCTCTGCAATCGAGTCCATCTCAACTGGATATCGGTGTTCCTTCTCAGGCCACTACACCGAAATCGCCTGCTGGTCTTCTACTTAGCTTCGCATCTTCAGAAGTTTCTGTACCATCCCCTATTGCCGTTTCGAGTCCTACAGACGTACCAGATTTTCTCAAGATTTCTCTTGACTATTTGGAAAATCTCACCAGGAAAGTAATTGAGGTTGTGCTGGCCGGACGAGATACTTTTGATACCTTCAAGCCTATGCTCACAAATAGTTTGAACAACCTCAAGTTCGTAGGCGACGTCGATGTTGTTCAGCATTGCTCCGAAGCCATCTCACGCCTAGAGGCGCACCTCAGATTCTTGGAGGCTTTGGGTCGTGCTGACATCCAAGCGCAAATTGCATCTACTTTCGAGGATATTCGAGCCAAAGAACTTAGTAAGTATGAAATCGCTCGACGTCACATAGAAGAGAAGAAGGTTGAGGTGGAACAACTACAGCAGCTACACGCTCAAAAACAATCTGAGCTGGCACTTTTGAATACCTCTCTGGAGAATTTGCGAGAGAAGATCGCTGCTGCTGAAGTGGAGTTGACCAGGATGAAGGCTCAATTCAAACGAGAAGAAGCTATCGTCACTGAGCTCAACGTCAAAAGCGCCACTTCTCTGGTACACTACCGTACCGAAGCTAGTGCTCTAGAGGAGGCCAAGAAGGAGGTAGCTATCATGCTGTCTAGTGAGGACGAGCTTCGGAAAAGGGCTGAAATGCTGGTGCGAGCTGATCACGAAGAGAAACTTTCCGATATTAAGTCTCGGCTTGTTTCATTTAGTTTAATGAATTGATGAGTCTATCTTTGTATCGCTCTTTTGGTAGGAACAACTTTTATTTTAAGTTGCTTTGTTTTCCTTTGAATAAAAGTGTTGCTGTTTTGGTTTTTCATTGTTTCTCTTGCATATCATTCTCTGACATGGAACAATGCAATTCCGCTTTGGGTAGATTGTCTATATGCTCTTGTTTTAAGCATTTAGAAGAATTTATAAATCTTCGGAGTGCCATGTTACATGGTCACTTTGGAGACCTATCGCTCTATTGATGAGAGTCGATAAGTTAGAAGTGTTGCGTTTGGAGCAACTTTGAGGACCTATCGCTCTGTTGATGAGAGTCGATAAGTTGGAAGTGTTGTGTTTGGAGCAACTTTGAGGACCTATCACTCTGTTGATAAGAGTCGATAAGTTGGAAGTGTTGCGTTCGGGGCAACTTTGAGGACTTATCGCTCTGTTGATGAGAATCGATAAGTTGGAAGTGTTGCGTTCGTGGCAACTTTGAGGACTTATCGCTCTCTTGATGAGAGTCGATAAATTGGAAGTGTTGCGTTCGGGGCAACTTTAAGGACTATCGCTCTGTTGATGAGAGTCGATAAGTTAGAAGTGTTGCGTTCGGGGCAACTTTGAGGACTTATCGCTCTGTTGATGAGAGTCGATAAGTTGGAAGTGTTGCGTTCGGGGCAACTTTGAGGACTTATCGCTCTCTTGATGAGAGTCGATAAATTGGAAGTGTTGCGTTCGGGGCAACTTTGAGGACTTATCGCTCTGTTGATGAGAGTCGATAAGTTGGAAGTGTTGCGTTTGGAGAAACTTTGAGGAAGATAGAGTTCAAGCTCAGTAAGAATGTTGACATTTAGAGAGATTTTGTTAGCTATTTTGTTTTAAATTGTGCAGAAGTTTTAAACTTGAGCAGCACATTTTTCAAGAATCCAATTCTAGAACTAGGGGTACCCCCTGCGTTCATGTCCTTGGGTGGTACTGTGTATTTTTGGAAGAACGCATCTCCATATTGTTGTGTTTGGGTCCTGCTTATCTGTCTTATGGACGCGGGGTCTTATCCCGCGTCTTATCAGAAGCCCAAGCGGTCATGATGACGAAGAGGCCTTTCTCAGCGGGAGTCTTAGAACTCTACATCATAATTATTTATAAATAGGGCTGATTAGTCATGTCAAAAGCCTCAACGTTTAGACTTCTTTCTTGAACTCAGAAACGAGTTTCTTCTTGTTAAATCTTCCACGATTTCGTCTTATCCTCTGGCCATAGCTTCCAAGAGATCCTACGAACAGATGGCGCACCCTCCACCACCGTCAAAGGATGCTTTTGGGTCTACCTCTGGACTGTCGTCGACGCCTCCGACGCCTGGTCATTGAGGTAAGCCTCATTATCTTCTTCATTTAAGAATTTTTCTTTGGTTGGTCTTCTTGAAATCCCTTAGATGGATTCTGGTTGACGATGACGAATCTAATTCGTCTCTCCAATCTTGAATGTGAAAAGAGCTTGCATGTCTCTTGATGAAAACTGTTCATCTCTTTGATTTTGGACCCTGAAAGAACTTCTCGTGTCCATTGTCGTAAAGAAGAATCGAATCCTTAATGTTGAACACACGGAGAAATTTCTATGTTTATTGATAAGACTGTTCGTCTTCTTACTGTTAAGTTCCAAAACCATGTTCCTATGTTCTTTGATCTTGAACATAGAACAGAACTTTTGTGTTTGTTGATAAGACAAAGGGTTGATCCCTTAATTTTAGACGCAGGAAGAAGTTTTGCGTTTATTGGGATCCAACGCAAGTCTACATTCCTTGCTTTCAGATTGATTTTGACACAGGTCTGGACTCCTGCGTTTAAATTCAGTTGCCAGGAGATTTACTGAATTTATGTTTGCTTTTGTTGCAAGGTGGGTCTTATGCTTCTGAACCCATTATTATATCTGACGATGAAGGAGAAGGATTGCTCTAAGAAAACGTTCCTCTGATTACCCCTCTCTCTATGGTCCCTCCTGGTAAAGTTTTTACTCCAGACTTCGAGAGTGTGCACTTCCTCACGGAGCTCCTGGAGAACATGGTGAGGTAAGCATACCTTATCTCTGAGCAAGGATGGGCCCCATTTTTAGAATTTCAGGACTCGTTTTTTGAAGTGATGCGCTTGCTTAAACGTATCAACCGTAGCTGGGCTTATCACTGTGCCGAGAAGGTTTACTTCTTCTCAGGTACTGTGGAAACCTTAGAAAAATTGCAGAGTGCTGACTTGAAGCCTGAGATAGAGGAGGCTTTTCAAGCCTTGCGATCAGGAGCTGGTGCTGCTACTGCCACTGCTGAAGAATTGAGGGGGAGGGCTGAAGCGGAAGTTCGAGCTAAACATGCTGCACGTATAGCTCAGGCTAAAGCCCGCCTCGCATTCGTTTCTCTTTAGGGACTTTTATAATGCTTTTTGGCTTGTAATAACTTTTGATATTTTCACAACAATTATTACTCTTGCCTGTGATGAGCTGTGGACATCTCCTGAAATGATATAATCTCTTTTGTGTTATGGGAATTTCTGAAAATTATTCCCTTGTGTTTGAATGATTTGAACGTAGGCCTATGGCTTTGTATTTGCATTCAAACAGGTTCGAACACAACTTCAAGACTTGGGTTGTAGTCATAAGTCTGGTCTTTTAGGAAAACTTGATGCCTTCCATTTTGTTGAGTATTTTTTTGGAAGTTTCTGTTGTTGAAATGATCATGTTGTGCGTTCATTAGTGAGAACGCAGTGTCAGGCCTCGCCGCTATAGGACTTGGAACGCAGCTGTAGACCTTTGAACGCAGCCATAAGACTTGCGTTCAGGAGGGCTGAACGCAGTCCAAGTTGGGACTTTTTCACCAAACAGATTATGCTGATAGCTATCTGGGGGGGGAGGGGTTTTGGAAAAATTCCTTTATTATAATGATTCTCAATAACTTAAATCGTCAGAGGTGTAATGTTAACTTGACGGTATACAAGGTAGGAGAACAATTTGTTCGAACAAACATTTAGTAATCAACCCCCAGTTAGACTCAAGAGACTTGCCGATTACGGGTAATATTTCTTGAGAAATTTCCCATTAATTAGCATCATAAGTCTGTCGCCTTTTTTATCGATGAGACGGTAGGCTCCGTTGGAATAGACCGTCTCTATCACAAAAGGTCCTTCCCATTTAGGATTAAACTTCCCTTTGGTTTTGTGAGTCATCACCATAGGTCGTCGATTAACCAAAACTAAATCGCCTTTCTTGAAAATCCGTTCTTTAACCTTTTTGTTGTAGGCTTTAGAAATACGGGCTTGATATAATTCAATCTGTTGTTGAGCTTGAAGTCGTTTGTCGTCCAAAGCTTCAAGCTCCTGTAGACATCGTCGATGTTTTTCTTCTTCTGTAAGTCCCGTTGTAATTGCGACTCTCAGAGAAGGGATTTGAATCTCAAGTGGTAGTACAGCTTCACAGCCGTATACTAAGGAGAATGGCGTAGCTCTTGTAGAGGTTCTCACCGTTGTTCGATAAGCCCACAAACATTCACCGAGTCTTTCATCCCAATCACGTCGACTCTTAGAAACGAATTTCTTAAGAAGTTTCACAATGGTTTTGTTGAAGGCTTCTGCAAGGCCATTCGCTGGCGGATAATACGCCGTAGATGCGACACTTTGAATTCTGAATCTATCACAAAATCTCTGAAACCCAAAACTAACGAATTGTGTTCCATTGTCGTGAACTATTCGTCTCGGGACTCCAAAGCGATAGATGACGTGATGTTTGATGAACTTAACCACGTTCTTCGTCTTGACTTCTTTTAGCGGGATTGCCCCCGCCCATTTGGAGAAATAGTCGGTTACGGCCAAAATGAACCGATGTCCTTTAGAAGTCGAAGGAGAAATTAGACCCACGATATCCATACCCCATACTTCAAATGGCCAAGATACAGATGTAGGATGTAAATTTCCCAGCGCTTGATGGATAAAATTACCATGAATCTGGCATGCATGACAACGTTTAGCGTAGTCTGCTGTATCTGCGAACATCTTTGGCCAGTAATATCCAATTCGTCGGAGACGGTCGCCCAACTTAGCTCCAGGCTGATGAGCTCCACACATTCCGTCATGAGCTTCCTTCAGGGCCTCTTTTGCTTCTTTCCGAGAGAGGCATCTAAGCAAAACTCCATCATGTGATTTACGGTACAGCGTTTGAGAAATTACATCATAATAGAATTAGAGGGCCTTTCGCTTGATAGTGGCCGCTTCCTTAGGGCCATCAGGTAAGATTCCATATACTGCATAGTCGATATACGGAAATCGCCAATCCCTAGCTTCCAGTTCCATCGAGGTCGTACAGACTTCTTCTGTCGTTGTCTTATCTGAGCTTTCCTCTATAAGAATTTTGGAGCAGTATAGCTCACGTCCTGTGACTGGGATTGTTGTTTCAGCCCCTGGCGGTAATGCCAATGAAGTTGCCAACGATGCCAATGCGTCTGCGTAGGCATTCTGAGCTCGTGGAATGTATTCAATAAAGAACCCTTCGAACTTCTTAGCTTGCTTTAGCACTGCGAAGTAGTACGGGATTAGGTCCTCGTGACGTACTTCGTATTCCCCTCGGACTTGATTTACGATAAGTTGAGAGTCACCGTAAGCCTCGAGATGGCGAATATTAAGTTCTTCAGCGAATTGCATTCCTAGTAGCAGAGCATTATATTCAGCTACATTGTTGGTGCAAGGTTCGATTAGGGAAAATCCTCTTGGGATGATGTGACCATTTGGGGAGACGAACACCATTCCTACTCCCGCAGTAATTGCTCCATGAGGGTTTGCCCTGGATGCACCGTCAAAGAATAATTTCCACACTTGCGTAGATTCTTAAGTGGTACAAGCTTCCGCAACCTCGTCGGGCAGTTCTTCATATAATTTAGATGCCCCTGGTATCGGGAGATCAGCTAAAAAGTCTGCCAACGCTTGACCTTTGACCGCCTTTTGAAGCATGAATTGCCTATCATATTGTGACAAGAGAATGGCCCATCTTGCGAGCCGACAATTTAGAGATGATGGCTTAGTCATTAGAACTCTCAAGAGATTCACCTTAGAGATGACGTGAATCGTCTGTCCAACTAGGTAGTGTCGCATTTTTTGAACTGCAAATACCAAAGCGAGACATTCTTTTTCAACGGGATTGTATCGGTGTTCGGCTCCCATCATAGTCCTACTTAGGTAGTAGATGGCCTGCTCTTGACCTTGGTCATTTTTCTGGGCCAACAAGGCTCCAAGAGAGTGTTCCATGGCTCTCACATACAACAGGAATGGTTTTCCTGATATTGGAGCTACAAGAACAGGCGGTTGAGTAAGATACTCCTTAATTTCTTCGAATGCCCTTTGGCAATCCTTATCCTAAATAAAGGATACTCCTTTTTTCATGACTTTAGAGAAAGGTTGACAACGTCCAGAAAGATTTGATATAAATCTCCGAATGTAGGCCAACCTCCCTTGTAATCCTCGGAGCTCTTTGAGACTCTTCGGAGGTGGCATGTCTTGGATAGCACGGACATTTTCTGGATCAAGAGAGATTCCTTTGGACGTGACGATAAATCCTAGGAATTTTCCGCTTAACACTCCAATGAATGATTTTTTTGGGTTCATCTTTAGTTGATGTGTTCGCATGATATCGAACATTGTCTTCAAGTCTGCGAGATGATCACCTTTATGTTGGCTTTTTACTGCTATATCGTCAACGTAGCACTCGATCTTCTTACGCAGATGTTCGTGGAAGATGGTGTTCATTGGGTGTTGATAAGTTGCACCTGCGTTCTTCAGGCCGAAGGGCATTACTGTGTAGCAATACACCCCTAGTGGGGTTCTGAATGCAGTATGCTTTTCGTCTTCAGGATGCATCTTGATTTAATTGTACCCCGAGAATCCATCCATGAAAGACATCCTTTCATATCCACAGGTATTGTCGATCATGACATCAGTGATAGGAAGAGGGAACTCGTCTTTTGGACAAGCTGCGTTGAGGTCACGAAAGTCGATGCATATTCGGACCTTACCATTTTTCTTGGGAACTAGAACAATGTTAGCCACCCAATCTGGATGTTGTTCTTCCCTAACAAAACCTGAATCTATAAGCTTTTTAACCTCGGACTCAATTGCTTCCATGACCTCTGGACGAAACCGGCGTTGTTGCTGTTTAATGGGTTTTGCATCCGGATCGATGTTGAGACGATGCGTGGCTACTTTTGGGTCCAGGCCGGGCATATCTTCATAATTCCAAGCAAAGACATCTATATATTCTCGGATGAGAGATATAAGGTCCTCTTTTTCGGATGATGATAAATCTTCAGCTATAAAGATAGGCTTAGGATCAGATTCATCTCCCATGTTGACCTGGATCACTTTATCTTCGGTGGGTGGTTCGTGTTATTCGAAACGTATATCCCACAATATGTTAAGACGTTTGATCCAGGGGTCGTCGGTTGATTCGATTAACTCTTCATCACCCCCTGCGTCTTCATTTGGATGACTGGTTGAAACCATGTTCACAGTCAAACTTTTAAAGAAAGGTCCGACACTGACGTCAGATTCCCAGGAAGATGTTCCATATGAATGATCTTGCCGCAGGTAATTACTGATTTTATTTTCTGAGGCAGGGGGCGTTGTGACATAGCCCAAGCCTCTTCCGGTTTTTTTGATAATAATCTGGTGGTTTTCCTTCGGGAGTGAGAGACATTCGAATTGGTGTTCGCCTTCCTTTCCCAAAGTTTAAACCTTGTTTTTTGTTAAAGTTGTATCCCATTTGCTTCATTAACCAGAGGGAGTTGGGTTCGTGATAATGGAATTGAGGAACTCCATCATCCTCTTCAGAACTTCCCCGTTTGAGCGTTTCGGGTATAACTTTACCAAAGTGAATCGGCTTCTGCCCTTTCCTTCGAGGCGGGACTTTGAAGAAAGCCTTCTGTGCATCTTCTACTTCTTCGTCTGAAGTGAAGGATGACTTAATTAGCAATGTGAGAGATGTTTCTGCATACAGTGTGCGCCATGGATTGGTACCCGTTTGTTCAACTTTAAAAGATTCATCAGACAAGTACGCCAAAATAAAATCTTCATTAATGCACCACTCGCCCTCACTCGGTACATTATTATTGTTCTTGACTGAACCCATTACATTAAAGTTCAATTCCCATGGACAATCTCCTTCGGGGTCTGGTTCGACGTCCGCCTCGTTGCCGCTGTCAACATCTTCTTTCTCTTGCGATTTCGAATAGAAGACCGAATCTGTGTGGAAATTTTCTACTCCTCTGAAAGGGTATTTTTCCGCAATCAGGGTTCGAACTTCATCTTCATCATTGACATACTTCATGACTTGGTGTAGAGTAGATGGGACAATGCGGTTTGCATGTATCCATGGACGTCCTAGTAAGAGATTGTAAGACGTATCCGCATCGATGATGTAACAAGTTACTTCGGACTTAAGGTCTCCAATCTGACATCTGAGCTTGATCTTTCCTAGGGGCCGGGTGCTATTAGCATTGAACCCGAAGATAGTAGTTTGAGTAGCGTTCAACCGATGCATGGGAATCCCCAAGACTTGCATAACCCTGTATGGCATGATGCTGAGTGCCGAGCCTGGGTCGACTTGAACACGGCTGATCTCTGATGACCCGATGTATCCTGTGTAATACAGGGGTCTATCATGCTTGTGCTTGACCTGCATATCTTCCTGAGTGAAAAATATGCATGGTAGACTTCTTGTTGCTTGCAGACATTGCAGGCAGGATTGATCTTCAGGCGCTTCAGGGATTGGAGTAACTTGAGTGATAAAGCTCTCCGTGTTCTTCAAAGCTTTAATTAGAGCTTCTTTGGTGGTTTTGGACAATTTCAAGAGCTCATATAGGGTGATTCTAGCGGGTATATTGGCCAGTTGCGCCATTACATTGAATTGAAAAGGAGTGCTTGATTCCCCGGGTTCCTGGTGAAGATTTTTATTGAACCGGACCTCCTTTTGTTTCCCTTTGTCAACCGGCTTCTTCGGCACAGAACCCCCAGCATCCTGGGGTTACTCTTCAGCTTCTTGAGTATTTTGGTCATAGTTTCTCGAGTAAGCTTTTCCTGATCGAGTACCAGTGTTACCTTCTGGGTATGCCGCTAGGACAATTCTCTCTTCTTCTGAGTCGGTGAGAGGCTTGAGATGGTCATCATTCTCAGTCATGGAGGGGCTAATCATGTTAGTAGACTTAGCCTTGTCTCCTTTCTTCTTGGATGAGGTATTCGTCCACTGTTGATCTTCGATCAAGTCGGGAAGGACCCACATGACCTCTCCTTTTGGGATAATAAGGGGTACCAACCCCCTGTCCTTCTGATTATGCACATCGGTATTTTTCAAGTGTATTTCCCCTTTGGGGATGGGAACGACACCATTTGTAGCTGCTACTGGCGGGAAATCACCGAATTGGACTGCTATCAAGTTGGTAGATACGGTCTTCTGCTCGGGCTTCAAGGTGAGCACATTTGCATTTACCAGATTTTGCAAGATGTCCTTGAACACATAATATTTTCTGGTAGGATGTCCCAAGAACCTATGATAGCGACAATAATTGGGGTCGTCTACCTTCCCTGCTTCATCAGGCTTTCTGATTTCAGGGAGCTGCAATTTGTTATTCTTTAGAAGCAATTAGAATAGGGTATCTACATGCTCCTCTTTAAATGAATACTGCTTGGGCGCTCTTTGTTGATCTGGCGCCTTGCCTTGCTTAGTAGGCGATGGTACTTGCGTGTAATCAGCTGCTAAAGTTTCTTTTCCCTTAGACCGCTGGGCGTTGTGTTGATTGCGTTGTTGCTGCGGCTTGGGTTGTGGCTCTTCTTCAGCTTTACCTTGTGCCACTATCTCTTCAGCTTGTTCTCCTTACGAAACTAGTTGTCTCCAGGATCGACACTCGGCTATCCCCATCTGAGCAAGGAGCTGAGTCTGCAGATTGTGCCTGCAAGTTTTAACTAAGGTCGATTGGGTCATACCTGAGGGGCATCGCAATGCCATGCTACGAAATCTCTCCACGTAAGCCTTGATGGACTCTCCTTTCTTTTGCTTAGTGGCGAGAAGGGTAGGGACTGAGACTTCCGTGTCATCTTCGAAGAATCTTGCTAGGAAAAGTCTTTCTAAGTCCACCCATTTCTGAATAGAGCCAGCAGGCAGCTTCATAAACCATTCAAAGGCGATACCCTTGAGGGTACCGATGAATAGTCGGGTCAAGATGGCATCGTTGACCACCACATCTCCAGTCTGGGACTTAAAGTAGTAGATGTGCTGATTCGGTGATCCGGTGCCATCAAATGGTTGTAGAGTTGGGGCTTTAAACTTCGGTGGATATGGAGTTGTGTCCCATTCTGCGGGATAAGGCTGTATCACTCCTTCCTCGTGAAGCTCGCTTCTGTTGGTCATTGCATTAAGGCGGGCTTCTAGCTCATCCACTTTAGTTGACTGGGGATGCAGTTCTCTTTCCACCTCTTTCTCATTTTCAGAAGACGACTCCAAATTGTGAGTTTCATGTTCCACATTCTCAAGTACTTTTTGTTTCCCTTTAGAGGATGTCTTCCGGGAGGATTCTGGTCTTTGGCCTTTTTCGGCGAGGAGCTGGGCCAACATATCCTTCATTTGGAGGAGTGTCTCTTGTTGTGCATGAAGCATAACATGGTGTTCGTTGACTGTTTTAGCTAAATCCTCGGGGTTTCCAGTCATGTAAGCAGAAACTTCCCGTGCCACGACGGAGCTTGAAGATTAGGATTCGACGATTGCCGAATGTTCATCATCAGAAGTGATTCCTTTGGCTAACTTTCTATAGTCAACCGAGCGGATAGCTCCCGTCCGCGTCTGGGTGTGTCGATACACTCCTTCAAACCCGTCGTAAATTTCTCGAACGGTCGGGGAATGGCTTCTTTTAGATTCATCAGAGCTAGGATGCCGAGCTTTCCCTCTGCCGGTCATATTGATGGTGACCTGAGGATATTCAGTTTCAGAAAGCTTCCTCTTCTGATGATGTCGTCTTTTGGTAGGTCTTACAACGTCCACCAGTCTATCGAATACAGACCTGCGAGGCTTAGGTGCACAACATTGGCATTCGGAAAGGACTGTTGAAATGATCTTCTCACAATGACATGAGTGAGCTGCTTGTTGTGTTGGTTTCCCTCTAGAAAGTAATTCTCGCAAATCAGAAATTTGAGAATTATCTGTCAGGAATACAACCCCCTGTCCTCGACTGGACGAGACCGGTTCTTGCTGCACATGAATCTTCAGCCCATGTTGTCCCTCTCGGACCACACCACATTCTGGAGTTGAAACGCAAGGGCGTTGTGATTTATGAACACCAGGCTTGGGCCTGCGTTTAAAAACAGACCTCTTGGGGTCCTGTTTTATCTGGACGTACTCATCAGGTGCGTTCGTAACAGTACTACGTTTTGGAGGGACAACGCACCACCGAGGGTCGTGTTTAAGTTGTATCACTCGAGGCTCATAATTGGGCTCATTGCCGCGAAGCATGCGTTCTGGAATAGGAACGCGATTCTTAGGCGGGGCTTCAAAAATGCAATCATCGCATTGAACCAGGGATCGGTTTTCTCGAAGATGCGCTCGTCGGATGGATCTTCTCCGTCTTCGAGCTGCATTCTTCTTGACTTGTTTCAGAGTCTTAGCCGCGTCGTCATTGACAATGGCGGGATTTTCCTCTATCATAGGTCTTTTACTACCCACCACGCATTGTGTTGATACGGGTGTAGATTCTTCAACTTGTAGAGTGAGTTTGAGACTTTTGCCAAAGGAGAGGGCTTTCTTCGGCTTCTCAACAGTAGGTTGGATCTCTTTAGAGGCTTTTTGGATGTTGTGCTTGGCCTTGGGGCTAAGCGATCCAGAGGAAAGAGCTTCCTCGTACTTGGCTTGATCAAACTCTACAACGAGAGTTTTAACAGTTGTTCCAACGAGATGGACATCGGATTGCACCACCACTTCTTCGTCAGAGAAGCTAGTCCCCAGCGGAGTCGCCATCTTTTGTTTGTTGGAAAATTTGTAATAAAGAGAAATAGTAAAAGAATTGTATTTGATTTATTCTCTCTAACTGCTTAGAAAAAGAATGTTTACAACTCTCTCAACTCTCGAATTACAATTTGAATTCCTGAATACAAAAGAGAAGAGAATGAATTTGATTCTCCCATTTGTTTAAAACTGGGTTCTTTATGGTGGCGATGGCGTGCTTCCTTCGATTGCTCGCGTCGAACTTGCTCGCCGTTGACGATCCGAAAATCTCAATTCACTGGAACAATTGACCTGTCTGGTTGATAACTCTTGACGAGTATTGTAGCTCAGAATGAGTAACAAACTCTAAAAGAAGAGAGTTGTTTGAACCGAAAATAATTCGGTTAATAAGCCAAATATCGAATGTCTGGATTCCTCAGTTGATGATGATTCCCTAGACTGTATAAAGAGTCAATCCTTCCACTCTCTATTTCTCTTAGATTCTCTCTGATTTGATTTCCCCAAGTCTCTCTCCCTCTCCAAAAATCCCCCCGAACTCTGTTGAGTTTGTTGATATTTATAGGAGGATTAGGGGTGTAACTGCCCCCATAATCTGCGCCTAAATGGGGGTTTAGTTTCCCCATTAATCGGGTGTAACAACCCACTCAAACCACCTCCCCAGATCGTGGGTGAAGAGCGGTTTCGGGATTGCCAGATCAGGTTTGAACAGGTCAAACGCAAGTCGTGCGTTGTTGGACCTAGACCTGCATACTGGCGGTGATTGGAACTGCATTGAGCAGCGGTGAAGAGCTGCGTTGGGCAGTGGTTGAAGAGCTGCGTTGAGCAGCGGTTGAAGAGCTGCGTTGGGCAGCGGTTGAAGAGCTGCGTTGGGCAACGGCGAAGAGCTGCGTTGGGTAGTGGTTGAAGAGCTGCATTGAGCAGCGGTTGTATAGCTGCGTTAAGCAGCGGTTGAAGAGCTGCGTTGGGCAGTGGTTGAATAGCTGCGTTGAGCAGCGGTTGAAGAGCTGCGTTGGGCAGTGGTTGAAGAGCTGCATTGAGCAGCGGTTGAATAGTTGCGTTGAGCAATGGTTGGTGCTGCGTTGGGCAGCAGTTGAAGAGCTGCGTTGGGCAGCGGTTGAATAGCTGCGTTGAGCAATGGTTGGTGCTGTGTTGGGTAGCGTTAAAGAGCTGTGTTGGGCAGCGGTTGAAGAGCTGCGTTGGGCAGCGGCGAAGAGCTGCGTTGGAGCTGCGTTGGGCAGCGTTGGGCAGCGATTGGGAGCTGCGTTGGAGCTATGTTGTGCAGCGTTGGGCAGCGATTGGAAGCTGCGTTGAGCAGCGGTGAAGGGCTACGTTGGGCAGCGGTTGGGGGCTGCGTTGGAGCTGCGGATGCCGTCTCTGTCTTTATATATGGATGACACCAATAACCAATCGAGAAGGTCCTATTCAGGCCATTTGTGATAATTAAGGCATCCCAATAACGCTCTATCAACTACAGGTCACAATCTTCACTAAGATAGCTTGGTCGTGGGCTTCTCAGCATGATGAATATTCATTTACAGCTCTCTAGATCTTCCCGCTTTTCCAAAATCATTACACTGCTCATCAGCATCTCTAATAGTTGCTAATGTAATACCAGCCATGTTGTTGTTGCAGCCATCAAGATCAATCATCTCACATATAAGGCTTGTTAGCAGCGGATGAAGCTGTGTTTACGCTTACATTGGTGTTGTGACCTTGATGATGGTACGTAGAGAGGACTTCCTCGCCTTGGTTTGAAGAGACCACCGATTTGTAGAGCGTTACAAAGATCGTCGTTTTGTAATCTTTGCCTTAGCTCTTTAGTATGTGAGAGTCGTCAGATTGTAACTCCCGATGTTGATTGTGGAAATTATTGTCGTGAAGATTGTCCAATTGTAACCTTCATCGATCTACATGGAATTCTCCAAATTATGGCTTTCTGGAAGTCGTGAGATTGTAACTTCCAACATCAGTATTTGATGGGGAGTCAGCTACCTTGTTGTAAATTTTAGACAGCCTACAGTAGTTATATGACTTCACATTGTCTGTTTAGACTCAGTGTAGTTGACTATTAAGCCTTGTAGTCGACTACATATACAGTTTTTCTAGCTTTTCAGAATTTGATATATGATTATTTATAGCCTTTTTAAGGTGTTAATTGAGTTTAAAATTCAAGTTTTTCAGAGGCTATAAATATGTATTAAGTTCAGAATTTGCCAACCAATGTTCATACCCATAAGATTCAATTTTTGTGCAAATTCACTCTCTTGTTTTCAGATTTTAATCTAAGATTCCATAAAAGAGAGTTTTTGAAATAGCTATTGATCTTCATTATACATACAAATTGTTTAGGCAATATTCAGAGAGTTAAAAGGTTCCTAAGCCACTACTATACTTCACTAACACTTTAAGGCTTATAGGAATTTGTGATATTTCATCAAAGGAAGATTTCTCTCCAGTGTGAGAGAAGGTCTCTTGGTTTAGAGATTTGTTACAATTGGCATGGTCAATTGGTGTTGCAATTTACATGGTCTTGCATATTGGTCAGGTTTACTTTTGATTTTATAATAGTTTTTCAAAATCATAGTGGAAATCTCAAGCGGTATTTACTTAGGGACTGGATGTACACCAGGGTGGTGGAACCAGTATATATCCTTGTGTTTGTAATTGTTAAATTTTTGTGATTGTTGTTCATTGTTATTGCAAATTTATAACTCATCTTGTAAACTTATTAAATAACACTAATCACCGCCCTCTAGTGTTTAGTGTATTCTTCCGCAAATCCTACTCTTGGTATAAGCACCCTACACTTATATTCAAATTAACCAATATAAACTAACTTAAGCTTGGGGTTAAGTCACCTAGTAATCTATGGGGTTAAGTCACCTAGTAATCTAAGTCTAGTGTGTGTATCATCAAGGCTTTTAACAAAATTAACTAAGATAAAAAAAAAGAAATACAATTTTGAAGCACAACCCCTTTATCTGGTAGTCTTGAGCCGTGTCTTGCTTGATCAACTTGGGTAGCACTACAAATGATTCATATTAGTCAAATTTCAATATTTGTTATCATCAAAATTACCTGATCAACAGCCATCAGTTTTATTACCACTTTCACTTGTGGTTAACTCTTTGTCAATCTTCTCCTTATTTAATAAGTTCTCTTTGACGTCCTTGATACCAATAGAATCTCGACTGTAAATCATAGTATCCCTGAATTGCTTGTAGGAAGGCGGCAAAGAACACAATAACAATAGGGCTTGATCTTCATCATCGATCTTAACATCAACCTTACGCAAATCTATAATCACAAAATTAGATTCATCAATATAAGATTTAATGGGTGTTCCTTCCGACATCCGAAGTGTGTACAAACGCTACTTCAAGAGGAGGTGATTAGTGAACGACTTTGTCAAATACAAATCCTCCAATTTAGACCACAAATTAGCGGTTGTTTTCTCTGTGAGAACGTCTTGCAAAACTTCATTTGTCAAACATAATTAGATCGCTGTGAGAGCTCTATCATCCAACTCATTCTAATCTTCCTCCGTCAAAGTAGCCAGTTTCTTCGACTTCCCGAACAAAGTCTTATTCAATCCACTCTGTATCAACATAGCGATCATCCTAACTTTCCAAAGGCTAAAACTGATGTTGCCGTCAAACTTCTCGATATCCCACTTCGTAGTAGTTATCGTCGGTTTCTCATCTGATCGATAGCTGAGGGCTCTGATACTAATTTGTTATGACAAATTCCACGGGATAAGCTAATATCAATCACACGAGAGTGAAAGCATCCTAATGCCATTAGGAAAGAACCCTAGAGAGGAGTGAATAGGGTTTATGCTAATCTAATCTGATTTTATACCAATTAAAACTATAACAAATATATCTTAGAAAGAATGATATATTACAAATATATGTGCAAGGATATACAAGTAACACAAGGGTAAACAATCTAAACTAGATAGTAGGCAATATAAACAATAAGCAATATACGAAGTTAATATAAGATATGAACATAAAAATAAGTGTGCCAATGCAATCATAAACAAACGATATGTTCATGGAGTTCGGTCCCCATGACCTATGTTTATGCTCCTCACCTCGAGGAGATCTCCACTATCACAACTGGGTTTTCTACGCTCACCCGAATAATGTTTACAACTCACACTCAGTTTTCTAGTTTATCGAAAAATTTACAATCACTCATAATGTAAACACACTAACTATCACCTCAAGTGTTGGTCTCTAGCCCATGTCTCACTCAAGTGTTAGGAATTACAACCTCTCTCTAGGTATTACCACCTACTCCACTCCTCTTGGGACGACCCCGTCTCTCACCACACACTCCTCTTGGTGTACTAGTATAATACAAAGTGAACCTCACGATTTTAGCTCACAATAAATGATTTATTCTCTAATACAAGGTGAGAACTCAATTAGGTACAACTCAAAGTTACAATCTCTCACAATCCCAATTATACTATGTATGAAAATACTAAAAGCTCAAGTGGGTGTGTGTAACAATGAGATTTAATAAAATAAAATCAAACTAAACTCAATATAGATTCTAGCTTATGAAAATAAAAATCAAACATATAAACTAGCTATATTGAGTTTAGAAAACTTCTCCAATAAATAACAAGAGTGAGAGAGAGATGAGTTGAAGCTCAAACACCAAAGGATGATCTCTTCTTCCTCTTGTGAAAATATCTTCACAAACAAAACTTGTAAATAATACTAAACATACTTTAAACCCTTGTTAAACTTTCTTAAAACATTCTCTTAGTGATTTTTGGTCTGAGGTATGAGGGGTATTTATAGAGACCCTAAAACATAAGAAAAACAAAGAAAAAAGGCTAAAAAACTAAAACCGGAACAGGCTAGAAAAAACTAGCTGTTACAGCATCAGTCGACTAACGGCATTCATTAGTCGACTGATGAGCTAACCGTTAGAAGCGTTTTCCAGCTCATTAGTCGACTGACGGATCTTATCAGTCGACTGATGACCTTATCAGTCGACTGGTCAATCAACCAAAATAAAACAAAAACTTTTTGTTATTCTAGGCACTTTTTTCAGTCGACTGAACATGTTCATCAGTCGACTGATAACACTGTATCAGCCTGATTAAAATAGAAAATATGATTTTCAAACCTCTTTTAAAAATAGCAAATAAAATCAAAAAAATATAAAACATTGAAAAATAATTATAAACATAATAATACACATGTTACAAAAACTGGTTTTCAAAAAGCATCTCCTAAATGTAAAATATCATTATTTTTCAAATATGTCCAAAGCATGAAAACATAAAATACTTGTTTTGTCATTTTGACTAAACCATATTTTGAAACTTTATAAAGTGATTTTATAAACTTAATAAAGTATGTATAAACTGATATTAAAGTCTATAACCAAATAAAATTATATGTTCACAAAAACACCTATACTTTGATAAAATCAACAAAATCAACAAATAAGTGTGTGTGATTAATATATGAGCTTAAAGTATCTACACACAAGTATAAACCTGAAACTAAATTACCCAAACTTGATAGATCTTTATTGAAGCTCTTCTTGGTAAACTTGTGAATAAAGTTTGAACTTGAATCTTTAACTTGAAGTGTATTGCTTCACTCTACAATTCCGCCAACCTCCATTGGATTTGATAGTGAATGCTCGATTCCATCCATCCTCCAATATAATGTTTTCCTAGAATAAATACAAAACACAAACACTAACAACATTAGATGTAAATTATTTGTAAATCATTATCAAAACAAAAGGACCCAACAGAGAGCATGAAAAAATATCACGAACACACGAACAAAAAGATATACATGGTTTGGCTTATAGCATACACCCATGGGCGAATGAGGAGAAAAGCTTTACTATTGTGAGGAATACAAAGTGGATATCTTAATCACTCAATCCTAAATAACATCCCAAAAGCCTAAAACAACTCTTAACTAAAGGAACAAAAGAGAAGAACATCAAATAGGTTTCATAAAAGAACTCTCTCTTCTTGATTGGTGCTCTGAAGATTGATGCTAAATTATTGGCTTGAAAGACTATTCTTATATAGCCTTGAAGATCCCAACTTCTTGCTGTCTAAGGAATAAGAGTTCTAATAGGAATAGAAGTCCACATATCCTAAAACCCAACAAGAGTCCAATTAAGAATAAACCTCTAATACGATTGGTTGTGCAAAGTCTAATGTAAGTAGAACTTTTCATCAAAACAAACCAAGCCATAAAAGAAACTCCCAAACAAATATGGATTTGAGTATTTGAGACAACCTATAATATGTACATTAATCTACAATAGGATGTCGTCCTATAATGATGAGCCAGTACCACTGCTAAGCTCACCAGATCAATAATTTAGTTGTTACTCAAAGATGATAAACAAGAATATTTGTTGAGTTGATTATGTGGTCAATACTCTCTATCAGAGTTTTTCTATTTTTATTTTTATTTTTTGTGGGAAAAGGAAATATACAAGATTCATAAACCGCACCATATTCTTGAAGAGACAAAATTCTACTGAGAATATCGGTCTGCTTCCCTTAAACCTGTTACATCTTGCATCGTAAGTGTTTTACATGCTAAATTTACTCTTGCAAAGTACATAATGGCCATATAATTGTGCCCCGATAAACGGTTCTAAGCTCAAAATTATGATTTCACACTGAAAAGACACTTGTCTCTGAAGACAGATAAATTTTGAGATCTATTGATTAACTGGTTGTAGAGAATTAGAAAAAGGTAAAGGCCAAGAAGATTAAGTTATTATTTATCTAACCCTAGCCTCTCTTATAAATAGAGGCTAGAAGGATATTCTAAAATAGATATGATATAAAATCATATCCAATCACATCCTGTATATCTCACAATCACACATTCCTAATATATTATTCCTAATCTAATAGATCTCTATAATATTCCTCAACACTGGTAACACTAGTAGAAAAATGAACAAACTTGACGGAGCAACCTAGACGGAAAAAAGTTCCGTCTAGTTTGAGGCAAACTAGACGAAAATTTTTCTGCCAAGGTTGATTCGTCTAGTTTGAGGCATTTTAGATGGAATTTTTTGTTTAGAATGCCAAACAAGATGGAATTTTATTTTTTTTAAATATTAAAAGGCAACCTAGATGAAATTTCCGTCTAGGATGCAACCTAGATGGAATTTCCATCTAGGTTGGGTTAAATAAAAAACAAAAAACCTAACCCTAATCCCCCCCCCCCGCCCCCCCGGCCCATGGTCGTCATTCACCTCTCGCCCGTCACCCCCCGGACCCTAGGGCCGCGCGGACGCGGGCGCGGGGGGG
>BQKN01000167.1:76561-108405 GCA_022839385.1 Asparagus kiusianus | reverse complement strand
CCCCCCCCCCCCGCCCCACCGGCCCATTGTCCTCATTCACCTCTCGCCCGTCACCCCCCGGACCCTACTACCGTCTCTCCTCTCGCCCGCCACCCCCCAACCCTCTCTCCCCTCGCCCACCGCCCTCTACCCCTACTGTCCTCTCTCCACTCTCCCTCTTTCTCCATTGGCCGTCCGTCACAATTAAAAAAACTTAAACACCCTAGCTTCCCCGGGTGTCGTTCCCACAACCTACTCCTCATCCCGGCCGTGACCACTGCCTCTCATCTCTTTAAAAGGTATACTTTTCATGGAAAATTAGAAACTTCTAAATTTTATATTTTTTATTGCTGAATTTAGTTTGAAAACCAAAAATTATGATCTCAAAAACACCAGATTCATTATAGTCCATCACACTAAGTTTTGTTCATGCTATAAATAGTTGTGATTATGTAAGTTTGTGATGTGAAAAAAGTAGAGTTGTAGGATTTGCAGAAGCACACACTAAATACTAGAGGGAGGTGAATAGTGTTTCCTTAAAATTTTGCAAGATGAGTTATAAATTGTAAGAATAAATGACAACAATCATAGAAATTGAACAATCATAAACACAAGAGATTTATACTGGTTCCACCATCCCGGGTGTACATCCAGTCTCCAAGTAAATCTCACTTGAGATCTTCACTATGATTTTGGACCAATTATAAAATAAAAACCAAACCTAACAAATTTGCAAGTCCCTACAAATTGCAAACAGTCTCTTAACTAAGAGATCTTCTCTCACACCCGAGAGAAAGCTTCTTTGAAGAAAGTACACAAATTCCTATAAGCCTTGAAGTGTTGGTGAAGTGTAGCAGTGGCTTAGGAACTTTTTGACTCTCTGAATTATGCCTAAATATTCTTTTAGAATGATGGAAACAAAAGCACTTTGGGATCTTTTCTTTTCTTAATAGTTAGACTAAAATTTTGAATAAAGAACACTTGAATTTGCACAAAAGTTGAATCTTATGGATGTGAATCAAAAAAATTATTGTTTTCTAATGTTTAAACCTATTTATAGCCTCTGAAATGATATGCTTTTAAACCCAATTAACGTCCAAAAATGACTATAAAACAGTCACATATTCAAATTCTGAAAAACTAGAAAACTGTATCTATAGTCGACTACAAGGCTTAGTAGTCGACTACATCAAAACAGACTCTGTGTAGTCATATAACTGCTTAGTAGTCGACTACTAAGAGGAGTAGTTGACTACATTGTAGTTTCTGAAAACCTGGACTAACATTGAGTAGTCGACTATAATTCCTAGTAGTCGACTACACTGTAAAATCACATATTCTGATATTTTGACCAAGGTTTGATTAGTCGACTTCTAAGAGTTATTTGTCGACTAACTGTAATTTCACGGATTCTAATAATTTCACAGATTCTAATATTTTTGACTAAGGTATTGAAATTAGATATATAATATGTTTTGAGACTCATTCTATATCTATAAACTCTAATGTTTAATATATGAGATTTCTATAGTTAACCACACACTAAGCATGTGCTAGTGTGTTCTAGATACTATTTGTGTGTATGTGTTGTGAGTGATCAAGGCTTGTACATAATTTCTAAGCAAAGAAAATATAAAAATACAAAGTTTACTATTGAGTACATCTTTTTCTTTGCTTCTTGTTGCCTTGAACTCATCCTGCACTTTATTCATATATCATGAGCATATTGAATATTGTTATCTGCATTGATATGTTAGTGCATATATAATACACAATAAATAAATTGTTATCATTAAAACTATATCTTAGGGATAAGATATCGAACATTCTCCCCCTTTTTGATGATGACAAATAATTTATGCACATGAAAGTATATCGCAAAAGAATTAAACACTTATGAACATTCTACACTTACTCCCCCTGCATTAGAGCATATTAGAATCCTTAAAAATCATATATATCATAACATAGCATAATATATCAATATTTTTTATACCATTCTCCCCCTTTGTCATTAACAAAAAGAACTAAACATAAATTCTAAACATGCAAATATTTCATCATCATGAGCTAAGACTTCAAATAAATCATCCAAATTGTGAGAGTAATCCATAATTTTACCCATCCAAATAGGTAGACAAAGACTTGCCATAAAGACCAATAGTTCGATAACTTTCATCGTCACAATCTGTTGTTAAAAATACTTAGCTCATGAACATAACATACTAAGCATAAATCATTAAACAACCGAAGTACCAATATTAAACAAACATAGTACAGAATTAGAAGTTCAAAAGCAAATTAGTACATAAGTCTTACACACACTACGCAAATTATGACATAATTGTTTTTGACACAAACTAAAACTAATACATAGTGAAATGATGCATGCTTTCTAGTTTGAAGGGCCTGGATGAGATGGAGGTCCTTGGAAATATGTATCAAACTTGATATTCGAGTCTTCCAACATCTTCTTTTTGTCATCCTGATTTCTCAAAATGCATGAATTATGAGCATAGATTGCTTGTTGACCAGTCTCAAGATCGAGGATGCACGCAGAAAATGTGTTGTACTGTGCATCTGAGAAACAAGATTGGTCGGTTTGCATTGGAGGAGGTGTTTGGCTAGTGGAAGGAGGTGCTTGGGTTGATGATTGCGGAATATCTTGAGGGGTTTGTCCTTGGGGTTGATTTAGTTCATCTTGAGGATTATTTTTAGGAAGTTCAAAGTTTGTCAATTTCATCCTTGTAAGTGCATTGAAGTCAAAGAATTCAATTAATCGAATCACTGAATTTTCAGATTCAAGTTCTACATGGAATTTTTCAAAAATTCTTGTTAAGAATGCACCATATGGAAGAAATCCTCTTGGTATAACTAAGAGATTATCACATATCACTTTAGCCCAATTAACTTGAATAATTGCTAATATAGCATATAGGACCTTAGCTAAATCTAAAGATAGGAAATGAAAACTCCCGGTTTTAGGAAACATATTGTAAGCTAGGATTCTTACAATAAAACATGGAATAGGTCTAAGTTTGTTGAAATGATTCAAGGGTAGACCATGACCGGGGAGAAAGATTTGATTTGCAAGCAAGTCTTGATCCGACATTTTGATACTTCTAAGTGATACACCTTTGTAAGGGATATTGAGTATTTTCCCAAGTGATTTAGGAGTTAATTCAATCTCAATCCCCTTAACAAGTGTGGATAACTTTTCGGTACCCTAACTATTTCAAGACGAGTTATATTAGTGTAAAAGAGTTGAACTAAGAATGGATAATAGGGTTTTCTATTTTTGGATGAAAATAACTCATGCAAACCAACATTTTTAAAGTATGAACTAAAGTTATATAGTATAAAATCATCAAATTTTACAAATCTACCTGGAAGAATTTCATAAGTAGAATTTGTCTTAAATTCTTCATGCAAATTAGGATTTTTCAAATAGACAGTGATTTCATCATCAATGTTGGAGTGAGTTTGCTTAGCTTTCTTAGATCAATCTATACATGATAACTCAAAAGAACTTGAAAAAATCAAGTTGAATGAACTTACCCAAGTTGTAGACTGCCCTAGAGAAGGAACAGTCGACTAATAGTCAGTGTAGTCAACTATAGGAACTTGAAAACTCAAAAAAACAAAGAACTTGGGAGAGATTTGGAAGAAAAATGAAGGAGAGAGGATGCCCTAACCTTGGGTTCGGATGTCCTGAAGAAGGGAGAGGAGGGATGTCGGTTTTAGGAGAGTGAAATAGTGAGGGATGGAGGAGTTAGGGTAGTTTTTTTAACTAAAAAAATAAAAGGTTAAGATTAGATCTTGAAATCAAATGTATAGTCAAGATTAAATCTAAAAAGAATGAGATATAGAGCTAGGATTGATCAAGATAAAAATGAATGGTTGAGATGCATCTAACTTAAGTTAAATGGATATTGGGTTTTTGGTTTGGTAGTTAAAGGATCCAATAAGAACAAAACTGTGTACATGTTTAAAAGTCTATGCATGTAGTCGACTATAAGTCCTATTAGTCGACTTCTCTGTAATTGACAGAGTTTAGTAAACACATTTTCACTATATGATATTAAATCAAATATGCTATTCTTTGGATAAAAAAACAAAATCTGTAGTATCTTTAAGATATCTAAAAATTATTTTTATTGCTTTAAGGTGTGACTCTTTAGGGTTAGATTGATATCTAGCATACAAACAAACGCTAAACATAATATCGATTCTACTAGTAGTAAGGTAAAGAATGTTAGACCCTAGAGGGAGGGGGGGGGGGGTGATTAGGGTCTTATGCTAATATAATCCAATTTTATGCCAATTAAAGCTAATTAACAAGCTATCCTAGCAAGTATGAAATACAAAAAGATATATGAGCTAGGATAAGCAATATGAACAATGAGATATATCATATATGATAAAAATATATGCAATGATATATAAACTAACACAAGGGTAAAATAAACATAAACAAGATAAGAGTGATAGTGTAAATAAACAATGCAAACACATAATATGATCACAGAGTTCGGACCTTCCGTCCTACGTCTCCGCTCCCCACTCCCGGGGAGAAATCCACTATCACAACCGAGTTTTCTACGCTTATGCAAAACCCCAAAAAATTTGAATATTTTGTGATAAATAATAATAAATATATTATATATTTATAAATAACATATTATGATGTTTGAGTATGCTAAGAATTGGTTTGAGATCAATTCAATGTATATATGTATATATATAAGAGCAAATGCACAATTCATGCTCGATGTATAAATCTAGAAATTTATGACCAGCGGAGATATTTTGTATTTTTATCACAGATGTAGTTAGAATTTGGAAAAACTTAAAAGACAAAAGTTATATGTATCTTCAAGATATTTCTAAAAAGTCTTAGATCACCTTATTCCAAGGTCGGATGTGAAAGTTATGGCTAAAATACCGAAGGTTATTTTCCTAGTTAGATTAGGATTTTTTTGTTCTGGTCAAACGGGTTTATTTCGGGTTTGCATATATATAAACATGTGTTTTTATGAAAATTAACATCCTTACATTAGAGTTTCAAACCCTAGTAGCCCCTCTTCCTATCTCTAAATCCCTAGCCCTAAAGTTGAGAATTTTGAAACCTTTGTGAAACAAATATCGACACGAGGGCGAGATCATCAACGTGTAACAAGGGGAAAACGGCTTGGTTGCACTTCTTTTTGGTTGCTGATTATTTAAGAGGCTTAGAACAACGTCTAAGACAAGATTATCTTCACTCAAACCCTTCCCCATAGTTAAATAACTAGTTAGATGTTTAATATGATGTTGAATATGTGTTTTCATGCTTGAATCTTAACATGATGTGATTAAATTTAAATTTTTGATGTTAAAACATAAACCAATGCTAGATTAGTAATTTTTTTCTTGCTGTTTATGATAGTATCATGATCTTGATCATTAAGGTTTTTCATAATTTCATTTATATATAAGAAATTTAAGTGATGTACTAAATAAATATTTTCTGCAAAAAACTACAGCAATTGTATCATATTTAACTGAGATTTTGAAATAGAAAATAAACTCCAAATTTAACCAAGATAATGCCAAATGAAAGATATATGTATCTAGTTTCTAAAAAATAAGACAAATCTTAAAAATCATTTGAATAGAGAAAGATATGATCTTTTTACTAACAACATGTCCTGTAGAAAAACGGCTGCACATATATAATGTTTAACTAAAGATTTGGGATAACAAATGAACTCCAAACTAAACCAAACTTATGTCATCTGAAAGATGTGTGAATCTAGTTTTCAAAATAGAAATAATTTTTCTAGAGAAAGATATGTTTGTTTTACTAACAGATATCACGTCTGTTTTTCCTGCTCGTTTTGTGGAGCTGTGTTGCGCCGTTTTAAGGTGCGTTCGCGTAGTTTTGAGCCGCTTGATATTACATGTATAGTCATGAATATGTTGTGTTACACATTTGAGAATCCCAAGGGGATTATGATAAATTTTGATTTGATCATATTTAAATTAGATATCATTCATATACATGTTGGATGTCGTTGATGAGCACAGCTCAGTACTATATAGGATAGTGCGTCGACATACCAGATATACATGATTTATACATGAGATCAATATCGTTGATGAGCACAGCTTAGTACTATATGGGATAGTGCGTCGACACACCAGATATACACGGTTTATACATGAGGTAACTATCATTGATGAGCATAGCTCAGTATTATATGGGATAGTGCATCGACATGCGAGAGGTACAAAGATTTATATGAGGTGGATATCGTTGATGAGCTCAGTTCAGTACTACATGAGGTAGTGCGTTGATATTCCACATGTACAGGCCATTGAGTTAGATTTTAGGAGGCTTGATCTAGCCGTCCGTCCCGCACTAGGGTGCGATGAGGCTCGTGAGCCGTATTTCTAGGATGCCTATTTGGTAGTTCGTCTCGTACTCATGTTATGCACTGAGATCGCGATGAGACTAATGAGCCGTGTACACAGTTCAGGATACCTATAGGGTAGTCCGTCATACTAAGACAATTACTTGATAGCCTAAGTATGACAGATGCCGATTATAAATACGACCTATCAGTGAACTATATAACTGAGATACGTTACTTTTGAAAGTATACAAAATCATGTGTTAGTATTTTATTCTATTTCCCCAGTAATAGTGGAAGATATTATAAATACGATGTGTTGATATCTTATTTCTTTTACTGTTTTTTTCTTAGTTGGGATCAATGATTAGGGATTCACAATTTGAGACATATGGTATATACATGAGGGTTTCATTGTTTGGATTATTTTGCTCGACGTACCAGTCTCATGTTATGGATCTCTAATTATTGGTTTCATTAGATTGTTTATTCTTATTTCGGTATTAATGTTTAGATATTTACGATTCAGGACATATGGTATATACATGTAGGTTTCCTTGTTTGGATTATTTCGCTCGACGTACTACGTCTCGTTTTGTAGGTGTCTGAATATTAATTCCGCTAGATACGGGAAAAATGATATAGGTAGACTATGCTTAATAGATAGAGCCTCCACTCCATCCTAGCAGCCTTTCCCCTAGGGCGGATGGGGGTAATCTTGCTGTAGCGCTCTGACGCTCTTGTTGTTGTTTCTTTTTCTTTTAAAAATACACTTTCAGGTAGCTCGGAGTTCCGGAGAGCTGCAGGATGACGGAGTTCTTGCATAGCCGTCGTCCCGAGAGATTTATTAGAGGCTCCACTATAGTTTTAAATTTTATTCAGACTTAGAGTTTAGTTTCATTTTGTAAAGGCAATTGCCTTAGTTCGACTTTCCATTTTGATTCATGTTGAGACATCGTATGTTATTGCAGACTCCAAATGTATTTCAGTTTATTTTCAATTGAGACATGACCTTATTTATGAGATATCATCCTCTTTATTATGTCTATTATTATTGTTCTACTTCTTTACCTGTTTTTTACCTACGTTTTTATTTGACCCCACTAGAGGATATTACTGTGATTGGTGAAACTTATTGTTGCACAGAGTGGGTGCATGGCAGGTTTGACATCTCTGGGTTTACTTTGGACTGCAGCCATGAGTGAAAACAGGGGCGTCACAATTTACCCGAACAATGTTTACACCTCACTCGGTCTTCTAGCTAACCGAAAACTTCACAACTACACAATTGATCTCCATGAGATCACACTCACAATGTCAGTTTTCAACGTTCACCGATCAACGTCTACACTCCCTCACACTCGGTTTTCTAGCTAACAAAAAACTCTACAACACTCTCAAATAACAATAAATGATTTGTTCTCTAATACAAGACGAGAACTCAATTAAGCACACATCAATGTTACAATCTCTTACCAACCCAATTATACTATGTATGTAAATACTGAAAGCTCAATGTGGGTGTGTGTAACAATGAGATTAATCAAAACTAAACTCAATATAAAACTAGCTTTACTAAAATGATAATCAAAACAAATAGATATAAAGTTAGAAATAGAGTTTAGAAAACTTCTCAATAGATCAAGAGATTCAGGGAGGATGGTTGGATGCTCAAGCACCAATAGGATCTCTTCAAGCTCTTGTGAAATTGATTTCATTAATCCAAAACTCTCAATTGCTTAAAAGCTTCTTAAACACTCTTTCAAACAAACACTAAACAAGTTTAAACTCTTGTTAAACTCTTTTAAATCATTCTCTTGGGTGTTTTTAGATAGAAGGGGTTTGAGGGTTTATATAGGAAGACAAAACAATAGCAAAAACCCCAAACCAAATCTCACAAATTCCTAAAAATCAGATTTTCTGATTATATACAAAAAGAGCCGTTGGGCATACGGCCGTCAACCGTGGGAAACTCACGGTTGACCGCGAGCAACAAACAGCAGAACTATGGCTCAGGAAAATACCCGGTCGACCATGGCGGTCGATCATGAAAACTTATGAACAGACGGTCGACCGCCACGGTCGACCGCGAAAGTTTCTGCTGGCTCCTGAGGAAAAACATTGGCGCGGTCGACCGTGGCTGTCGACCGCGAACTGATACATGAAAATACAGGTTTTGAAAGTTATTTTCTAAAAATATCAAATAAACTCTAAAAATTATGAAACTTTGGGAAATGATTGTAGACATGATAATACACATGCTACAAAAACTGGTTTTTAGAAAGGACCTCCCAAATGAAAAATATCATTATTTTTGTAAATAGTCCAAAACATAAAAATGTAAACATATGAGTTTTGACATTTTAGCTTAACCATGTTTTGAAACATTACAACATAATTTTGTAGACTTAAAAAGATGTATATGATTGTTATTAAGTCCATAAACAAAGAATACAATATTTTCACAAAATTGCATATTCTATGCAATATATACGAAAACACAATAGAGTATGAAATATGTAATTTCATATATATAAACATAAAAACCCAAAATACATGTATGTATATATATAACTATATATATGCATAGAAACCAAAACTTATGTGTGTGTGTGTGTGTGTGTGTGTGTGTATATATATATATATATATATATATATATATATATATATATATATATACGAAGAAACCAATAAATGTGTGTGTATAGATGATTGAGCTTAAAGTACTAACGCACATAATATAAAACCTAAACTACATTACCCAAGCTTGATCTTGATCTTCATTGTAGCTCAACTTGGTAATCTTGCGGATGAAGCTTGAACTTGGATCTTTAACTTGAAATGCAAGACTTCACTCCACAATTCCGCCAACCTCCATTTGGATATGATCGTTGAGAGCCCAATTCTATCTATCCTCTAACTTGTTGTTTGTCTACAATAAAAAGAAATACACAAACACTAACAAACAACATTAGTAGTAAATTGTTTATTAAACATCATCAAAATAATAAGACCAACAAAGAAGTGATCCAATCATACATCGATAAAGCTTTTGATTAATATTCTTACCATTCTCATCCTTATCAAGAGATGTAGTAGTACTCATTGGAGTTCGTTTGCTTATAGTATTGTCCATCCCAAAGCGTTTGAGTAATTATTTTGCATATTTGCTTTGGTTGATAAAAGTTTCTTCTTTCAATTGTTTGATTTGAAGTCCAAAGAAGAAGTTGAGTTCACCCATGTGACTCATTTCAAATTCATCCTGCATAGTCTTAGCAAACTCTTGACAAAGATCATTGTTAGTAGAACCAAATATAATATCATCTATATATATTTGAATTAACAATATATCTTTATTTATTTTCTTAATAAATAATGTAGAATCAACATTCCCAATATCAAATCCGGAACAAAAAAGAAAGTTCTTTAGTCTATCAAACCAAGCACGAGGTTCTTGTTTAAGACCATACAAAGATTTCTTAAGTTTGAAAACATGGTTTGGAAAATTTTCATGCTCAAATCTGGGAGATTGTTCCACAAACACTTCTTTTTTAATAAAATCATTTAAAATACACTTTTAACATCCATTTAAAATAGTTTAAAATTCATAAAACCTGCAAATGCAAGTAAAATTCTAATAGATTCTAATCGAGCAACCGGTGCATAGGTTTCATCATAATCAATACCTTCTTTTTAATTATAACCTTGTGCAATCAATCTGACTTTGTTTCTAATAACTTGATCAGATTCATCCAATTTATTTCGAAATATTTAGTTGGTTCCTATAATGGATTTATCTTGAGGTCTAGGCACAAGATCTCAAATCTTATTTCTTGTAAATTGGTTGAGTTCCTCTTGCATAGCTATAATCCAAAAATCATATTTACATACTTCTTTAATATATTTAGGTTCTATTATTGAAACAAAAGCAACATGAGTAAATAAATTCAATTGAGATCTAGTTTGAACACCACGAGAAATATCACCTATAATCAATTCACGTGGATGATTTCTAACATCTACATATGCTTTTGGTAGATCATGAGTATCAATAGTATTATCAACAATAGGAGATGGTTGATTAATAAAATCATCATCATCATGATTATTATCATTATTATTAGTACTACATAAGATTCATCAAAAGAAACATGCAATGATTCTTCTATTATAGAAGTCTTTTTGTTAAAAATTCTATAAGCTTTGCTATACATAGAATAACCAACAAAAATACCTTGATCAGATTTAGAATCAAACTTATCTAAGTTTTCTTTTGTATTTAATATATAACATTTGCATCCAAAGAGTTTAAAATATAAAACTTTTGGAATACGATTGTAAAACAATTCAAAACTTGTTTTATTTAAAATAAGTCTTAATAAAATTCTATTTAGAACAGAGCATGCAGTGTTAATAGCTTCTGCCTAAAAATATTTAGAAAGTTTAGAATCACACAATATTATTCTAGCACATTCTTGTAGTGTTCTATTCTTCCTTTCAACAACTCAATTTTGTTATGGAGTGTAAGGAAATAAAAATTCATGTGAACATACCATTTTTATTATAAAAATCAAAAAATAATTTATTTTCAAATTCACCACCATGATCACTTTGTAAGGTCAAAAAATTAAAGTTGATTGAATTTCTTATTTTAAGAATAGGTTTGATCGCTTAGTACGAATCTCTTACAATCACTCACTCTCTCGATTATAGAGGAAGAGAAGATAGATTGACTTCTCTTTGTTTAAAAGTGGGTTTTTGGTGGCAAAATGATGCTTTTCTCGATGCTCAAGCTGAAATTGCCTCCCGTTGACGATCAGAATAAGATCACAAAACTTCTGACAGTGGCTTAGATCACGAGAATGCAGACTCTGATCTCTCTTCACATGATAGCCAAAAATCATTCAAAAGTCCTTTCTTCATAGCCGTTCATGGCTATTTATATAGTTCGTAGCACGTAACTGACATGTTAGAATTGTGGGTAGAGGGTGTAACTTCCTCCTCCAATTTAGTCTATGTTGGTTAATGGTGCGTAACGTCCTCCTAAAGCTTAGCCTATGTGGCTGACTAAGTCTTCAAGTTTGTTATGGCTGGATCTTCTACGGACGACGAGCATTGTTGTATGGCGAGTTCGTCAAATAGGACGGGCCTCAATACGTGATGAGGTTCGTCATATAAGGCAAGTTTTGCAGTATAACAAGCTTCTTGTGACGAACTTTGTTTTCACTGACTTCGTTTGACGAGCTTTATCTTCACTAGCGAACTTCGTCTTCGATAACTTGGTTTAACTACATAGCAATCCTCATGAACTTCCTTTTGACGAGCTTCGTCTTCACTGACGAGCTTTAAGTCTAATGATAAGCTTTGTCTTCACTGACGAGCTTCACCTCTAATGATGAACTTCGAACATCGTTTCCAATGACGAGCTTCGTCTTTTGATGTCAAGCCTCGCTACGTGGCGAGCCTCATTTCTGATATAAATCCTTGTTGGATGGCGAGTCTCATCTTTGATTGAGACGAGGTTCATCCTCATGACGACCTTCATCATATCTTGAAGTTTGGCATTTTTTAATACCTACAAAACCTCCTTCAAAGTTTTTAGACTTGAATTGGGTTGTATGGAATCTGAAACACTTTGAATCCTCTTATGTTGAATTTGTATGGTTTGTCTGGACGAACTTAGCTTCGCAATTCAATGTTTCTGTGAGCTTCACCATGAAGTTCGGCAATTGGCTGACCCTCGTCTTTCCATGTGAATATTGTGAGACCTACACCTATATGACACCATACAACCTTATCAACAGTAACTCTTACACATCTTTTTCCAGGCCCGATAGGTGGCTGCCAGCTGGTGCCTCAAGATCTCTATGGATCTCGCCTGCAGATGTTATTAGGAAAGGGACTCATCCAACAATCTCAATCGAAGATATCAGCCATTGATTCAATTTTGGCCGCCTATATATAATATGGCATCATCATATGAAGATTCTTTTCTTCTTCTGATCGCTTGAGTTGTCAAAACCCTTCACCTCTTAAATTTTAAACTTTTCTTCTTTTAAAGCTTCCAATCCAAGATCAATGGCTCCTAAAACTACTATAGGCAAAGTCAAGGGTAAGAAGGTCGCTGGTCCTTCAAATGATCCCACGGCTTTGCCCGCTTTCTTAGGTAATAGATCTAAATACAAGATTTACATTTCAATATAGATGAACCCTATCTATTTTAGACTTGGGTTTCTTGAGGGAGATGAACGGTCTCTCTCTTTCTGAGACAAAATTTATCTAAAAGATGACGTCTTTTGATTTGATGAAGTTCATCGTCTTGACATATTTTGTCTTTTTCTGACGAACCCCATCTGCCGATTGAATTTCATATGTCCAACTGTATTGGCTATTCTGATGAAGTTCATCATCAAGGTTTGTCAAATGAGCTTTCGTTTGACTGACGAACTTCATCTTCACTGACGATGTTTGTTGAATCGATGAAATTTGTCTTCACGGACAAGGTTCATCCAATAGACGAAGTTAATTTAACAAACGAGGCTCAAAGTTCAATGTTGGACGAGGTTCGTCTATTTAACAAAGTTCGTTGTTGGACGAGGCTCGTTTATTTAACGAAGTTCGTTGTTGGAGTGACCTTTGTATCATTGGGCAGTGACTCATCCGCTGGACTAACTTTGTTTGTCCTTTGTGCAATTGTGCATCCCTCTGTTCTAATTACTCAACGTGGTGATTTTAGATTAGATGGTACTCAAGCGACAGAATATGACTCACTATTCCTCCCTTGAAAATATCCCTATGTTTAGGGATCAAGAACAAGAAGAACTTCAACTTCTTTATGAGCCTTCGATTTCTACTTTTAGGCGTTTGATCACAGATGCTCTTTTAGAATCAGTCGATCATGATCACATCGTGAAGCTAGTTTTCCTATTTGGAGACTCTTCAGAGGATCCAGATTTATTGGAGTTGGAACCTACCGATGGCTTAGAACTGTGAACAGACGACGTATTTTCTTGCCCCAGATGGAACGTGACTGTTCTCTCACTGCCTTGAAAATTATTTCTGCTCCAAGGAAGATAGATTGGGACTTAACCTCGGCACAAGATAGGGTGACATGTGGCTATTTCTCTAGAAGTAGCACCAAGATAGATAGTAGTAGTAGCTATATGACCGCATTACACTCGGGACTATTTTAGAGAGAATTACTCGTCGGTGAAACAGCCGAGGAGGCTAACACTTTTGGTCATGCTTTTATTAAATTAAAGGGGCAATTTCCTGCTAAGGACTTTAGGACTCCTGGTTGGTCTCGTTGGAGTCCAACCCAATGGTAGCCTCGTTCCCGCTAAGGACTTTAGGACTCCTGGTTAGTCTCGTTGGAGTCCAACCCAATGGTAGCCTCGTGTTACCGAATACATCTTGTAAGAGAATCAGGAAGACCTACAGAGATTTGGACTTTATGCGCCCATTAGGATGACATGACTCAGGTTAAGGAGTAACTCTCACCAATTCTTCGGTGTGTTAGAGCTATATAACCTTGACACTGTTACCTTTTTCACTCCAGACGGTGAATTAGGAATTTCTCTTCATAAAGTGGCTGAAGTCTCGGGGTTGCTATACAGAAAATACTCTTATGAGGAATATATCCTGGGGTACAAGGAGTTAACTAATTTGGAGAAGGAACACCCTCAAGTGGTTGAAACCTTTTGGGAGGTAATGTGCCACTACCACATTTGTATGAACATGGAAGGATGAGATGATAAGAAAGGTGAAAAGTTTCTTAGCCATAACATTTGGGCGCATTACCTTTTTAAAAACTTGAATCATAAGAAGGATCCAACAGTACCACTGGGTCCTTGTGAGGCAGGTGAACTGTCTCAACGTATACTCACCCATCTACCTTTGTCTTACATAACATCTTCAGATGAACATGGTTACCCTGTAGGCACAACATTTGAGAGTTACTTTTTCTAATGTGGGGAGGTAATTTCTTCCAAAGTATTACTGGCGGAATATCTCATGTTATGGCTCAAGCATATTGTTGTTCCTTCTGACAGCTTTGATGCATTGCCAAGAGATGTGGTATTCCCGGTCATTTGTTTAGCGTATGGACGTTCTTATGCCCTCCTTCCTGCCTTGATTGTCTGTATCCATTAGGGATTGCGACGCTTATGTTACGATTTTTATCAAGGTGCTGAGAACCCAATGGTGGAATTGTTCTACGCTTATCTCATAGCGTGGTTCATCATGCATAGTCCCACACTTATGGGCACACCTTCTGCTCATGTAGAGGGACAAGTTACTCCTTTAATTCATAGGTTAGAAAACTCAGATTGGAGTAAGCATTATATGATATTGGTGAGACGTATTCTCCGAGATCAAAAGAATTTTGAGTTCAACCAATGTTTTCCTTATTTTCCTGGGACTAATTATGGCCAAGCTGTAGTTGACAAATCAAATGATCAGGGTTACACTGTCCTATCACTCGGTTACTTCATGTGGCTCATGAGCATTCGTCCTGGGTATCTCATTTATCGTTTTGACCCTATATGTATATTAGAACCCGATCTGCCTTGTCGCTTTGCCCGCCAATTTGGTTTTGAACAGTTGTATATCTCATTTATCGTTTTGACCTTGTGTGTATATCTTGACGAGCTTTATGTCTGATGATGAGCTTTATCTTATGAGTCTCATCTTTGATTGAGATGAGGTTCATCCCCATGACGACCTTCATCATATCTTAAAGTTTGGTATTTTTTTAATGCCTACACACTTCTAATAGTGACAATAGTAGTGGATTTTTGATTTTGAATCTTTTTACAAAAAGCAAAAAATTCATCAAAAGCATCATTCTTATGTTTTAAAAACATAACCCATGTAAATCTTGAAAAGTCATCAACAATGACAAATGCATATCTACTTTTATTTAAAGATACGATTCTAGAAGGACCAAATAAATCCATATGTAATAATTCTAATGGTCTACTTGTTGAAACAACACATTTAGATTTAAAAGTTGATTTATGCTTTTTTCCTTGTTGACATGCATCACAAAAATGTTTTTTCTTATTTATAATTTTATGCAAACCATTTATCAAATTATGTTTAGAAATACGTGAAATATTTTTCATATTAACATGTCCATATCTTCTATGCCATAATAATGAATCATCAATTGATGCAACTAAACAATGATCATTAAAAAAATCATGGATAAAACATATATATCTTTCTTTCTACTTCCTTTAAATAAAATATTGGTTAAATTATTATTATAGATAAGGCATGAATCTTTTTCAAAAACAATTTGAAAATTCTTATCACAAAGTTGACTAATACTTAGAAGATTGTATTTTAAACCATCTACTAATAAAACATTATCAATTAATGGTTTGTCGATGTTACCTACTATTCCAACACCAATTACTTGACCTTTATTCTTATCTCCAAAAGTAATAGTTCCTCCCTTTTTGTATTGAACTGAAGACAACATTTGAGTATTTTCTATTATGTATTTAGAACATCCACTATCTAGTATCCACTTTTCTTTTTGAGGTACCTAAAATATAGACATGTAAGTATTTGTACTCTTTTATGTTGTCCATTGGATTAGCCTTTAGGAGTCCAAGTCCACTTGGAATTTGGTTTCCCCTTGTTAACATAAATATAATTTATGGAATTGCATATATTTTTCTTAAAATCTGAAATATAAATATTTCTTTCATACAAACTAATGTTTTTAGGCACCCAAATAAACATAGATAAAGCATGAGTATTCCTTGATAAAGGTGCATGGAATTTACTAATCTTTTTAGTCAAAGAAGATGATGCATGATGTGTTCTAGTAACATAATCATTCTTTTTATGAATATATTCTAAACCAAACTTTTGATTAGAAGACTTTTGAAAAGATAATAGATCAGTTAAGTCTTCTTTTCTTTTGTTGAACTTATTTATATTTAAAAATAACTCTTCATATTTGAGTTTAAGTGAAGCCATATTTTTATCTAAATCTGAAATTCTATTTTTCATAATATTACATTCAGATTTAAGATAAACATTATTTTTAGTTAATAATTTAATTTTAGAAAATAACTTATTATTTAATTCCTTCAATTCTTCAACTTGTGAAGAGTTTGAAGAAACTAATTCTAAATTTAATCTTCCATTTCCGTTTTTTAAAATCTTATTATTAGCATTTAAATCCTTAAATTTAATAAAAAGTTCACTAAAAGCTTCTAGTAATTCTTCATTGCCTAAGGATTCAATTACTTCATTTTCTTGTGCCATGAAGTACATGTGTCCAGATTCTTCTTTTTCTTCTTCTTCGTTATTGGATGATGAATTATCGCTATCATCCCAAGTCACTGTCATAGCCTTCTTCTTCTTCTTCTTGAAGTTGTTGAAGTTGTTGGAATTTGTAGACTTTGACTTTGACTTAAGAAGTGAACAATCCTTCTCTATATGTCCTGACTTACTGCAATTGAAACACAAAGAAGAATCATTAGTATTCTTAAATTTGTTTGATTTATACTTACTTTCTTTAGAAATCATTTGAATTTTTTTATGATCAGCGCAATATCCTCACCATCTTCTTCAGATTCTTCAGTGTCGAAGAATGCACTCAAGGCAAGTATTTTCTTGTTCTTTGGTTCATCATCCTTTTTTCTATCTTCAAGTTGAACTTCATATGCCATAAAATTTCCAATAAAGTCCACTATGGTGAGGGTTGATAGATCGTTGGCCTCTTCAATTGCAGTAGTCTTCTTCTTCCATTTTGGAGTGAGTGCTCTTAGTATTTTCCTCACCATTTCAACTTAAGTGTAAACTTTGCTAAGTGTGATTAAAGAGTTTGTAATATCTGTAAATCTTGTGAACATGTCCATGGTGGTCTCATTGTCCTTCATCTTGAATAGTTTAAACATGCAAACAAGAACAGAAATTTTTGATTCTTTAACTTGGTTAGTTCCTTCATGTGTTACCTCAAGAGTATACCAAATTTGATGTGCTGATGTAAAGGTAGATACTCAATTGAATTCGTTCTTGTCCAAGGCACAAAACAATGCATTCATTGCCCTTGAGTCCAGATTCACATTTGTTCTTTGAACAACTATCCATTCGGTGAATGGAGTGGTTAGCTTTGTAAATTTAGTCTCTACAATGTTCCAAAGGTCGTAGGAAAGTGATTGAAAGTATATCTTCATCCGGCATTTCTAGTAATTATAATTTGTTCCATCAAAAGTAGTGGTCACTATGTGGAATGTCCCTCTTTGCATTGTAATGTACTTGATGTTGCCATCTTTCACCTTGTTCTGATACCAAATGTAGGATCTACGGAAGCACACACTAAACACTAGAGAGGGTGAATAGTATTTCTTTAAAATTTTGCAAGATGAGTTATAAATTACAAGAATAAATGACAACAATCACAGAAATTGAACAATCACAAACACACGAGATTTATACTGGTTCCACCATCCCGGGTATACATCCAATCCCCAAGAAAATCCCGCTTGAGATTTCCACTATGATTTTGAACCAATTAAAAATCAAAACCGAACCTGACCAATTTGCAAGTCCCTGTAAGTTACAAATAGTCTCTTAACCAAGAGATCTTCTCTCATACCCGAGAGAAAACTTCTTTGAAGAAAGTACACAAATTCCTATAAGCCTTGAAGTGTCGGTGAAGTGCAGTAGTGGCTTAGGAACTTTTTCACTCTTTGAATTATGCCTAAATATTCTTTTAGAATGATGGAAACAAAGACACTTTCAGATCTTTTCTTTTCTCAACAGTTAGACTAAAATTTTGAATGAAGAACACTTGAATTTGCACAAACGTTGAATCTTTTGGATGTGAATCAAAAAAATTATTGTTTTCTGATGTTTAAACCTATTTATAGCCTCTGAAATGACATGCTTTTAAACCCAATTAACATCCAAAAATAGTTATAAAACAGTCACTTATTCAAATTTTGAAAAACTAGAAAACTATATCTGTAGTCGACTACAAGGCTTAGTAGTCGACTATACTGAGTCAAAACAGACTTTGTGAAGTCATATAACTGCTTAGTAGTCGACTACTAAGAGGAGTAGTCGACTACGCTGTACATGTGTAGTTTTTAAAAATCTAGACTAACATTGAGTAGTCGATTATAATGCATAGTAGTCGACTATACTGTAAAATCACAGATTCTGATATTTTGACCAATGTTTGATTAGTCGACTAATAAGAGTTATTGGTCAACTACACTGTAATTTCATAGATTCTAATAAGAGTGATATATAACATATTATAATTTTTAATAATATGTTATATATCCAATTTAGGTGAATAAAAAAATAACATTATCCCTAGACTTCCGTCTAATAATTACATCTAATTCTTTGGACTTGTAGTATAAGATAGACGACTCATATTTGGGTAGGAGACCAAGTTTCCTCCTTGGAATACTAGTTTTACTTTATATTATACGAATAAAGAATTGGTATTAAAATTTATAATTATTGGATATGTCCTTCTCGGATGGGTTAGGAATATAGTAGTGCATACATCTAACTTTATGTACTTTGTATATTTTCATTCTTAAAAGTTTTGACAGCACGTATTCGTTATTCTCCATGTACAATAAGCGTATGTTGTCCTGCGTTTTGGGATATTGTCGATACGTATAATAACATCCGCACAGTGTACAGGGAGAACAGCAGGTAGGTGCTGTCAAAATTTTTAAGAAATAAAAATTACAAATTATACGAAGTTGGATGTAAGCACTACTATATTTTTAATGGATAGAAGTCTTTCTATGATAGCCATTAGATTGGTTTGATTAGTTTCTATGTATGTTTCAAATATATTTTATATAGAAAAATATTTATATTGTTAAATGATATATGAACGTATGTATGATGTGTGTTGTATGTATATTGTCAAGAAGAGTCATGAATGTAATAGTAGTTGTAAGATTAATCATAGTTAATAATTATATATAATGTACAGATGAGGATATTTCCTGGTAAATCATGGATAGATATTCCGCAACTTTAAAGATTTCATGACACGCGATATAAGGAGGGATGTGACACATTCATATGTTATGCCGAAATGAATCCGAGAAATTTAAGTATCGGTGCTATGTATTGCCCTTGTTATAGGTGTAGGAATATGAAGCTGCAAAATAGAAATAATATACGGATCCACTTAATGAAATCAGGTTTTGATGAAAAATATAAATATTGATCATATCATGGGAAAAATTATACTGAAGATGAGGATCCGAATGTGTGTGTTGGTACGTTCGGTAGCTTACAGATAGACGATAAAGAAACAATGTTGAATGATATTTTTTCTCATCCTATCTGTTTACGTCGGAAATCAATTTTTTAGTGGAATCCATTACAAATTGTTTACCGATTATAATAGATTCATGAGATTTAGCCTTTTTATAAGACTTCTCTACACAAAAGAAATACACACAAGACATCCTAGAAACACACACAGAGATCGTTTATCGGTTGCTGCTTGCGTAGAATCTTTGCATGTACCGGGGACGCATTAGCCCATGGACTACCAAATCACAGATCTAATTTGATCATAAAGAAGGCTAGTGGTTCTTGTTTTATTAAAGAAATAATAGCAGAAGTAAATAACCTCAGCAAGGTGAGATTACTACTCTTCTCAAGATCAAATCGATGGTTGATCTCAAGGAAAGGGTGAAAAGGCTGTAGATCTCTCGAAATCTCCTGCTTTATGCTGAAGTTCACCAAGATATTACCTCCCTCTCTCTAAAATTCATGGCTCTACTCTCAAAATGTTAGCAACTCGCCTAAAAGCTCAGATCTCGTCACTATTTGTCAGTGCCCTTCATAAATGCACGAAGGGGGGTATTTACAAGCTTCGAACACCATGTTTGTAGATAAGAATTTATGATTTGTACGTATCTTCAACTAGTAGCGTCTTTCCCATGTATGAGTATATTTCCAAAGCAGTTAGGAAGCCACTGGAATGCACGAATCCTAAGAAATCCATCAGAAAATGCATCGGAGCACCCTCCCTATGCGAGACACATTGTGTATCTCACACTTGGATGCGAGACACACTTTGTGTCTCACACATGTGTGTGAGACACCTTTTCGTGTCTCACTTGCGAGAGACATTTTGGTGTCTTACTTGTGAGACACATTTTGGTGTCTCACATGCGAGACGCATTATTGTGTCTCGCAAGTGAGACACATTATTGTGTTTCACAAGTTAGAAACCTTCTAGCTGTCTCATTTTGCCATTTTGTTGATTTGCGCACTTCGTCGTTTCGTCAATTCGTGTGTTCCTTTTCTTTCTTTTGTCATCGGATGATCTTCTTTGACTTAGATAACGATGTTCTTTGTCTTCTCTTCGTCTCAAACTGTGTGCGGGAGCCTACAAGCAATTTTTCACACATACATTATCGAATATGATGTCAATGATAATGTCAAGGATGATATCAGAGCTAAAAGTGAAGATGATATCAAAGTTGATGCTGAAGAGGTAGGAGATGTCAAAAGTGTAGAAAATATTGAAGATATGCATTCCTTCGTAAAAATAAAGCGAATAATAGAGCTACTAGAAGATAGTGAAAAAGACTTATATGATGGTTGTATCGAGTACTCAAGATTTTCATTTCTACTAAAACTCCTATATATTAAGACACTTAATGGAATGTTAGATAATTATTTTGAAATGCTTTTTTGATTTTCTTCGGACAATAATTCCTGGAGGAGAGATTAGCATAACCCAAACAACTTATCAAGCTGAGAAGATTGTCTTCGCTCTGGGTCTTAATTATTATAAGATTGATGCATCTACGAATGATTATATTTTGTATCACAAAGCTAATAAAGACTTTCAAGAGTGTCCGATATGTGGAGTTTCTAGGTGGAAGCAATGCACAAACTCTTTAACAAGGATTACAACAGAGACAGAGGTGACACAAAAGAAAATTTCAGCAAGGTGCTTCAACATTTTCCATTGGCTCCTAGATTGTGATGATTGTACATGAACTAGGACACGACAAAGAACATGAGATGACACAAGGAAGATTGAGTAGATGATGGTAAACTAAGACATTTTGCTGATGCTTTAGCTTAGAAGCATGTTGATAAAATTTATCCTCGTTTTACCAAATATTGCAGAAATGTTAAACTGGGCCTATCTAGCGACGGATTCAATCCATTTGGGGTACTAAGCTCTAGCTGGTCTACGTGGCCAGTATATTAATGCCATATAATTTACCTTAATTGCTTTGTATGAAACGGACATATATAATACTTTCATTACTGATACCTGGTAAGCACGCATCAGGTAATGATATAATGTCTATTTAGAGCCGCTAATTGATGAGCTAAAACAGTTATGGTTTGAGAGTATTTTAGTGTATGATTCCCGTCTTAAAGAGTCATTTAGATTACGTGCTATTATATTGTGGACAATTAATAATTTTTCAACTTATGCTAATCCATCTGATTGGTCTACGAAGGGCAAGTGTTCTTATCTTGTATGTGGTCCGGAATTTGAAGCTCTTCAATTACCGCATAGCCGAAAGAGTTGTTATTGGTTTAATCTACGTGGCTACCCTTGAGTCGTAAGTATAAAAAGTTATCAGCTATGTTTGATAGCACAATTGAGAAGAGAATGAAGCCGCATCAACTAACAGGAGTTGAGATCATAAAATTAATTGAGGGGTTTCCAAAAGTTAGGTTTAGAAAAAATCATTATTCTAAATTCAACCCGCTCAGAGTAAGAGATTCCTTAAAGTCAAAAAAATCATTGAAATGAAAGTGAAAGGTCTGAAAAATACAAGTTGAGAATAAAGTCGAAAAATTAGCTAGAGGATGGACTAAATTTAGTATCTTCTTTCAGCTACCTTACTGGCAAAATTTTAAAATCTAACACAACTTAGATATCATGCATATTGAGAAAAATATCTGTGATAATATAGTGTTAACTCTACTATAAGATGCAAACAAGTCGAATGATGACCTACGGGTGCGCCAAGACATGACTGCTTTGAATATTCTGAATGATTTGCAAGCTCAAGATATTAGTCTTAAAAAATTAAAATTTCCTCCGTCTCGTGTTACAATGCCAAATGAGCTGATGCATTGATTTTGTGAAATTCTCTAGTCGGTAAAGTCGTCGGATGGTTACTCTATTAACATATCAAATAATGTCTAGGTGCAAGAGAGAAAACTCTTAAGTGTGAAGACCATGATTATCACATTCTTCTTCATCAAACGATATGGAGAAAGAAGCATCGAAGATTATTATTGAGTACTATGGATTCTTCAAGAAATTATGCTCTAAAGTCATAGATGTAGATGAATTTAAAAAACTTAAAGCCGAGGTCCGAGTTACTCTATGCAATATGGATGTAATATTCCCTTCTTCATTTTTTATAATTACGGTCCATCTTACCCAATATCATGCAAGAGAGGCTAGAATCGTTGGTCATGTTACTTATCATTGGATATATCCGATTGAAGGGTTAGGGTTTTTATTACTTTCATTAATTATATATGCATTTCATATATTCCCATTATAATAATTACTTCTTTTTATAATTTTAAGATACTTAGGCTCCATGAAACACAATGTTCGCAATCGAGCTCGTCCAGAGGGATCGATAACTGAAGGATATGTGGCCAATGAATGTTTTGTATTTGCAGCATGTTACATGCGTAAGAAGAAAACCACATCTCAAGCACCTACTAAGGAGAAGAAGCGTGAAAAATATCGAAGATCTCTCTTAGATCAAATTCATGCATATGTATTGGAAAATCTTGATATATTCCAAGACTATCGAAGGTAACAAATAAAATTAGTAATATAGATGAGAAATATTCATTTTACATATAGTTTACCAATACAAACTTATATATTGTTCATATAGGAGACATCTGACGAAGCTTAAGAATGAAATAATTAGTAGGAATGCAGGGCATAATATTCATAAAGAACATAAGAAATAGTCTTCGGATTGATTCAGAATTGAGGTAAGTGTTTTACCATTAAATGTTGAACATTCATAATATAACTTGTCCTAAAATTCTCATATTGTTTGGCTTAGGTTGAAAAATCACTTCTTGATGGCACTACATTACCAGATGAAATTATTATTCATGCACAATGCCCTTATCACGAAGTAAGACATTATAATAAGTATTTGGTCAATGGATATAAATTTCGAATACTAGAGACCGATGATATAAGGGTAACCTAGAATAGTGGGGTGGGTTATTTTGCTCAATAATATTTTTCAAGTATAAGAGAGCAGAACCCAATTCTAGCTGACATACTATATTATGGCTAATTAGAAGACATTGTTGAGGTAATTTACGGGTTTGGTAAACCAAAACAATATAGTTATACAATGTTCAAGGTTCGGTAGTATCCTACATAAATGCAAAATGATCATTATGGGTTTATACTTGTCAATTTCCAATCGAGAAATATATATGGATGAGAAATTCATTTTCGCAGAACAAGCTGATCAGTGCTTCTTTGCGAAAGATACGAATGTCATGTCTGATTGGGTGGTTATGTATAAGGATCGAAGATTTGTTATTCTTCCTAATAACAATGAAAAAATAATAAAGAAAGTGAAGATAATTGTAGTGAACTAATTGGGTCATTGATGATGTTTGGTAAGACTTCTCTTACACACAAAATGTGATGCTTGATGTAGGTATGAACTATGTTATAATGCATTATTATTTTCAAAATTTCATAATAAAATGAAAAATTATTTTTATAATAATATATCTCACGTCCATTTATATATTTTTTTCTTAATTATGTTAAAAATTTAATTTGCATATGAGGAATGTGAGGCTCTTTAGTGGGGATCGTGATTGGTCACGGAGTATCACCCTGGGTACAGGTATTGAGGAGACGCCACCATCTCCTGATATAGGCATAAATTATTTAATATTTTAATATCTTTTATAAATTATTAGTTATCTTGCTCATAGTGTTTATTTGTTGCAGATGTGGGTTATTCAACACCCGACCCCTCTGATGCACCACCAGAACCATCCCTTGGAATCGATATTTAGTATTTAATATTTGATAATCATCAATTTAAAATTTATATTAATGATACTCTTTTGTTAAGTAGATGATTCATGGACGCCATCATTTCATTCCTATACATTCCAGGCTGACTTGCGTCCGATGACGCAAGACTATCGCAGTTTATCCTTCCCTTCGGACTTTTATAAGTCCAAAAGTGAATCAATGAGGCATCACCCATGCGCTGCGAGAAGGTTGGAGGAAATGATACCTATGTTGGAGGCTAGGAAAACCACTGCACTCGCAGCCAAAGAAAAGGGGAAAGCGAATGGTAAATTTAATAAATATTTTTAATTTTCACATTTATAGATTATATGATAAATTATCATATTGTTATTATTGTAGGTGCTAAGTTGGATCACATAGAGGAACGACGTGTAGGCAGCAAGCCTGAGTCTAAACAACCGCCAAGAGGCATGAGGGCCATTATTCAGTGGAATAATGATGCATTGCTTGTTGGTGCTTGGTAGTCAAGATTGAATTCGTATATCGGGGTTCTCGTGCGTAGAGCGAACATCGTCAATCCTTATTTTAATTTTTAGAACTACCATGGACCACCTACGAGGAGATATGGAATGAGGTTATAGTAACTTTATATACTTTATATACTTTAACTATTCATTTATTATTGATTAGTAATTAATATTAAATTATCCTAATTGAATATATATGCAAATTTACATGAAAGGTTCTGCCTTAAGGACTTTGATAGGGCTTGGCATTATGTTTTTAATGTCAAGGTTGAAGTTGTCCTCAAACAATGGAGGCATCAGATTAAGCACGAAACCTATTATAGGTATTCGGAGGACTGGTAGAGATTTTTAAACCTCGATGATAGGGTTGACGAGCTTCATTTCATAGCTCTCCTCATGTATTGGGATACCGTTGCCGCACATGTTAGTTCATGAAAACTAAACTATTTATATGATATATTCTTTCATTGTATATTTACTGAAATATATTATTTTAAAGAATAAATCTACAAAGGGATCACTGAATAGAAGGAAGAAGATGCATGACTGCACCACTTGGGCACACACTCTTAATGCTTAGTATGACTATGAAATCTCATAAATTTATAATATGATAGGGAAAATCAATAATGCTGATAAACTTGAAGGTAAAGTTGGCATATGGTACCTTCCGTGATCGATATAGAGATGAGGATAAGAATCAGGATAAGATCAAGGCAAATCTCGAGTTGGTGGTGACACTTATATATAATTTAATTAGTATTATTAACTCTATTTTATTCTTAATTTTATGAAAAAATGGGAACACGAATAATATGGTATTTACAGAGGAATGTATGACATGTGAATAATCTAACACATTGACCTAGTAATAAATAAATTTGCAAGTAAGTCAATTTGATATTTACCTTGAATAATCAATAAAACAAAGCTGCAACCAATTTAATATTCGTAAACTTATATTTGTACTTTAAGAGGGTTTTGAAATTGCAACCAAGGAGGCTGCAACACTGCACATGTCGTAGGAGGAAATACAAAGCGAGTTGGACCCTCACATGCTATCTCCAGAGGATAACATCACTCTCACTCATAACCTATTGGGGCATAATAGGTAGGGATGGTAAACAACCGAATTGATTCGAATACTACGTTCCTATTTATATTTGTTTAAAATTATTAAATTCGAAGGCAAAATCTAATAGTCATTTCCACCCTAATAATAGGAGGGGAAGATATCCTCTACATGGTGTTGGAGCTTCACCGAGCATAAGCATAAGATCATCCACAGCATCCTCCATGCCATCTACAGCAATGAGAGCAGCACCAGGCAGTTTGCAGGCTATGCCACTTGTTTTACATGTCTCCGCGTATTTGTTTGACAAGATTGACCCAGAGCTGCATGTTCAGGTGACTAGGGAGATTAGCAGAGTTGTGTTAAGGGCCCACTCGATGGACCAGGTCATGTCCTACGTTGTAGATTATTTGGCCGGTGTGATTCCCTCTAGTCTGTTTGGTGGTATCATACGGTTCATAAACTCGGGTGTCAATAATTCTGGTGTTGGGCAAAACAGCGCACATGTATCTTATTTTCCCATAAAATCATTTATATTTAATATGTTATCAAACACCACATAATTCTAAAATCATTTGTTTAATATGTTTAATAACATAGAGTAGCGCACTAGTATATTTAAAAAATGCTCTATGTTTAATATGTTATCAAACTTTATATAATTCTAAATTATTATTCAATTGGACTTTCAGACTGGAGATATTAAAGGGAGAAACACCCGTTTTCGTAATAATCAACCTAGTTTAGACAGAAAAATCCGTCTAGGTAGCAACCTAGACGGAATTTAGACAGAATTCCGTCTAAGTTGCCACCTAGACGGATTTTCCGTCTAGGTTGCCAACCTAGACGAATTTTCCGTCTAGGTGCTACCTAGATGGATTTTCAAATTCCGTCTAGGTTGTATTCTGTCTAGTTTGATCAAACTAAATGGAATTCCGTCTAGTTTGACTCAAACTAAACGGAATTATCCTAGACAGACTTTTCTAGACGGATTCCCGTCTAGGTTGATTCCCGTCTAGGTTGATCAACCTAGACGGGATTATAAGCAACCTAGACGGATATTTTTCCATCTAGGTTGCGCGTTTTTCTACCTGGTATTTAATCATTTTAAAATTGAACATATATAATATTTAAAATACAGTGAGCAAAAGTTGTAAAACAGATTCCTAATTCTCAAGGTTATATCTTATTAGGACGTGTGAAATCTATCATATATGGTGCCAATTAAGAGAAAAACTAAAGTTAGATAAAAGAAGATGCAGCAACAAATAATATATAGTTAAGTTTAAATAAAAATTAAAACTTTGACACTTCAACATTTTCATTTAAAAAAAAGTAGAAAGTTGTGGGGATTATCCCCCTCATAAGTTTATCCTTTTTCACCTAAAAAAAGGAAAAAAAACAATCATAAACCAAATAAATGCGGCATGATATCCAATCCTCCTAACTATACGAGACGATTTAAATGCATACTACCCATGCTCTCATTCCATATCTGAAGATCTTGGTATGTATAGGAGGATAAGGCTTGGTCCCATTAACTTTCCGGTCTTCCAATGTTAACCACTTATTAGTGATTACAAGACCAATTAAACTCTACATTTGCCAATTTAATCTCATAATTAATAATGTATGGTTTCAACGATTTCCATGATGGATACAATATAGTGATGAGTCGGCTCTCATTGAAAGGTGCTAGGATTATGACAAGTAGACTACAAGTTTGCTATGGCTCATTATGTGAGTCAATATCATCACAAAGGAATGATAGGATTATTGTGATCCATTAAGCTGGAGGTTACGGTTAAATTAATGGTAATCTATCCTAATCAAATGTCATTATGATATTTTATCGGGCATACCAAATTCTTGCTCCGGGACATGAATAAAATCTTTCGAAAGAAAGCTAACACACGCGTCCACTGACAACATCTTCATTAGCTACCTAGAAACATTCCGAGCAAAGAGTCAACGATATGATAGTGCTATTGACTACTGGTTTGTCAAACACTAGAAGGGGTCAACTTCTTCCACTGACTTAATTTGAAATTGAAATCCCTTTCTCCCTCAGCTAAAGCCTACTGTTATATTGGTCAAATGAGCTATGACAGGTCAATTTTCTAAGATATGATTCATTTTGTCCATAATGCGCGGAGGAAACCTCATTTTCTTCACACGATAACTTGGATTGTCAAGTTATATTTAAGATTGTGCTGCCTTGTTCTCCTTAAATTTTCAGTCTTCAATGTATAATTCGGACAAATGAATTCTATATATTCCTGTGATGCCTTGCCAAAAAACAAAATAATAAAAAAATAAAAAAATTAAAATTAAAATTGTTGGTGGTGATTCTCATCATAAATTCCTATACCTTACAGGCTACTTGGAATTAAGGTACAAGTTGATTTAAAGGAAGGTAATGTTTGGAAAACTCGGTCTTTCCCGTTTCGTGAAGTTAAGATAAGCACTTATAAATTAAGAGAGTAATGGGAGCACAAGAGTTTATAGTCCTCCAATATGGAGGTTCTTCCACTACACAAAAGAATAATAGGATTACAAGGATTTATATTTTACAAAACTTTCTCACTTCGGTGGCTCACTCGAGCTTGAGGATTAGGACTCTCAAGCTATCTTCACTTTTTTCTCAAAGAGGCTCTCTAACTCTCTATATTGAAGGTTTTCTCTCACTCTAGGAAGTGGATTATTTTCTTGTCTTGGATGGATAGGAATGAAGGCTTCCATCCCTATTTATACTACTCCACCTTCATAATGAGTGGTGGAGATTAATTTGATCCAAGGGTGCAGATTAGCTCTCTAGAATTCTCCACACATATCTTTACTTTCTAGAAATTTCTAAGGGATCTCTACACTCCTCTATTCTATTCTATACTCTTCCAGAATGTTCTAGAAGGCTCCACACATCTCTAGAATATTCTAGAGGATTCCACACACTTCTAGAGAAGTCTACACTTCTCTAGAGTTCTCCAGAAAGTTCTAAAATTTTCTAGAATCTTCCTAATTAAGGAGGGATCCCAACAAATCTTCCCCTCCCGACTTAATTGGGAGGTAGTAGCAAACCAACACCTTGATAACAATCTTCAAACTTCTTGGATGGTATTACCTTGGTCATCATGTCTGACCAGTTTTCATCTGTGTGAACCTTATCAAGATGTATGCGCTTTTTTTTGAGAGCTCCTCGGATCCGATGATACCGTGTATCAATGTGCTTTGTGTGAGAATAAAAAGTTGAATTCTTTACTAAGAAAATTGCACTTTGGTTGTCACACTTCAAGACATACCTGTCTTGATCTACTCCCAGCTCCAGCAACAAATTCTTCATCCACAGCATCTCATTGCAAGCTTCAGTAGCTGCAATGTACTCTACCTCAGTAGTGGACATTGCAACGCACTTTTGTAACTTTGATTGCCAGGAAACAGCTCCCCCTGCAAAAATAGTTAGGTATCCTGACGTTGATTTCCTAGAATCAATGTCACTGGCCAAGTCTGCATCTGTGTATCTCTCTAGCACATGTTTTCCATTTCCAAAGCATAAACACTTCTTGGAAGTACCGCGTAGATATTGGAGGATCCATTTGACTACAGCCTAGTGTTTCTTCCCCGGATTAGCCAAGAAACGACTAACAACACCAACTGCATAGGCGATATTGGGTCTTGTGTATATCATTACATACATGAGACTGCCTACTGTAGATGAATATGGAATCATCTTTATTTCCTCCATTTCTTTCTCACTTGTGGGACTTTGCTTCAAGCTCATCTTGAAGTGTCCAGCAAGTGGTGTGTTGACCGGCTTTGCTTTGTGCATGTTGAATCTTTCTAGAACCTTCTCAATGTTGTTAGACCCTAGAGGGGGTGATTAGGGTCTTATGCTAATCTAATCCGATTAAATACCAATTAAAATTACTTAACAAATATATACTTGCAAGATAGATATGCAAAGAGTTATGTGCAAGAATATGCAATATACACAAGGTGATATATCCTATATGATAGAATTACAAAATGATATATGCAAGGATATAAAATTAACACAAGGGTGAATTAATCATAAACTAGATAGAGGGAAAAACAATAATGAGCAATTGACAAAGACAATATGAATAATAAGCATGAATGTAAAAGTACGCCAATGCAATCACAAACAAAACGATATGTTTACGAGGTTCGGTCCCCACGACCTACGTCCCCGCTCCTCACCTCGAGGAGATCTCCACTATCACAACCGGGTTTTCTACGTTCACCCGAACAACGTTTACACCTCACAATACAATCACTATGCAATCACACCTCACACACTAAGTGTTGGTCCTAGCCCGTGTCCTCCTCCTCAAGTGCTCGGTTACAACCTCTCCCTAGGCACGTCAACCGACGCCACTCCTCTTGGATTCGACCCCGTCTCTCACCACACACTTCTCTCGGTGTACAAGTGTATTACAAGTGAATCCTCACAATTAAGCACAATATAAATCAATTTGATTATTCTCTAAACAAGGTGAGAACTCAATTAAGCACAACTCTTAGTCACAAACCCACAACCCCAAATTATACTATGAATGTAAATACACTAAGCTCAATAGGTTTTGTGTGAACAAAGAGTATCAATAAAACGATTAAACTAAACTCAATATAAATCTAGCTTGTGGAAATTATAATCAAAATAATAAATTGCTAGATGAGTTTAGAAACACTTCTCTAAAGATGACAAGAGAATAGGAGAAGAGTGAATGCTCAAACACCAAAGGATGATCTCCACTTGCTCTTGTGAAATTGAATTCACAAATTCAAACCCTCAATTGCTTAAAAGCTTCTTAAACCAAACTTAAACAAACACTAAACAAGTTTAAACCCTTGTTAAACTATTTTAAAACATTCTCTTGGATTTTCTTGGAGGTATGAGGGCATGGGGTATATATAGGCTCAAGAAACAACCCCAAAAACCAATAAAAACACCCCCAAAACATTAAAATAAACAAAAAACAGAACTAGCCATTACTGTAGTAATGGTCAGATGCTACAGTACCTTCGGTCGACCGGTACGGTCGACCGGGAGCCATATGCAAAGCTGAGTAACGTCCAGAGACATTTCCGGTCGACCGGTCCGGTCGACCGGAGTTACTGTAGCAGTGCGCAGCTGTTTTGTAAAATCAATTTAAAATAGTAAATAAACTCCAAAAATTATGAACTTTTTTGTAAAGGTTCTAGACTTGTATAAAAACATGTTAGAGAAAGAATTTCTGAAAAATCATTTTTCAGTTGATAGAAATAAATGTTTGAACACAGAAATACAGTTTCTGAAAATCTGCTGTGATACACGATTTTGTAAAATCAATTAGGCACAGTAAATCAACTCCCAAAAATAGTAAAATTTTGAGAGAAGTTTCTAAACATATAGATAAACATGTCAAAGAAATAATTTCTTGAATATCACTTCCCATTTATGAAAACTCATCTGTTTTGTAAAAACATGCACGAACATGCACGAATGAAAACATGATTTTGTAAATTTCATTAAACATAACAAATCAATTCCAAACTTGATGAAACTTTGCGAAATGTTTATAAACATGAATACAAACATGTTATAAAAAGAATTTCTCAATTTTCATTTCTCAATTATGAAAACTCATGTATTTTGCAAGTGTGTCCAAAGCATGAAAACCCAAAACCATGCATGTATATATATAACTATATATATACATAGAAACCAAATACGTGTGTGTATATGATATTGAGCTTAAGGTACTTAACACACATAATATAAAACCTAAACTAGATTACCCAAGCCGATCTTGATCTTCAATAAGCTTGAC